>CM040241.1:188372319-188923356 GCA_022545495.1 Chrysanthemum lavandulifolium | reverse complement strand
TTGTACTTTCAACGTTATTAGGTGTTAAACTATTGGTTTTTGGCAAAAGTTTGGAACTTTACGTGTTTTTCCTTGTTTTAAGCTTGTTTTTATGCAAGTGTTATCCTATAAGCAGTTCGCTTTTAAGTGCTTTGGATCATCAAGTTTCACACTTTTGTGTTATTTTGGTGTTATTAAGCTATTTCAACACACAAAAGCGGTTTAGAAACACATTTGGATAGAATCAAAGTTACGAGTAATCTTCACGCGTAACAAAACCCTAAAATTACGCGTAAGACTTTCCTTGGTTTGATCTTCATTTTTACGGTTTATTCCGTGTTTTCTTACTTGGATAAGTCCGAAAATACGTCGACTTTGGATATCTTTTGCCTTTGTGAAGTGTAAAGATCATGAGATAAAACCCTAATCTTCGCTTAAGCATAAAGCTTACAGCGTAGAAAATCTTAAGCTTAAGATTCATCTTACGCGTAGACTTAGTCCCACGCATAAGGTAATCCTCGCCTAACTTTCTCGCCTAACTACATTTACGCGTAACTTTAGTCTTTTTCCTTACGCTAAGCTAAATCTCTACGTAACTATTCTTGTTACGGCGTAACTTTTGGTGTTTTACGCATAAGTGCTACTTGGTTCTTGTCATTTCTACACCTAAGGATACTTCATCAACAAAGGTTCATTCGACTACAAAGATCCATTATTACTACACAAGTTTATCATCATGTCTCAACCACCATACTCTAACTACTTCCTCACACTTATAATCATCAACAACAACAACAATTAACTCACAACATCAACAATGGAATCAACAACAAGCCATTTATCAACAACAATTTAATCAAGACATACTCCACAACTTGGTGCAATTCCACAACCACAAATGGTTCAACCACAACCAAGCATTCAAGTTCAACCCTACAAGCTCGATTTCAATCAACATCCATCACGGACCACTATGAAGGAACCCACTTGGTTTGCTAAGATGTGTGAAGCTTTAGCGACCAACAATCAATTCATGAAGTGGATCACTGATAGACCTCCAATGCTCACTCCGAAACTACGATCAATGGGTGATAAGGTTCTTTAGGTTACGTGATCCGAAGAAGCCACATGGAAAGTTCTTAAAGAAGGTTATCTTAGAAGGTCCATTTGAGATGCCTACGGTCATTGTGCCCGGAGATCAAAGCGTGTTCCACAAGAGATGAACAAACCAACATTGCTGCATTGCGATTTAAATCCTCTGAACTTCTACACTATGAAGTCGATGAACTTGCAATGGAATACATCCTTTTAGGATTACCAAACCCAATTCTTCGTAGTGTTGATGCTCAAAAGATCGCACAAAGATGTGGGATCATATTCGTCTTCTTATGGAAGGATCGGTACTCAATCGGGGAGGATTTGGAATCCAAAATTTACTTGGCTTATGAACACTTCATGATTGAACACGGAGACACTTGAGTCATATCATCACCGATTTTCGGACATCATCAATGATTTGGATAAACACAACATCATCATGCCAAGAATTGCGGTGAATACTAAGTTCTGAGTAGTCTTGGTCGAGAATGGGAGAAGTATGTCATTTTCTCCGTCAAGCGAAGAATATGCATCATTCTACTTATGGATTGTTGTACGATTACTTGAAGCCTCATGAAAAGGAAGTTGATCGGAAAGGATTCTCGTGCTCAAATTACTACACGTCCGGCGGACAATCAACAACTTGCCTTGTATGCTCGAATTATCCTCTCAACCAAAGAACTCAACCAACTGCTTAACACACCTTCACAAAGAACAACCTCAACCTCAACAAAATCAATTGGTCCCATACAAAGAACAATGCTCAAGCATATGTCGATTGAAGCTACGAGGAAATCGATCCATTCAAGCATTGCAACAAGGATTTGTGATGATTGCTAATGCTTTTGGCGTTACACCAACAAATCCAACAATCGTATTAGCTCCTCATCTAACACACGGACTCAAGTGTGTGACAATGGACGTGTTAAGTTCAAAATCGTGATTATGGTCGCGATGGGCGGTGGTCAAGGGTTTAATGCGTGGGTAGGAATAACATGAGCTCAAGTGGTGGAACAGAAATGCTCGAATCGGTTAAATGGTCTTAGATGCTACAACCGCAATGAGAAGGACACTGGCTAATGCATGCCCAAAGCCAAGGACTCGGCGGTGCTTATTTCAAAGAGGCATTACTTTTGGCTCTAAGGATGAAGCCGGTGGATCTCTCACAAACAAAGACGAGCTTTATGGCGGAATCTTGACTCGGATGATGATATGGAGGACTTGCAGGCTAATGCACATTTTATGTTGATGGCTATGCATGAAATTTGCACATGAGTGATGAGGCCAATATGACAGACGATGGCTTGTCTCAGTGCCGAACAAACCATCATCATATCCGAACTAATATCTCCACCAATATCACGAATCAAGCACGGATCAAACTGCTCAAAATGAGTCTTCTACATCCTCGTTTGATGATTTTCAAATTAACCTCTGTAGTTACATTTGACGATCAAGATGACCTTATGGTCCCTTTGATAATCAAATTGACTCGTAGGTCGTACTTGAGGATCTAAAGAATGATCATGTTGAGACTCAAGTTGAACAAGATGATCTGTTGCCTCATCGGATTTTGCTCGGTTAATTCAAGACCATAAAATCAAAATGGAGGAATGTTATGCATTAAATCGGTCCTTAAAAAGTAAAATGCTTTTATTAACCAAGGATTTTGAATGTCTACAAATGCAACTCAACTTTTCAAATCTCAAAAAACTGAAAAAGGTTTTGAAGCCGCTTTGCAAAATCTCATCAAAGCGAAAAATATTTAGAGACGGATCGTGATCTAGCAGCCTCGAAGAATGCTTTGTTGTCCAATTAGAACAATGAAACATGAACATAAAAAGCAACTTAACGCCCTCACCTTGGAAAATCAAAAGCTAAGGTGAGTTGTTAAATTGTCAAACAGTTCTCCGTGATACAAAAAGCATTCAACGAATCGGGTAGATGACCTTCTTCGAGAAATTCTCGGTTTGCAAAACAAAATTAAAGAGTTTAAAGCAGTTGTTTACAAACATGGTGAATCGAGAATGACTATTGAAAAGTTTACCTTAAAACCCAATCCAAATGGATATGGAAAAAATCTAGCGATTACAAACCTAAGCTTTCACTAAAAACATTCAAACCAACTCCTGAAGTTTCGAAGCACAATACAAAATTGATAATACTGTCATGAGTGTTGTTGAATACCATCGTCAAGAGGAATTAGATGCGAAGGAGAGTCGATCTAAATTAAAAATGTTGTTTACAACAAACCTTTTAATAATAAACTTCGGTCACTTCGTCACCAACGATTCTCCTAACACACCAAGGGTTATCATCAAAACACGAGTCTTCTAGTGTTAATCCCAAAGCAGTCTTTGCACAAACTTATGGTCCTTTACCTTCCATTAGCGTAAACTCACAACCTGAAAATCGAAAAATTCTTGATATTTTGACATTTCATGGTGACCTCAAATTTTACAACATGAGATAGAATATCGATCACGAAATCAAAGTTGAACATTTTCAATCGCCTCTGGCGCGAGAACAAAGAGACATTTTTCGGAAAATCTTTTACCTAATGTTAAAAACTTGAAAAGTTGTGCAATTGCTGGAAAAGGATTTTCATAAGGAACTTAGGGTAATGAAAAACGTTTTAGAAAACAAACATCTATTACTAACACAAAGCGGAAAAAGCTGTTGAGAAAAGATGTTGATCGACTCTTGGAAGATGTTATCGTCGATATCCATAATGTTGTGCTATTCTATTCGTTGCCATATGCATCCGATCATATCTCTGCCGATATTGTTGACCTTTGTTATTCTTGTTGAAAACACCGATAATGTGCTTCGGATCGAGTCTTTAAAAGCGAGAAAATAAGCGATTACACACGGAAATTCACAATGCAAAACGTCTTTCAATGGTGTGAAAAGATATTCACAACCATCAACTTAGTTTTCAAAAGAAAATCGCTCAATTGAGTGCACAATCTTACGATCCTAAAATTGAGCAAGCTGGATGATCAAAGCGTGTCTTTGAAAAGTCAAATCTCAAAATATGAACAAGAACTTTTAAAAGTTAAGCAGGAATATGGTGTCGTATTTGATTTACTCAAAAGACTCGAGATGAAGCATCTAATGAACTTGATCACTATCTTGCTCACACTAGAGAAGTCATGAATTTTCTTTGGTAATATTCGTTACGAAAATCAAGATCGATTCACACCATCTCTAAGTTATGGAAATGTTAGGAAAGTATGAACAACTCCGCCTCATCGTGATTAAGAGATTAGCACCAAATCACTTAGTAATCGTGAACCTAGAATTCCCACTTGCCAAATCACAAGTTGCTAATGTGTTTCCCTCTTGAAGCAGGAATAGTTGCATCTTTTCCAAACGTCCGCACTTCACAGACCTAGGAGCATTCAAGCGAAGAATAGGAAGTTGCGACCTGAAAAGATCAATAAGGAATGCTAAAGTAGAAGAACACCTAGGACTACGAATAAAACTCATGTTACTTCCACTATAGATGTTATGCGGCAAATGTAATAGCAATAGTGATGTAACGAATGCTAAACCGTTAAGTACCTTTGATATTCGGTCGATGCACCTTGTGATATTTGTCAAAAGAGTATGAATTCGATTTTCATGACAAATGTGTTGCTAAAGCTATAATCTCTAGATTACGGAATCCTAAGAATCGGAATACCTCTAGGCCACGAATCATTCTAAGTCCGTGCTTGGTAAACCACCATCTTTAGATTCTAAGGCAACCATTGCTATCCAAGAGCTCCCGCTCACCTCCTAAGAATGTAGTACCACCTAGTGCTTTCACTAAGACTAAAGCAAAGAAGCGATTATAGATGGCGAAATGGATATATAACACACTAGGATTTAAATGGATGCCTAAAATTATAAATGTGTGTGTCTATCAGATCTGCTTGGAACCCTCTCACATTTCGGGTTCCATCTACTTCTATTCCATCCGTGTCAAATACATGTGTAATGCGGTGATATGGATCATTCTCTGATTGTTGATAGCGGATGTTCGACACATGACGAGCAATCTCAAACTCATATCAAACTTTATTGCAAAGTTCATTGGCAATGTGATTCGGGAGCGATCACTTCGCGCCATCATGGGCTACGGAGATTATGTTAATGGAAACATCGAAATAAGGGGGTTTACTATGTGAAGGCCTCGGTCACAACTGTTTCGATAGGTCAATTTTGTGATGGTGATTTGGAGGTTGCTTTCGGGAGAAAACTTGTTTCATTCGTGATCTACAAGGAAGCGACCTTATGTCCGGCTCGCGTAATTCTAGTCTACACTATCTATATGCAAGACATGGTTGCTTCTCTCCCATTTGCTTACTTTCAAAGGCAACATCTACAAAATCATGGCTATGGCACCGTCTCTCACATTTAAACTTTCAAACCATCACCAACCTTGCTCGACACAAACTAGTTGAAGGACTCCCACGATTCCGGTATTCAAAGATCACCTTGCTCAAGATGTGAACAAGGGAAAAGCACTGTGCTCATTTTCCTTCAAAGGTGGAACACAGCTCTCGACATGTGCTTCATCTTCTTCACATGGTTTGTGTGCGCCCGATCGTGTACAAACGATCAACGGCAAGCGCTACATCTTAGTAATTGTTGATGACTACTCACGATGGACTTGGGTCTATTTCGCTTCAGTAGCAAAGACCAAGCTCCACAAATGATCATCACCTTTCTCACAAAAATCTGAGTTCGACTCCGCAACACCGCCGAGATTATTCTTGACGGAGACAAAGGAACCGAATTTGTTAACAAAACCCTTCGTGAATTTTATGAGAAGTGGGAATTCAGCATCAAACATCTATTGCACGGACACACAACAAAAGCGGAGTTGTTGAAAGAGCGAAACCGAGCGTTAGTGGGCGCAAGAACAATGTTAATCAATGCTAAACTTCCAGACACTTATAGGCGGCTGTATCTCGCATGCTATACTCAAAACCGTTCTATGATCACAAAGCGCCACAACAAAACACCTTTTGAGCTTGTCACAACTACAAACCGAACCTCAAACACTTTCATGTATTTGGATCCCTTTGCTATCCGAATAATGATCGTGATGATTTTGGAAAGCTCAAAGCAAAAGGCGATATTGAGTCTTTATTGGATCTTTGTGACAATTCTAAAGGTTTCGAATGGGAATCGTCCGAACTAAGGAGGTAATGGAAGCGATTCATGCTCATTTCGATGAATTCACTGAAATGGCTTCGAGTATAATTGACTTAGAACCCGGTCACAACCGTTTAAACTTCCCTCAAACCCCATCATCATTTTGAAAGCCTCGACTAACTCGTCAACAAATGGAAAGGTTATTTGCTCCTGCTCGTGGCGATATTGATGAGCGTGCTCTGGTGTATCCATTGTTTCCGCTACACAACCCGATAATATTCCTATACGATACACTGCTACAACAACTATCTTGAAGATGCACCTACACAATTGACTCCAACACAGCGATTGAACACACACCGCCCAACAATGATGAACCAACTGATGATATTCAGAATGAAGTACCCCACCATGATTTTGATCCATCGTTCTTCACCCGTTTGCAATGAGATTGCGCACGGATGTGTCGCGGAATCTTCAACAAACCATTTGAATCCTCGAATCGCACAATGTATACCAACATCAACCTCTACACATAGATGGACAAAAGACCATCCTCGGCTAACATTATTGGCAACCCGAATCAACCAGTCATTACGAGACAACGTCTTCACTCGAGATGGTGAACACCGCATTTATGCACTCACCGTACGCCAATCGAACCTAAAAACATTAAGGATGCAATGACAAAGACAAGCTGGATTGAATCCATGCAAGAAGAACTCAATCAATTCAAGCGTCTTGGTAGTATGGGAATGGTTGAAAGACCAGCAGGGTCTACGTCATTGGTCTAAAATGGATTTGGAAAACAAATTGGATCTTTGAAGAATGTAATCCGAAACAAGTCACGGCTAGTTGCTAAGGGTTATCGTCGGGAAGAAGGATAGACTTTGAAGAATCTTTTGCTCCAGTTGCTCGTCTTGAGGCTGTTCGGATATTTCTCGCGTTCGCGGCTCATATGAACATGACGGTTCATCGGATGGATGTCAAACAGGCGTTTCTAAATGGACAACTTAAAAAACGGTCTATGTCGATAACGGATGGATTCGTTGATCCCGAGTTCCCGAACCATGTCTACAAAGCGAACAAAGCTCTTTATGGTCTCAAACAAGCCTGGGCATGGTGCGATAAGCTATCATCTTTCCTCATTGCCATAATTTCACCAAAGGGTCGGTTGACCCAACTCTTTTATACAATATCACGGGCACACATCTTAATTGTTCAAATTTACGTGGATGACATCATTTTGGGTCAACACATAAAAAGTTTTCAATCGCTTTTGCAAAACTCATGAAGAAAAATTTTGAAATGTCCATGATGGGTGAACTTACGTTCTTTCTAGGACCGCAAGTTCATCAATCACCCACAGTGGTATTTCTTGAGTCGATCCAATATGCTTGAGCCATTAAACAAATTTGGAATGATTACTGTGATACTTATGCCACCAATGGCTCATACCAAGAAATTAGATCTTGATTTAAATGGGAAATTGGTTGACCACCAATACCGAAGTATTATTGGGTCTCTCATGTATCTAACATTGACTAGCAGACTGACATTGTCTTTGCCGTTTATCTATGCTCCGTTATCGATCGCGACCAAGCTGAAACCCACCTCTACGAGGCTAAAGAATCCTCCGATACATCAAGGAACCATTAATTTGGGGATCGGTATCCGAAGGATTCGGTTTTGAACTAATCGCTTTTCAGGCGATCACGCAGGATGCCTAGACTCGAGGAAAAGTACTTGAGCACTACAATTTCTCGGTGATAAACCGGTGTCTTGGCAATCAAAGAAGCGGATTGTACATCAATCATCAATGAAGCGAATATGTAGCCATGTCCGTGTTGTGCTCGAAGTCATTTGGATGAGAACACAACTTCAAAGACTATGGTTATGTATTTGATGAATCCCGATGTATCAGCGACAATCGGTGCCATTGCAATCTCGTGCAACTCGTTTCATTTTCAAATCAAAGCACATCGATCTACGCTATCATTTTATCAAGGACCATGGAACAGGTACCGTTGAATTATACTTTGTGGTAATCGAATACCAATTGGCGGTCTGCTCACCAAAGCCTTGCCTCCCGCTAGGTTTAATGAGTTGGTCCACCGAATTGGTATGAGGTGTTGACTCAAGAGGAATTGGATGACCTCTTAAGCGATCTTAAAAACACATCAAACACCAAAACATCTTTTGTAAATAAATAAAATCTTTCAAAAACAATATACAAAAATATAAAACACTGATAAAACACCAAAATATTCTCCTCATCTATTTTCTTTAAACATGGCAAGTACATTTCTTCCGTCAACACTTTTATCTTTCAAAATTCGGTATTTTTCGATCAAGTGTTGAGGAGAAAATGATCCATTAACCGCCAAAACATCGTACTTGCATGTTATGCGATATGAATGATTATGTGCGTTATGAACGGGGTCAAGGAAACTTCCTTTTCTTGAGCAAGTTTTATAACACCCTAGGCGGTGAACCTAATCGTTGTAGTGTAGTAATTAGGGTAAGCCACGGGTATTGATATCGTTCTCTGGGGAATAGGAATGCTAGTGAGAAGTTACTACGCTAAGGTTGAGGTTGAGGAAGATTATTTTTATCTTTTATGTTTTTAGAAATTGGAAAGGTGCGAATCTCGGGTATTGGATTTGGGGTTGGTATTGCTACCGATTACTCTACTATTATCTAATTATCTAAGCTAAGGTTGTGATAGTCTATGTCTAATCGATGTGTACTCGTATGATAGTTTAAAGATGTGTTTACTTAGGTTTTACTACTCCTTAATTATCTCCTATTGATGGTTGATTTGTCACGTCCTTATTCCTAGTTGCGTTGTGATTCTAAGGCTATAGGGCGTGCTTATTTCCTAACTCTTTGAAATTACCAAAGGGTCTTGTTTACAAATCCTCTAGTGATTTATAGGCGCCTACTCTACGGTTGTCCTTGAATACTTTATCCTACAATTACCTAGATAATTATATTCTAAAGTTCACAAAGAAATGTCAAGCATTAAGTACACAACGAATAATCTAGCGCACTCTAGATCATTAGTCAACTAAGATAAGTATCAACCAATCAATATTCAATAATTAAGTTTCATATTCCTAAGCAAACACACAAATAAATTAGCTGGACATGGAGAACATGCAAGCATACACACAAATAATCAAAGACATAATTAAATTAATGAAGTAAATACTTATCTTGATGTATAATAGGGTTTAGAACCTAAAATACTGCACAAGAAAGCCTTGGTTCGGTTTTAGGTTTTACTCCAAAAGACTACACACAAAAAAAATTGGATTCTATATATAAGATTACATCTGCGACAGGCGTCACCTTATGTTTCGTGGCCGTCGTGTCGCCGTCATTAGGGTTTCGTCTTGGCCACGTAAACCTTGCGACGGCGTCACCTATATATGTGACGCCGTCCCTTCACTCGGCCGCCGTCTTGGCGCATCTAGCCGTCCCGAGTAGCGACGGCCTATTCCTTTAGAACTGACGTCGTCCGCGAAAACATGCAATTTTGCCTCCGAGCCGTCGCAAAAATGCCTTACCGACGGCGTCGCGAGATATGATGGCGCGTCGCCTTATGTTTCAAGACTTTGAGTGTCTCGATTCGACTTTGGCCATTTTCTTCAGATATTCGCGCCTTTTCGTCCAAATAAGCATCATTCCACATTTTGCCTTCAAGAGACCTAAAAGTGAAAAGGAACGATATTAAGCAATAACGGATACAAATGATCGAATAAGGGCTTAAATGACCCCTCAAAAGGTACCTTTTAAAACCTTATCAAATATCCCTACACTTGGTATTTGCTTGTCCTCAAGCAAATGTGCTTTAGCCAATTAATTTATAAGTTAGGGGTCATGAAGCATTCATTCAAAGCGGTCCACAACACATATAAGCCCATAAAAGTCATAACAAGCACGGAATTACATACTAGCACCTCACATGGGGTGTTTGGATACTCACATCTCTCTCGGGTATATATGAAATATAACAAATCGAAATGGAAGATAAACACTCATTAACGGTCCTAGTACATAGATTACCATAGGCTTGAGAATAGATCAAACCTCCGTCGCTTTGGCGTAAGCACCTAGGAAAGACTATCAAAGAGGTCTTTTAAAGGGTTGTAATGTTAGGCTTACGGTAGGAAATGAAGGGTTTGGTGGGATAGGCTATTTAGTGGTGGATAGTCAAAATCTCTATGTTGCAAGTATACGAAGAATGGCGTTGCTAAGCCAAGCCTCGACACTCTAAAACTCTAGGCAACGAAAATAAACAAACATAATTTAAAAGATAGATGTAGGATGGTAGCCCGTATGGTTTTTTTTTTTTTTTTTTTTTTTTTTTTTTTTTTTTTTTTTTTTTTTTTTTTTTACACACTTTTACTCTACCATCCTCTACGGTACATCAAAATGATAGGGATTTATAGACACATCCCTACACTTGAGTTTTATTACTCTAACACTAATTTGACCCGAATTGAAAAGATCAAAACACTTGGAGTACATTATTATGCAAACAAAGGGAATTTGAGTTTAACGTTCTCTTCCTATATTTCATAAACTTTAACTTTTCCCATGAATCCCAATCATCCCAAAGCTGTATACAAAGGATATGACTCGACTTAGCAACTCATGCAAGCAACGAGATAATTGAACTAAGGGTTTTGGGTGATAACATAAATTTGCACTAAAGTGAGTGCAATAAAGGTAGGCTAAGGCGATTTGGGTGTATATTTGGGGTGGGGTGTAAACAATGCTCATCATTGATATCCGGAAAAACCGAAACATCACGAGAACCGCGAAAAGGATAGGCTCGAGGGGTTAACTAGGGTATCGTGTACTAAAGATGAGTACAACGCAAAGGGTGTGGGGGAATTACTCAACCGATATGGAAGAAGTAATTATATTACGGTATCAAACAAGGGTTTATCCTAATGCCTCTTATCATATAGTTATTCCTAACTACACAAGTGTAGTCTCACTAGCGATCTCGGAATGCATCACAAAACAAGTTCTAGAATCTAATATACTACGGGTTCACACTCTAAGCATTAAAGATGAATGCTTTAATTCCTACTAATCTAAGGCGATCCTCACATTTTGGGTGGAATTTAGGTGGTAAGGTTTTTTGTGCTAGTCATGCAACTTCCTATCCATGAGGCGCTTTTGTTAAGACTAATGGCCCACTCTTATCGTCATGAAAAAATTTTAAATTTGGCTAAAATTACCCTAACCTACATTTTCTCATGGTTTATTACACAAATACACTTGGACAAAGCAAATAGTCAAGGATAAGCATAGTTTCAAAGTTCCGTTTATTTTCCCTCCCTACACTTAAACCGAACATTGTCCCCAATGTTCCCGAAAGTATCAAAGTTATGATAATAGAAGGTAATTAAAAGCGAAAAAACTAATACTCCCGATTAGCTCGGTAGGATCCGTAAAAGTGGTGGTTAAATCTTTTCCAAGAAGAGTTTTTTTTGCGTGAAAGGCTCCTTCCAAACTTGTGTAACTTCTTCTTGACAAACTAAACACCGCACACTAGAAGAAAACAAACGAAACCTTCGCGTAAAATCGGCGGTAATAATATACATAAGACTCGATTTAAACTAGGATATAATGCTTGTGGAATGGATGTTTCTGAATTTGTTTTGAAAGTTAAGATCTGGAAAATTCCAAAATTTTACAAGTAGCTCGAAAAACGAAAAAGTAAGTGATGTTTTTATTCCTTCACGACGCGTCGTCAGTTGCAATCTGACGCCGTCGGTTATCCCGACAAAAAGCGGTGCGATTTTGGAAAAATTCGGAAAATTTACATCTTTAGAATCGGAAAACTTACGCAAAAACATCCATTATGACTCGATACAAGCATTTGACTCGAACAAACAAACATATATATCTTTTAGTTAATTGTTATTCTCATGTTTACGTTTCTTATGAAAGCGTGTGTAATCCTCCTACACTTATCCTTTATGTAAAATACCTTTATATGTAATTAAGGCGAGGTTAAAAACAAAATAAAGCATTTTTACAAATTCAAACATGAGGACAAACAATTAATAAAAGATATATGACACTAACAAGCAAACAATTAAGCATGGGTTGCCTCCCACGAAGCGCTTTTCTTTATTTAAGAGTCTTGTAGCTAGACTCGTAGTCCTACCCCTACGTTGCCTCGTTTTGCATTCTCAATGAGAATTCTATCATGTTAACAAAATTTTCATCGACTCTATACCTAGGCCCTAGGGTCAAGCAATCCTTATAATAATGCCTCCTTCTTCCCCACATGAATTTATAACCCTTTTCAACATCTTCCTTGCTTTTGTCCTCAAAAGCTTTGATGTTGTCTCGATCATAAATGGACAAGTGGCCATACTCGGTTGTTTTCAAGGCATCCTATAGGTAATCTCATGGTTCCTCCTTAAACCTAACGGTTCCATCATGCTTGTTATGGCCCATCCTAGATGTCTCAACAAACGGTTTCCTAGCACTACTTGGGATAGGTTATAGTCAATGACGCATCCTACATCTTCTAGGATCATAAAATCAACAAGGTAGGTGAAATTTCCTATAAAGACATGCACATCTTTGACTCTTCTCACAAAGTTGCAAATTCCTCCCGGATAATTAGGGTCTCTCCTAATATTGAGTCGCTCATTCATAATGTCATTGTAAGCAATGACGACATTATATTGATGGGAGATTCCGTATCTATGTAAGCATGGTCGATACTCCTATATCCGATCATACAAGGAATTTTTAGGTTCGGTTTTTCTCTCTAATCTTAGGGCATATCCTAATGATAGGTGATCGTGGATCATTGATTATGTATTGATGGTGCAACCTCTTCCTTAGTGGGGTAAAGATTGAAGTACACACTATTTTCCTCGTCCACCTTGTTGTTGGTTATGCCATTGTCCAATTCATGCTAATCATAGAGCCAACTATAGCGTGACGACTACTTTCTCAACGACTTCTCGATTGTACTATCGAATGTTTTCGCAAATCCGGAAGGTCGGTGTTTCTACTCACATAGCGGCTTGACGTTGGTGTTGGTTATTGGGTTGGGTTTTGAGCGACATTGGTTGGTTACCACCTTCCATGATGAAAAGTGATGGGGTTACGAACAAAGGTTACTAAGAAGGGGATAGACTAAGAGAAAGCTAAAAAAAAAAAAAAAAATGAGAAAATTTACTTGATAGGAATCAAGCAAAGAAACCTAAGCGAGGTGGACTACTAACTAGCTATTCTATTCCCGACAGCGCCAAAAACTTGATAACGCTACACGCGTCGTTAGGGTCAAGAAACTTCCTTTTCTTGAGCAAGTTTTATAACACCCTAGGCGTTGAACCTAATCGTTGTAGTGTAGTAATTAGGGTAAGCCACGGGTATTGATATCGTTCTCTAGGGAATAGGAATGCTAGTGAGAAGTTACTACGCTAAGGTTGAGGTTGAGGAAGATTATTTTTATCTTTTATGTTTTTAGAAATTGGAAAGGTACGAATCTCGGTATTGGATTTGGGGGTTGGTATTGCTACCGATTACTCTACTATTATCTAATTATCTAAGCTAAGGTTGTGATAGTCTATGTCTAATCGATGTGTACTCGTATGATAGTTTAAAGATGTGTTTACTTAGGTTTTACTACTCCTTAATTATCTCCTATTGATGGTTGATTTGTCACGTCCTTATTCCTAGTTGCGTTGTGATTCTAAGGCTATAGGGCGTGCTTATTTCCTAACTCTTTGAAATTACCAAAGGGTCTTGTTTACAAATCCTCTAGTGATTTATAGGCGCCTACTCTCGGTTGTCCTTGAATACTTTATCCTACAATTACCTAGATAATTATATTCTAAAGTTCACAAAGAAATGTCAAGCATTAAGTACACAACGAATAATCTAGCGCACTCTAGATCATTAGTCAACTAAGATAAGTATCAACCAATCAATATTCAATAATTAAGTTTCATATTCCTAAGCAAACACACAAATAAATTAGCGGGACATGGAGAACATGCAAGTATACACACAAATAATCAAAGACATAATTAAATTAATGAAGTAAATACTTATCTTGATGTATAATAGGGTTTAGAACCTAAAATCTGCACAAGAAAGCCTTGGTTCGGTTTTAGGTTTTACTCCAAAAGACTACACACAAAAGCGAAAAATTGGATTCTATATATAAGATTACATCTGACGGCGTCACCTTATGTTTCGTGGCCGTCGTGTCGCCGTCATTAGGGTTTCGTCTTGGCCACGTAAACCTTTCGTGGCGTCACCTTATGACCGTGTGACGTCCGTCCCTTCACCGCGCCGTCTTGGCGCATCTGGGCCGTCCCGAGTGGCGACGGCCTATTCCTTTAGAACTGGCGTCGTCCCTTGAAAACATGCAATTTTGCCTCGAGCCGTCGCAAAATGCCTTCCCAACGGCGTCGCGAGATATGCGATGGCGCCGTGCGCCTTATGTTTCAAAGACTTTGAGTGTCTCGATTCGACTTTGGCCATTTTCTTCGTATATTCGCGCTTTTCGTCCAAATAAGCATCATTCCAGCATTTTGCCTTCAAGAGACCTAAAAGTGAAAAGGCGATATTAAGCAATAACGGATCAAAAGTGATCGAATAAGGGCTTAAATGACCCAAAAGGTACCTTTTAAAACCTTATCGACATCTAACGATTCATAAGGATAATTCACCCATTAATAAAGTTATCCTGCGTACCTAGCGGGCTCTTATTAGATTCTTCAACCTAATAAGTCCGCTACCCACGTGGATCGGCGCTATTAATCTTAGATCATCCGTAACCCATGCACACAGCGTAAATAAATTAAATACACGAAGCTAGTATTAAATGTTCATAATTGGCACATTTCGATAAACTTGCACTCGAAACATTAAATACTTTTTATTAAAAACCTTTCCATTTTAGTTGTTAATTCCTATTTAAAATAATGAATAACAAGACATGTCTTGTTATCGATATTTTAATATAAAACATTTTTATTATTTATGTTTCATATTTTATTAACATTTTCATATATATATATATATATATTTCGTCAATTTCATTATTAGTTTCATATCGTTATTCATTTTGAGTCCACAAGCACGAGTCATGACTTCTCGGCTTTTAATCAATCAATAGTCCAAAATACACTAAAGTCCATATTACGGCATTGTCGGGGTCAACTATGACTAAAAGTCAAAGTAACAAGCGTTGCTCAAAGTTGACAATTTATATTATAAGTCCAAGTAAATAATGACAATAGCGCAACTCAATCTCAAATCAACCCAAATCAATCTCGCCAACCAATCAATCTACCAAATATACCCGAAACCAATGTTATGACCCTAATGGTCATGAAACGGTCACGGTTAAGACCACGTAAACCAAGCTCTAGAAGCTTTTCGGCTCCACGTGTCTCATCCAAACACCAACAACATCAACCAACAAGATACCACAACAACATCAACCAACAAGATACCACAACAACCCGACCCAGACCCGTGGTCCATGAGGGTCTCGTACACACCACACCACGACCAATCGTGGGTCTTGGTGGTTAAATGCGCCCCAAACTACACAACCAAACGCTCCCAAATGGCTTCTACAACAACCAAACACAATCAATCAACTTCCAATCATCATCCAAACATCAAACCCATCAACTAATCTAAACCCATTTCATGAAAGTAAGCCTAAAATTCAAAAACCCAACAATATGATACACCACATGATACCAAACCACTAGTTATATGTTTTATTAGATGTAAATTAGTTTTAATCCCATGTTTCACCCAAAACCCTAAATTTCGAACCATTCTGAGCCCTAGGAGACCCATACATGGCTTTCCATGACCAAAACAAGCTTGACCCATGTTCCATTTACCTTTTCCCAACTTGATCTACAAGATTTAATGAAAACCCTAGAATCACGAATCGTTTTTGTAAGATTTGGAGGTGTTATTGAAGGCTTCTATGGGCGTGCCATATATGGATGGAAAGAGGAAAGAGAGATCTACAAAATGGTGGTGGAGGTGTAATCTCACTCGTCGTAAAATGGTTGGAGAAGAGGCGGCGGTGGTGAGGTGGTTTAGGGTTAGGGTTTGTTCTTGAGGAGAGACAGAGGTTAGAGAGAGAAAGTAGTGTATGTGTGTGTTTTTAGTGAGAGAAGTAAAATAGTGAAATGGGGTGGGATGGAGCTAATATATTCATGGCTAGGGACCAAAATAAAAACTATTTTAGGAGGGGGTGGCCGGCCACACTAAAAGGGAGGGGCCGAAGCCGTAATTTTTTATAAACTATCCCGTTTACCAATTCCCGAGCTCATATATTGTCCTACAAGTGTCCCACGACGTTCCTTCGAATTTCTATTATATTTATTTATATTTTTCCACGAGTTTTGACTATTTATTTGTCAAGTTTCGAGTTATGGTTTAATAGTTACGTTATTTCTTGTTTTAGGCTTTTATTGTGCCGAATCGAATAGTGCCTAACAAAAAGAGTTAAAACTCACACGATAACTTATACAATAATAAAATAAATCATAAAAACCAATAAACGATGTCAAATCAAGTCATGGTCGATAAAAATAGTTATAAAGGCAAAAGCTCGGTTTAGTTTAACGTAATGCGGTTACCTAAAATAGACTCCCTAATTGCCAGTTGTCACAACCTCCCAGCCTCAGAAGAAACCCGTCCCGTGTTTCTCTCCGAGTTGCTTGGTGTCATGAAGAGTTTAGGGTTCTTCCTACGGAATACATCCTCACGTTCCCAAGTGAACTCCGGTCCATGTCGGGAGTTCCAACGAACTTTGATAATTGGAATACGGCTATGCTTCAACCGTTTAACCTCACGATCCATGATCTCTATCGGTTCCTCAACGAAATTCAACTTCTCATCATTATAGATATCTCTTAACCATACAACTATGTTTTCCTCCGAAGGCACTTCTTAAGATTACTAACATGAAAGACATTGTGTACCTTTGCTCAATTCGAAGGTAGCTCAAGGCGATAAGCTCTTGGTCCGATTCTTTCCGAGATTGGGAAGGGACCGATATATCGAGGATTGAGTTTTCCACGCTTTCAAAATGAATCACTCCTTTCCAGGAGAAACTTTCAACATAACACGATCTCCAACTGAAACTCTAAGGGTTTCGTCTCCTATCGGCACAACTCTTTTGTCTATCTCGGCGGTTTGCAAGCGATTACGGATCTGAGCTATCTTCTCAGTGGTTTCTAGAACAAGTTCGGGACTAGTAAGTTGACTCTCGCCAACTTCAGCCCAACAAACAGGAGAACGACATTTTCGGCCATACAATGCCTCAAATGGAGCGGCCTTAATGCTAGAATGATAACTATCATTGTTGGAGAATTCGGGCAAAGGGAGATGTCTCTCCCAGCCTTTGCCGAAATCAATGACACAGGCTATAAGCATATCCTCTAAGGTCTGAATGGTTCTTTCGCTTTGACCGTCGGTTTGAGGATGATAAGCGATGCTCATATCTAGGTTTGTTCCTAACGTTGGTATAAGGATCTCCAAAAGTGGGATGTAAAGCGGCTATCTCGATCGAAAATGATAGATATCGGTTTACTCCATGACGCGATGCTATCTCCTTGATGTCTGACCGAGCGAGCTTGTCGAGACTATCGACCTCGCTAATGGCTAAGAAGTTAGCAGACTTAGTCAAACGATCTACGTTTACCCAGATAGCGTCATTGCCGCTAGCTGTTCTTGGTAATTTGGTGATAAAGTCTATGGTGGTTCGCTCCCATTTCCATTCTGGAAGTTCAGGTTGAACTAAGAGTCCTGAGGGTTTCTGGTGTTCGGCCTTTACCTTAGAACAAGTCAAGCACCAATGACATACTGAGCTATGTCGGCTTTCATGTTAGGCCACCAGTAGAGTTTCTTAAGGTCTTGATACATCTTATCGGCTCCGGGATGAATAGTGTATTTTGACTTATGCGACTCGTGCATAATCAACTCACGGATTCCACCATGAAATGGTATCCAACTCCTATCTTTGAAGCATAGAGTTCCGTCGAAACGCTTCAAAAGCCGTTTTCACTTTCTACCATTCCATGCAGATTCTCATAAGGACGGTTCTCTTCCGTCAATGCCGCAGCTTGGGCAGCTAAGATTTGAGATGGTAGAGGCGAACCAATAGTCATTCCTAGGGATCGAATGAGTAAAGGTGGAATATTCTCCTTACAGCTGAGGGCATCTTCCACAACATTGGCTTTACCATGATGATAACGAATCTCACAGTCATAGTCACTGAGAAACTCTAACCAACGACGCTGTCTCATATTCAACTCCTTCTGATCTAAGATATGCTTCAAGCTCTTATGGTCGGTAAACACTACACACTTGGTTCCATCTGATAATGTCTCCAGTTCTAAGGGCAAACACTCTGACACCTAACTCCGGATCATGGGTGGTGTAGTTTTTCTCATGCTTCTTAAGTTTTATGGATGCGTAGCTATCACCTTCTCTCGTTGAATCAAAACATCACCTAAGCCTTTATGCGAAGCTTCGCGATACACGACAAAATCTTCACTTCCTTCAAGCAAAGCTAGGATGGGCGCACTACACAACTTCTCCTTGAAAGTTGGAATGCTTTCTTCCTTTTCTCCCCATTCATACTTAACGTCCTTCTATGTCAATTTGGTCACGACTTAGCTATTTTGGATAATCCTCAATGAACCTCCTGTAATAGCTCTGCTAGACCAAGGAACTATGAGACTTCGATGGGTTCCTAGGGTCGCCCATTCCTTAATGGCCTCAATCTTGGCTGGGTCAACATGAACTCCTCGATTGTCTATCACGTGACCTAAGAATTGCACGGACGGAATCCAAAATTCACACTTAGAGAATTTGGCATACAACTTCTCTTCTCTCAACAACTCTAAAATGAGCCTCAAATGCTCTTCGTGCTCTTCTCTACTCTTGGAGTATATCAAGATGTCGTCTATGAATACAATCACAAACGTATCCAGGTATGGCTTACACACTCGGTTCATGAGATCCATGAAAACCGTTGGCGCGTTGATCAAACCAAACGACATCACTTGGAATTCATAGTGCCCATAACGAGTCCTAAACGCCGTCTTAGGGATATCCTCCTCTCGAACTCTAAACTGATGATAACCAAACCGTAAGTCGATCTTGGAAAAGGCACTAGCTCCTTGGAGTTGGTCAAATAGGTCGTCTATTTTAGGTAGCGGTGTCGATTCTTCATCACAACTTATTCAACTCCCATAATCAATACACATCCAAACGATCCATCCTTCTTTTTCACAAACAATACCGGGTGCTCCTACGGTGACGAACTTGGTCGAATGAATCCCTTCTCTGACAATTCTGCCAACTGTTTAAACAACTCCTCCAATTCTCTTGGAGCAATTCGATAGGGTGCCCGGGCTACGGGTGCAGCACCGGGTATCAACTCAATTTGGAATTCTACTTGTTGGACTGGTGGAATCCCTAGCAGATCGTCAGGAAACACCTCTGGAAACTTTCTAGCGACGGGTACATCCTTAAGGTGTCTTTCACTCTTCTCCTCGCTTTTCTTTTCAGAAATTCGAGCCAAGAAAATACAACCTCCTCTATCGATGTACTTCTGGGCCTTAATACAAGAGATGATGCTCAACCGGGAGGGACTTCCACAGTCGCTCCGATCTCCTTGTATGCTCGAACTTTTCCGCCATATGGTACACGCATGATCTTCTCATCGCAGATGATGTGTGCCGTTCTTGACATCCAATCCATTCCGATAATGACGTCAAAACTTCCCAAGGTAACTGGCAATAGGTCTATGCTAAACGGGTGGTCTAGGAAACTTAAGGTACAACCTCGGACTACGGTGTCTATCTTCTCCCTATTCGCATTAGCTAATTCCACATCGTAACTGAACCCTAGAGGTGTTTGGGAGATTCCTAGTAATGGTATAAAGTTGGTGGATACGAAACTCATATCGGCACCAGTATCAAACAATATGGAAGCATAGCGATTATTGAGAAGGAATGTACCCGTAACTACGTTAGGGTCCTCGCCAGCTTCCTTCCCAATAGCATACACACGCGCTGTTCCCACGTCTCTCTGCTGGTTCCTAGCATCCTGATTCCCTTGATTCCCTACAACCTCTCGCTTCAAAAGGTTTAAGCCATTACTTCCCACACCTCGGTTAACAAATCCTCCTCCATTACCAGGGTTTCCCTTCATCCACGGCTCTCGGCACTTATTCTTGTAGTGCCCTTTCTTTCCACATCCAAAACAGGTGACAGTGGCCTTCCAGTCCGCTCCTTGCGCAGTTGGAGTCGCAACAAGTGGACGGGACCTACAGTATTTGGCCATGTGTCCTACCTTAGAGAAATTCCTACACACTATTGAGCACGGTCCATGGTGGTGTCGATTGCAACGACCACACAAAGTGAGCTGCCTAGATGAGCTAGGGCGATCTGACGATGATGATGAAGTAGAGTGACGGGCAATCACATAGGGATAACCCTGCGCAACAGTCATGAGAGTCAATGCTGGGGAACTAGCAGCAGCAAATACATCCTAAGACACATCATAAGCTAGTGAAGTAATAGTCTGTGACAAAGGCATAGGGTAGGTATAAGTGTTTGAAAACGACTAGTTCTAATAAGCGCATCAACTTAACCAAAACATATATCACATAATGAAAGCTTTAAAATAGAGTCAATCATATAATCCACGCATCATATAATCCCAAATCAAGTCAATCATATTATCAAGCTCAAAATCCCAAAATCAAATCAATCATATCATCATGTTCATAAATCCCAAAATCATAACATATCGATAATCCAATCAAGTTCATAATATCGCGACAACCAAATCACATTTACCCAAAATCAATAATCATAACTCAAAGCATAGCATTTAAAATAATCAATTCACAATTCATAATATCTCATAAATCAAATTGCAGTTCATACCATAATCAAATAAGAAGCTTCGGCTTGGCAGGCGGGCATGCGTCGGTCGAGGATCAATTTTTCTAAAAAGTGGTTATAGTTTAGATTTTATTAAATACCTAGTTCTCTATAACCTTGGCTCTGATACCAATCTGTAACACCCCCAAATCTCGATACAGTGGAAGACTTAATCAAATTTTTGGGGCGTTACATTGGATTGGTATCCTACACAAGTCTAGCAAACAAGATAGTCATATTATCATCCAAAAACCAATCCTAAATTTAATTATCCAAAACATTAATCCCAAAATGTAAATAATAGGCCCAAACATGATTTAATAAAATAGGTCCCCATAAATTATCAGAGTTTGATTATGATCCTTGAACCATGCCTCCTTGCCAAGCTTCCACAGAACACGTACTCCAAACATCACTTAAGTACCTGAGAAAAACATGCTAAAGGTCAGCTAACGCTGGTGAGTTCATAGGTTTAAGTTCAAGTTTAGAATAGTGGACCTGAAGGAGTTTATATGCTATGCTAGACCTAAGATATATACACATCAATCACATACCAAGATCACAATCACAATATCAACAATATCATATTCGACGTCATAGTGGGCTCCTAGCGACTCTAGCCAGCACAGTCGTAGCAAAGTCTAGAATGATTGCAAACCCTGGACTAGGTAGAAGTCTATACTTAGCTAGGCATGGCGATATAGCATAGAAATGCTACCCTAGTCTAAGGCAACAACTATCACATATCTATCTAAACAGTCAAGCACATAAGCAAATCAAAATAGTTTAAGAAGTCCAAAATAGTAGCATGATTCTCACCCCAATTTAGTTAAAAACATGGATACAAGTGGGGCTATGAAACTCACCTCAAGCAAGCAACGCACAAATAAACACTAGCAAGAAGATAACAGCTAATCACGGCTCAACAACTATCAACTCGGCACAACCTATTAATGTAAACAAATTTTAATATATATTTCCCAAAAGCAATGTTATCTACCCCAATGTATTCCTTTTCTTTATCTCAAAAAATGTCTTGTTTCACCGTTTAGTCCTAGCGTTTGGTATCATCGTCTGGGTGTATCGACTCAACATGACATTATGAATGCACTTAAATAAGCACAATGCGATTCAATGCAACACAATGAGACCTCTAAGCGATAAGCTCCATAGTCCAATAAGTTTAGGAATAAATAGAAGACCTTATCGAATTCGTCAACTCGATAAACTTAATTATTTATTCGTGTCGCTTATTATCCCATAAACCGGTCGCATCCTAATGAGTCATAAGGATAATTCACCAATTAATAACGTTATCCTACGTACCTAGCGGGCTCTTATTAGATTCGTCAACCTAATAAGTCCGCTACCCACGTGGATCAATGCTATTAATGTTAGGTCATCCGTAACCCATGCACACAACGTAAATCTATAATACTTAAAGCTTATCCCCCTTAATTTAATGTGCAAGGGGGGTTGTGCACAACCAAAAGTACGGTACATACATGTCTATGCATACCGAAAAGTGTTCTTTGAAGGCTACAACATTCATGTATGATCATTAATCGGAGGTATACGAAGAGACATGAAGTTACATTGTGATCATTACTTTGAGGTATACAAAGAAACACTGCATTTAGTTGTTGCAACACTTCATATTCATCTTAAAAGCCTATAAATAACACATGCATTTCTTAAACTTTCCACACCATTTCCTGTGTATGTGCTTATCATTTCTCTTAATTTCTTGAAATGCAGCGACATGATCTTAAACAGAATGGAAGTGCTTTTCCTGGTAGTGGTGTACATCATATACGGGTTCCACTCAGTTCGGGCTTTTTATAACAACCTTCTTTTACTTGGTGGTTCAGTTTTGTCAATTTCATGGATTGTCGCTCCATTTTTGTTCGATGCATCCCCATTTGACCTTAACAAGTAAGTTTGTCGTTTGGGTTTCATTTTGTTCCAGATGCATTTCAACTTCTTTTTCAATCTTCAGAAACTCAGAAGACCGGGAAGATTGGAATAATTGGCTCAATCTTAAAAGTGATGAAGTTGAAAAGAGTAAACATATTGAAGAAAAAGTTAAAGAAAGCTGGGAAATTTGGTGGACAAGAGAATTGGTAATATTCAACTCTCATAAGTTCGATCGTTTTTTTTTTTTTTTTTCATTGCTGGTGTAAGTACTTCTTCCTCATGTTTAACATATTCTTGCATGTTGTAGCTTTGATAGGTTAACTAATAATTATGAAATCTAATTTTCGGTCTCACATCCGAACTCTTGGAGGATGACTTACGAGGACCATTTTAAGTCTACGATTTTTCATTTTCCCGTTGGTTGTAGGCTACAAACTCGATGTGCAAGGGTTAAGAAAATCATTATCGGTAAGAACTTTCTTCATTTGCTAGCAAGGTCTTTATTGGCTATTTAACCTTCCATTTTGATGTATGAGAGTGCTAATCCGCATTGTGTAATTCCTGGATTTGCGTAGTGGTGATTGTATCCCTTTATGAGGTACATAAATCTAACATTGCGACTTCAAAGAATTACTCAAAACACTTAATCTAAAAATGTTGTTTTATGCTTACAGTCATATTCAAGAAGAAGCCGGTGATACGCTTCTTTTCCAACAATCGAGTGGCAACCATTGGTGCCCTTGCTATTCGTATTATTACTCGCTTTTGGTGACATGCATGCGTTCATTATAGCAATTATATCCACTTATTAGTAAAACTTAGTTACATTGTGTATCCTAATTTCATCATGTTTGTGAACCTTTTCAATTATTTATATATAATATTTTGACTGATGATTGTTGAGATTGTCTTAAAAGTTCTACATGAATAAAGGTAATTGTGGAATTTAGTTGGGAAGTAAATAGTTGTTTTGTGAGATGATGAGTGTCTAAATACTCATCATTTTTGTACCATTTAGACTGCTAAAAACATCTGAAAACACTCAGAAATGCATCAAAATGATGAAAATATCTCAAATAAGTGTTTTATGTGTTTTAAATGCAAAATATCAAAATCGGATGAAAACGTATCAAGTTTGCATAATTGGCGCTTTAGTCCCCAAGTTTCAAAAGTTGTCAAAATTAGTCCATGGTAAATCAAAATAAAGAAAAATGTTATATAAGGTCCATGGGATTCATAAGTTGTCAAAATAAACCCTTCAAAGTTAAAAATTTCAAAATGACAACTTTAGTCCCTAAAGTTTGAAAAATGTCAAAAATAGTCCTTGGTGAATTTAAAAGTGAAAATAATAAAAATAAACCTTGTACTATTCATAAATGACAAAATTGGTCCTTATGGTTAACTTTGGGAAATTACATGTTTGGTCCCTCAAGTTTCAAAATGACATAAAAGGCCCTCGGGCGTTTAAAATGGAAAATAAATACATTTATGGTCCTTTGGTAAATGAAACTTGGAAAGTTTAACCCTTGAATTAGCTTTGGAAAAGTTACATTTTCATCCTTACTTTCGAATATTACATAAATGGTCCTTATGCTTAACAAATACCAAATGGACCCTTTGTGTTATTAATACCAAACCCAAATCCAATCCAACCCACCGAGCCCAATCCTTCCCAAGCCCAACACCCCGTATAATTAAAACCGGTCAAACAAAGTCAACCCCGCCAAAACCAAAGATTCTGTTCATCTTCCTCACCACAATCGCAAACCAAAACCGGTGATGGTTTTACACCTTTCACCTTTACACCTCACATCCCCAACATACCAACCCCTCCACCTCTACATACACCCAAAATCATTAAATGCATAATACCGCCAAAGACTTTTCCCGCCAAATTTCCAAGTGGGCGGTTCGATGAATTCAAGAGAAGAAGCAAAGTGGGAATTGATCGAGGTTGATAAAGAATCAAAAGAGTCAATAAATATGAAGAACGAGCGGTATGAAAAGCAAGTAGTGTAATTTAATTTTCCTATGTCGTTTTTAATATTTTAAATTTCCTAGTGTAAGTTTAAGCTTTTAAATACTTTGTAATAAATTTTCGATGTATGAAGAACCTGCTTTTCGCTTTCAATTGCGGTGTATGTACAAGAATTCGGTTTATGTATTTTCAAGTTCAAAAATCTCAATATGGTCAAATGATGTTTGTAGTTGTTGTTTTGTACTCAATAAGCTCATAAAAGCTCCTAGGAAGCTCTTATAAGCTTTTAGAAATCTTAACACTTTGTTTAGTATCAAAAGCAGAAAAACAAGAAAAATACCAAAAAATAGTTATAAAATAAAAATCATGGAGAATGATCAAGAAAGTCAAGCAGATTGACTTTGGATTGCTTATTGGTTTAGAGCTTCTTGGGAAGCCATAGGGTGTGTTATCGATTATCGCCTTCTGTTTATGCTTGAATTCCAAATTGTAAGCCATTTCTTTGAAATTTGTATTTCTTAGTAAAAGTGTTTAAGTATTGTTAATTCTAGTTTAAAACTGTTTAAATATAATCAATATCGCTTAATAAATAGATTACTTAAGTTAAATACTTGTTTTAGTGATTAATGCTTCTAACGGTTGTATAAAGAGGTGTTTGGATCCGCTTGTTAAAGCGTATTAGAGGTTAACTATGGTATTGTGCTTGTTTGGTATGTATCACAATAGCATCTAATAGCTCGATCATAACATAAAATTCACCCTTGTTCAATAATAAGTCAAAATCATCTTTAAAATCTCTTAAGTGTTAACTGTTAGGACTTTGAGTTGTAAAATTCACCATACATGCTTAAAAGTTGTTACTATAGCTTTATATAACCTTATATTACCTTATTACATCATATTCGGTTTATAGAATCAATCAAAAGTTCATTTAAGTCAACATAGTTCATTTTATAAAAGTCAAAATTTCCTAGAAGCGGTTTTGAATAAACTTTACAATTTTACTATGATCTTACCATTAGGATTTAGGACTTAAGCCTTTGGGATATTAAAGTTTAGTTGCTTAACTTAATTAGAAAATACTAGCTTACTTCTACTCAACTTATAAATAGCTTATTACTTAGCTTCTTTTGACTACCTTTTCCTAAAATGCCTCATGCAATGAATAAGCTTGTGCTTATTTGAAGCTTATTTGGTGCTTAATTTTAAGTAATTGTGCTTTCTCGGTTGTTGTATTAGCTTATTATTAGTTTCCTAGCTTGTTTTCATTTTATTTGTGCTTATTTCTAGCTTATTAGCCAACTTAGCTAAATCTTGTGCTTATTACCATTTTTGCCCTCTTGTTGGAAATATAAGCTCAAACCGAGCTTATTAGTTGTTTTGTAAAAGTTCTAGTTATGAAAATTGCTTATTTCACGTTTTAATTAGTTTGTAAAGAAAATTCTTAAAAAATAAAGAAGCAAAAAGCTAGGAGGCGGCTCGAACACGAGACCTCCCGACTTTGTAGATGATAAGGGTGTACACGGATACCATGCGCCTTGGGACTTTTATTGGTTTTAGTTTACCAAGTTTAATATTTAAGGTAGTTTGAGTAGTATAGCTTATTAACCTTAGCTAATTTTTAACAGACTTATCCGTATAATTTGTTGGTCCCGTTTATTTTCTTAGGTCCATCACAATGTAAAGTAATTTTCATAATTTTGCATACTTTTATAAATTTGTTTAGTATTTTTAATCAATTAATTAGTTTAAAATAGTATTTAATTCATAATAAAAATATAAAAGTCAAAAAATATAAATATTTTTCTAAAATTTTCTTTTGTCATATATTAAGTAAGAAAATTGTTTTACACTTGTAGGACTTTTATTTCATAAATTTTACGTTTTTACTTGCACTCGCGTAATGTTTATAAATAACGTCGTTTTCATTTTAAGTCATTTTTAGATAATTTAAGTTTACGTTTCAATTAAAATAATTTATTTAAGATATTTTGTTTTATAAAACAAGAAAGATCATTTAAAAATAGTGATAGCGTTTATTTAATATATTTTATCTTTATAATTTTCTTTAATTTGCATTTAAGTCATTTGTAATTTATAAACTTTTTCTTTAGGTATAATTATCCATCAAAATCCTTCTTCATCACTATCCTATCCTTAGTGATTACTCTATCATCTGAAAGTTTTGAAACACCATTGAGTCTCCGTGGGACTTAAAGACCTAGGAATCCACTATATTCCTCGATCTTAATTGCATTTGTTTACGAACTGTTTGAAGTTTGTTACGGTTGACCATTCACAAGTGGTCGACTTGTGTGATTAAACTTGACTGCTCGGAGCGAATCAAATTTTGGCGCCATTGCCGGGAGGCTTTAGCGTGTTCTAAACCTTTTTCGACCCCGTATTGCACATATACCACCGTTTGTAAACAGTTTTTGTAAAGTTAATCAAAATCAAAAGTTCATTAACACTTTTCTTAAAGTGTTAACAACACCAAAAATATTTTCATTCTTTGTTTTATAGCATGTTTTCAAAAATCCAAAATATTCATCTTTACCTCTTACCCTTTTGATTCTTTATCCCTTTACCCTCTATCCATTTGATTCTAACTTCTTCTATTCTCATGGAATCTCTCGACTACTACGATTACGGAACGAAGTTGAAAACTTCATACTTTATCACAAATGTCAAGAATTCGTGTTGTTCGTGATGATCCATTAATTCTGCGTAGGGAATTGGAGCGAGAAACCGGGGTGACAAAGGACCGGTACTTCCTCCGATAATGGAGGTGCTAATCGTCCAACCTACGGTTATCCAAAGATCTAACCCTCGATTGCTCTAAGCCGTCTAAAATTGATCCTACACTTTCACAATTTACGGTTAGAAGCAATCATGCGAATTTAGACCGATGACTAGCAAGAATGACTTGCCTAATCTTCACGTTTCTCAAGGATCGAGCCGGAGACCATAACGGAAGTGGTGGAAATTGCTAGCTCTCGAGCACACCACTTGTCCCACATCCGGATTTTTCAAAATGTTCTTGAGACTTAATAGTCATTCGGATCACCATGTTGGTTTTGTTGATTCTTTGAATGAACCGATTCCTTCTCATAACTCTCAAATAGAATCGTTTATTCCTTGTGTCGGTTGTGGTGAGCCTCTTTTGGTTCACCACATCATTGGTGTACGTGTGTACAGTGTGTGGTAATGATATTCATAACGGAGTTGTTTGTTTTGTGGTTCGAGAATTCATTTGATTATGATCCTAATTGAACTCATTTAACGACCCTCAAATTTTCCAACTACCCACCACACCGACTTATCTTCATATAATCAACATAATCTTCTTTGTGAATTTTGTGGAGGTCCTCACCAAGGATTTGAGTGTCAATCCGGAAACACGTTTGTCTATGAGCAGTTTTCCGATGATGCTCGAACTTTGGTTATGACCAATATCCATATAATTCGCGATCCGCACTCAGCAGTTTCTTGTTGTGAGAACTGTGGAGGTCCCCATTTCACTCGATTGTCAAACAGAATCCATTTCCTTGTAACAATTACGACTATCACGACTACCCTCCACGGTGCCAAATGAGTCAAACTCCTCAAGAAACCCAACAAGACACTTATCTAGAGCTTCAGAGTCGGTGAAAAGAACGAGGAGTTGAGTAAAGCAAGACATTTCATAATGTTCCCGCTTTTCTTGTGTATATTATGGGGTCCTCATGATGATTATCAATGTCAACCTTCGGTTTGACAAATCTCCACTCCCACAATGTCCCGTCATTCAAAATTCACATGAGAAATCCATGGAAGAATTGCTAGGCGAAGAGCGGTTTGCTAAAATAAATTCCCAAATTGCTTTTGAAAAATCTATTAGGAATCAATTGCAAAAGAAAAACAACCGGATCTAGCTCTCAATTTCGTTTTATTCTGATGACGGTGATGATGAGGATGCACTTGGTATCCTACAATTTTATAAAGATTCATCAAGTTCATCGGTTGATATCCCGCCAGTTGAGATTCATTCTCAAGCAACCGCCATCACACCAAGCTCCCTCACTCTCTGAAAATGGGGGACGAGCATCTTGACACTTGTTCACGAAAAGGAATCGGACGAATTCATAAAGTCTAGTGTTGAGGACCTTGTCACAATCCCGAGAGAGTCACGGGGAACTTTTGCCCATATGCGTGATTGATAACGCTAATCGTTCGGGGTCAAAGGAACTTCCTTTTCTTGAGCAAGTTTTATAACACCCTAGGCGTGAACCTAATCGTTGTAGTGTAGTAATTAGGGTAAGCCACGGTATTGATATCGTTCTCTAGGGGAATAGGAATGCTAGTAGGGAGTTACTACGCTAAGGTTAAGGTTGAGGAAGATTATTTTTATCTTTTATATTTTATGAAAATGGAAAGGTACGAATCTCGGGTATTGGATTTGGGGGGTTGGTATTTCTACCGATTACTCTACTATTATCTAATTATCTAAACTAAGGTTGTGGGAGTCTATGTCTAATTAATGTGTGCTCGTATGATAGTTTAAAGATGTGTTTACTTAGTTTGTATTACTCCTTAATTATCTCCTATTGATGGTTGAGTGTCACGTCTTATTCCTAGTTGCGTTGTGTTTCTAAAGTTGTAGGGTATCGTTTCTCCCTAACTCTTTGAACTTACCAAAGGGTCTTGTCTACAAATCCACTTAGAGATTATAGACTCCTACTCTAAGGCGCTCTTGGATGGTTTAGACTACAATCACTCGGGTAATCATACTCTAGGGTTCACAAAGATGAATCAAGCATTAAGTACACAACGAATGACCTATCGCATTACTAGATCATTAATCAACTAAGATAAGAAACAACCAATCAATATTCAATAATTAAGTTTCATACTTCCTAAGCAAACACACAAATAAATTAGCGGGACATGGAGAACATGCAAGCATACACACAAATAATCAAAGACATAATTGAATTAATGAAGCAAAGACTTATCTTGGTGTAAGATAGGGTTAAAAACCCTAAAATCTTGTACAAGACACCTTAGGTTCGGTTTTAGGTTTTACTCCAAAGACTCTCCACATAAAGACGAAAAATTCGGATTCTATATATAAGATTACAATTGCGACGGCGTCACCTTATGTTTAGTGGCGCGTCGTGTCGCCGCTCATTAGGGTTTCGTCTTGGCCACGTTAACCTTGCGGCGGCGTCACCTTATGTCCGTGGCGCCGTCCTCTTGACTTCGGCGTCGTCGGATCGCATCTAGGCCGTCGAGTAGCGACGGCCTACTCTTTCACAACTAGACGCCGTCTCTTGAAAACACGAGTTTTGAGTTCGACCGTCACAACAATTATCCGGCGGCGTCGCAAATAGCTCTGACGCCGTCGCTTTCTACATTCGGCATTGTGAGTGTCTCGATTTCGACTTTGGCCATTTTCTTCATATATTCGCCTTTTCGTCCAAATAAGTGTCATTCCGACATTTTGCCTTCACGAGACCTAAAAAGTGAAAAGGAACGATATTAAGCAATAACGGATACAAAAGTGATCAAATAAGGACTTAAACGACCCTCAAAATGGTACCTTTTAAAACCTTATCAAATATCCCTACACTTGTTATTTGCTTGTCCTCAAGCAAATGTGCTTTAGCCAATTAATTTATAAGTTAGGGGTCATTCGAAGATTAATTCAAAGCGGTCCACAACACATATAAGCCCATAAAAGTCATAACAAGCACGGAAATTACATACTAGCACCTCACATGGGGTGTTTGGATACTCGCATCTCTCTCGGTGTATAAATGAAATATAACAATATAGGAAATGGAAGATAAACACTCATTAACCGGTCCTAGTACATAGATTACCATAGGCTTGAGAATAGATCAAACCTCCATCGCTTTGGCGTAAGCACCTAGGAAAGACTATCAAAGAGGTCTTTTAAAGGGTTGTAATGTTAGGCTTACGGTAGGGAAATAAGGGTTTGGTGGGATACGCTATATAGTGGTGGTAAGTCAAAAATCTCTATGTTAAATGCATACGCAGAATGGCGTTGCTAAGCCAAGACTCGACACTCTAAACTCTAGATAACTGAAATAAACAAACATAAATTTAAAGGATAGATGTAGGATGGTAGCCCGTATGTTTTTTTTTTTTTTTTTTTTTTTTTTTTTTTCTCTATATTTTTTTTTTTTTCTCTTTTCTATTTTTTTTTTTTTTTTTTTTTTTTTTTTTTTTTTTTTTTCATACACTTTTACTCTACCATCCTCTAAGATAACATCAAAATACTAGGGATTTATAAGCATCTCCTACACTTGAGTTTTATTACTCTAACACTAATTTGACCCGAATTGAAAAGATCAAAACACTTGGGGTACATTATTACGTAAACAAAGGGAATTTGAATTTAACGTTCCTTCCCGTCATTTCATAAACTTTAACTTTTCCCATGAATCCCAATCATCCCAAAGCGTATACAAAGGATATGACTCGACTTAGCAACTTATGCAAGCAACTAGATAATTGAACTAAGGGTTTGGGGTGATAACAAATAATTGCACTAAAAGTGAGTGCATAAGGGGTAGGCTAAGGCGATTTGGGTGTATATTTGGGGTGGGGTGTAAACAATGCTCTTCATTGATATTCGGAAAAACGAAACATCACGAGAACCGCGAAAAGGATAGGCTCGAGGGGTTAACTAGGGTATCGTGTACTAAAGATGAGTACAACGCAAAGGGTGTGGGGAATTACTCAACCGATGTGGAAGAAGTAATTATATTACGGTATCAAACAAGGGTTATCCTAATGCCTCTTATCATTTAGTTATTCCTAACTACACAAGTGTAGTCTCACTAGCGATCTCGGAATGCATCACAAAACAAGTTCTAGAATCTATTATACTACGGTTCACACTCTAAGCATTAAAGATGAATGCTTTTATTCCTACTAATCTAAGGCGATCCTCACATTTTGGGTGGAATTTGGGTGGTAAGTGTTTTGTGCTAGTCATATAACTTCCTATCCATGAGGCGCTTTTGTTAAGACTAATGGCCCACTCCTATATGTCATGAAAAATTTTAAATTTGGTGCCAAAATTACCCTAACCGACATTTCTCATGGTTTATTACACAATCACAATTGGACAAAGCAAATAGTCAAGGATAAGCATAGTTTCAAAGTTCCGTTTTATTTTCCTCCCTACACTTAAACCGAACATTGTCCCCAATGTTCCCGAAAGTATCAAAGTTATGATAAAAGAAGGTAATTAAAAGCGAAAGAAACTAATACTCCCGATTAGCTCGGTAGGATCCGTGTAAAGTGGTGGTTAAATTCTTTTCAAGAAGAATTTATGCGTGAAAAGCTCCTTCCAATCTTTTGTAACTTCTTCTTGACAAACTAAACTGCACACTTGAAGAAAACAAAGCGAAACCTTCGCGTAAAATCGGCGGTAATAATATATATAAGACTCGATTTAAACTAGGATATAATGCTTGTGGAATGGATGTTTACTGAATTTCTAAGAAAATTAAGACACGGAAAATTCCAAAATTTATAAGTAGCTCGAAAACGAGAAAAAGTAATCGATGTTTTACTCCTTCACGGCGCCGTCAAGTTGCAATCTGACGCCGTCGGTTATCCCGACAAAAAGCGGTGCGATTTTACGGAAAATTTATGGAAAATTTACATCTTTAGAATCGGAAAAATTTACGCAAAACATTCATTATGACTCGATACAAGCATTTGACTCGAACAAACAAACATATATCTTTTAATTAATTGTTATTCTCATGTTTACGTTTCTTTTGAAAACGTGTGTAATCCTCCTACACTTATCCCTTATGTAAAATACCTTTATATGTAATTAAGGCGAGTTAAAAACAAAATAAAGCATTTTTACAAATTTAAACATGAGGATAAACAATTAATAAAAGATATATGACACTAACAAGCAAACAATTAAGCATGGGTTGCCTCCCACGAAACGCTTTTCTTTATTTAAGAGTCTTGTAGCTAGACTCATAGTCGTGCTCCTACGTTTTCTCACCACCGCTCTCGTGCTCATACTTAAGCCATTCTAACGCTCTTTCATTCTTTTTGTAATCATCTCCTAATTCAAGGCATTTTTGTAATACCGCTTTTGTTTTCTCATGTGGGTACCTAAGCCCATTCTCGCTTATCCCTTTACTAAGCAATGGAATAGGGTCATTCTATTACAAACCTCGATGTCCTTATGTTTAAACCTAGGATGAGCGTGGCATTTGGTAGATAAAATCTTCAATTTCATCAGAGAATGTAATTAGACCATCAATCATCCGTTCATTCAACCTAGTCAATTTCTTGAAAGGTTTTCCAAAAATTATTTGAGTGAGGTCCTTATCTATAAATTCTCCTAAGTCTTCTAAGACCATGAACTCTACCAAATAAGTAAAACTTCCGACAAACACGTGTAAATAAATGACTGCTTCAACAACATTGTTCCCTTGATAAGTTAACTCTTTGACCTTGATTTTGTTGTATAGGTCCCTTGAAATTAAGTTTAAAGGTAAGAATGAATTCAAATAAGCATCGAACCCTTCTAGTCCTATTTTGCAAGGGAATTGCATATTAAAGGGGCCATCTTTCTCAATCCTGCACCTAGGGTCAAAACATTGGGATGGGTCTTCCTTAATTTCAGAACTAACTTCTTCATTAATGACCTCCCACTATCAAGTGCTTCATCATAATCAAATTCCTCATCGAATCGAGTAATAGAAAGGACTTTGTTGTTGCCAATTCATCTCATTATGCTCTAGGTGATTACCAAAATGGTGGGTGGGTGAAGGGTTTTGTGGGATTGCGTTCTCAATCTCGGGATTGGGAGCAGGTAAAGTAAAGAATCTTCGATGAAAATACGGATCATGGTTAATGATGGTTTTACGAGCGGGGTCACGAAGAAGGGGATAGACTAAGAGAAATCTAGAAAATTAAAAAATATTACTTGATAGGAATCAAGCAAAGAAACCTAAATGAAGTGGACTACTAACTAGCTATTCTATTCCCGGCGCGCCAAAACTTGATAACGCTACACGCGTCGTTCGGGGTCAAAGGAACTTCCTTTTCTTGAGCAAGTTTTATAACACCTAGGCGGTGAACCTAATCGTTGTAGTGTAGTAATTAGGGTAAGCCACGGGTATTGATATCGTTCTCTGGGGAATAGGAATGCTAGTAGGGAGTTACTACGCTAAGGTTAAGGTTGAGGAAGATTATTTTTATCTTTTTATATTTTATGAAAATGGAAAGGTACGAATCTCGGGTATTGGATTTGGGGGTTGGTATTTCTACCGATTACTCTACTATTATCTAATTATCTAAACTAAGGTTGTGGGAGTCTATGTCTAATTAATGTGTGCTCGTATGATAGTTTAAAGATGTGTTTACTTAGTTTGTATTACTCCTTAATTATCTCCTATTGATGGTTGAGTGTCACGTCTTATTCCTAGTTGCGTTGTGTTTCTAAAGTTGTAGGGTATCGTTTCTCCCAACTCTTTGAACTTACCAAAGGGTCTTGTCTACAAATCCACTTAGAGATTATAGACTCCTACTCTAAGGCGCTCTTGGATGGTTTAGACTACAATCACTCGGTAATCATACTCTAGGGTTCACAAAGATGAATCAAGCATTAAGTACACAACGAATGACCTATCGCATTACTAGATCATTAATCAACTAAGATAAGAAACAACCAATCAATATTCAATAATTAAGTTTCATACTTCCTAAGCAAACACACAAATAAATTAGCGGGACATGGAGAACATGCAAGCATACACACAAATAATCAAAGACATAATTGAATTAATGAAGCAAAGACTTATCTTGGTGTAAGATAGGGTTAAAACCCTAAAATCTTGTACAAGACACCTTAGGTTCGGTTTAGGTTTTACTCCAAAGACTCTCCACATAAAGACGAAAAATTCGGATTCTATATATAAGATTACAATTGCGACGGCGTCACCTTATGTTTAGTGGCGCCGTGTCGCCGCCATCGTGGGGTTTCGTCTTGGCCACGTTAACCTTGCGACGGCGTCACCTTATGTCCGTGGCGCCGTCCTCTTGACTTTCGGCGTCGTGCGGATCGCATCTAGGCCGTGCGAGTAGCGACGGCCTACTCTTTCACAACTAGGCGCGTCTCTTGAAAACACGAGTTTTGAGTTCGACCGTCACAACAATTATCCGACGGCGTCGCAAATAGCTCTGACGCCGCGCCTTCTACATTCGGCATTGTGAGTGTCTCGATTTCGACTTTGGCCATTTTCTTCATATATTCGCGCTTTTACGTCCAAATAAGTGTCATTCCAACATTTTGCCTTCACGAGACCTAAAAGTGAAAAGGAGCGATATTAAGCAATAACGGATACAAAGTGATCAAATAAGGACTTAAACGACCCTCAAAATGGTACCTTTTAAAACCTTATCAAATATCCCTACACTTGTTATTTGCTTGTCCTCAAGCAAATGTGCTTTTAGCCAATTAATTTATAAGTTAGGGGTCATTCGGCATTAATTCAAAGCGGTCCACAACACATATAAGCCCATAAAAGTCATAACAAGCACGGAAATTACATACTAGCACCTCACATGGGGTGTTTGGATACTCACATCTCTCGGTGTATAAATGAAATATAACAATATAGGAAATGGAAGATAAACACTCATTAACGGTCCTAGTACATAGATTACCATAGGCTTGAGAATAGATCAAACCTCCATCGCTTTGGCGTAAGCACCTAGGAAAGACTATCAAAGAGGTCTTTTAAAGGGTTGTAATGTTAGGCTTACGGTAGGAAATAAGGGTTTGGTGGGATAGGCTATATAGTGGTGGTAAGTCAAAATCTCTATGTTAAATGCATATGAAGAATGGCGTTGCTAAGCCAAGACTCGACACTCTAAACTCTAGATAACTAAAATAAACAAACATAAATTTAAAGGATAGATGTAGGATGGTAGCCCGTATTTTTTTTTTTTTTTTTTTTTTTTTTTTTTTTTCTATTTTTTTTTTTTTTTTTTTCTATTTTTTTTTTTTTTTTTTTTTTTTTTTTTTTTTTTTTTTTTTTTAATCATACACTTTTACTCTACCATCCTCTAAGATAACATCAAAATACTAGGGTTTATAAGCATCTCCTACACTTGAGTTTTATTACTCTAACACTAATTTGACCCGAATTGAAAAGATCAAAACACTTGGGGTACATTATTACGTAAACAAAGGGAATTTGAATTTAACGTTCCCTTCCCGTCATTTCATAAACTTTAACTTTTCCCATGAATCCCAATCATCCCAAAATTGTATACAAAGGATATGACTCGACTTAGCAACTTATGCAAGCAACTAGATAATTGAACTAAGGGTTTGGGGTGATAACAAATAATTGCACTAAAAGTGAGTGCATAAGGGGTAGGCTAAGGCGATTTGGGTGTATATTTGGGGTGGGGTGTAAACAATGCTCTTCATTGATATTCGGAAAAACCGAAACATCACGAGAACCGCGAAAAGGATAGGCTCGAGGGGTTAACTAGGGTATCGTGTACTAAAGATGAGTACAACGCAAAGGGTGTGGGGGAATTACTCAACCGATGTGGAAGAAGTAATTATATTACGGGTATCAAACAAGGGTTATCCTAATGCCTCTTATCATTTAGTTATTCCTAACTACACAAGTGTAGTCTCACTAGCGATCTCGGAATGCATCACAAAACAAGTTCTAGAATCTATTATACTACCGGTTCACACTCTAAGCATTAAAGATGAATGCTTTAATTCCTACTAATCTAAGGCGATCCTCGCATTTTGGGTGGAATTTGGGTGGTAAGTGTTTTGTGCTAGTCATATAACTTCCTATCCATGAGGCGCTTTTGTTAAGACTAATGGCCCACTCCTATATGTCATGAAAAATTTTAAATTTGGTGCCAAAATTACCCTAACCGACATTTCTCATGGTTTATTACACAATCACAATTGGACAAAGCAAATAGTCAAGGATAAGCATAGTTTCAAAGTTCCGTTTATTTTCCTCCCTACACTTAAACCGAACATTGTCCCCAATGTTCCCGAAAGTATCAAAGTTATGATAAAAGAAGGTAATTAAAACGAAAAAACTAATACTCCCGATTAGCTCGGTAGGATCCGTGTAAAGTGGTGGTTAAATTCTTTTCAAGAAGAATTTATCGTGAAAAGCTCCTTCCAATCTTTTGTAACTTCTTCTTGACAAACTAAACTGCACACTTGAAGAAAACAAACGAAACCTTCGCGTAAAATCGGCGGTAATAATATATATAAGACTCGATTTAAACTAGGATATAATGCTTGTGGAATGGATGTTTACAATTTCTAAGAAAATTAAGACACGGAAAATTCCAAAATTTATAAGTAGCTCGAAAAGCGAAAAAAGTAATCGATGTTTTACTCCTTCACGGCGCGTCGGTTGCAATCTGACGCCGTCGGTTATCTGACAAAAAGCGGTGCGATTTTACGGAAAAATTTATGGAAAATTTACATCTTTAGAATCTGAAAAATTTACGCAAAACATTCATTATGACTCGATACAAGCATTTGACTCGAACAAACAAACATATATATCTTTTAATTAATTGTTATTCTCATGTTTACGTTTCTTTTGAAAACGTGTGTAATCCTCCCTACACTTATCCCTTATGTAAAATACCTTTATATGTAATTAAGACGAAGTTAAAAACAAAATAAAGCATTTTTACAAATTTAAACATGAGGATAAACAATTAATAAAAGATATATGACACTAACAAGCAAACAATTAAGCATGGGTTGCCTCCCACGAAGCGCTTTTCTTTATTTAAGAGTCTTGTAGCTAGACTCATAGTCGTGCTCCTACGTTTTCTCACCACCGCTCTCGTGCTCATACTTAAGCCATTCTAACGCTCTTTCATTCTTTTTGTAATCATCTCCTAATTCAAGGCATTTTTTGTAATACCGCTTAGTTTTCTCATGTGGGTACCTAAGCCCATTCTGCTTATCCCTTTCACTAAGCAATGGAATAGGGGTCATTCTATTACAAACCTCGATGTCCTTATGTTTAAACCTAGGATGAGCGCGTGGCATTTGGTAGATAAAATCTTCAATTTCATCAGAGAATGTAATTAGACCATCAATCATCCGTTCATTCAACCTAGTCAATTTCTTGAAAGGTTTTCCAAAAATTATTTGAGTGAGGTCCTTATCTATAAATTCTCCTAAGTCTTCTAAGACCATGAACTCTACCAAATAAGTAAAACTTCCGACAAACACGTGTAAATAAATGACGCTTCAACAACATTGTTCCTTGATAAGTTAACTCTTTGACCTTGATTTTGTTGTATAGGTCCCTTGAAATTAAGTTTAAAGGTAAGAATGAATTCAAATAAGCATCGAACCCTTCTAGTCCTATTTTGCAAGGAATTGCATATTAAAGGGCCATCTTTCTCAATCACGCACCTAGGGTCAAAACATTGGGATGGGTCTTCCTTAATTTCGAACTAACTTCTTCATTAATGACCTCCCACTATCAAGTGCTTCATCATAATCAAATTCCTCATCGAATCGAGTAATAGAAAGGACTTTGTTGTTGCCAATTCATCTCATTATGCTCTAGGTGATTACCAAAATGGTGGGTGGGTGAAGGGTTTTGTGGGATTGCGTTCTCAATCTCGGGATTGGGAGCGGGTAAAGTAAAGAATCTTCGATGAAAATACGGATCATGGTTAATGATGGTTTTACGAGCGGGGTCACGAAGAAGGGGATAGACTAAGAGAAATCTAGAAAATTAAAAAATATTACTTGATAGGAATCAAGCAAAGAAACCTAAGCGAAGTGGACTACTAACTAGCTATTCTATTCCCGGCAGCGCCAAAACTTGATAACGCTACACGCGTCGTTCGGGGTCAAAGGAACTTCCTTTTCTTGAGCAAGTTTTATAACACCCTAGGCGATGAACCTAATCGTTGTAGTGTAGTAATTAGGGTAAGCCACGGGTATTGATATCGTTCTCTGGGGAATAGGAATGCTAGTAGGGAGTTACTACGCCAAGGTTAAGGTTGAGGAAGATTATTTTTATCTTTTATATTTTATGAAAATGGAAAGGTACGAATCTCGGGTATTGGATTTGGGGGTTGGTATTTCTACCGATTACTCTACTATTATCTAATTATCTAAACTAAGGTTGTGGGAGTCTATGTCTAATTAATGTGTGCTCGTATGATAGTTTAAAGATGTGTTTACTTAGTTTGTATTACTCCTTAATTATCTCCTATTGATGGTTGAGTGTCACGTCTTATTCCTAGTTGCGTTGTGTTTCTAAAGTTGTAGGGTATGCGTTTCTCCCTAACTCTTTGAACTTACCAAAGGGTCTTGTCTACAAATCCACTTAGAGATTATAGACTCTACTCTAAGGCGCTCTTGGATGGTTTAGACTACAATCACTCGGTAATCATACTCTAGGGTTCACAAAGATGAATCAAGCATTAAGTACACAACGAATGACCTATCGCATTACTAGATCATTAATCAACTAAGATAAGAAACAACCAATCAATATTCAATAATTAAGTTTCATACTTCCTAAGCAAACACACAAATAAATTAGCGGGACATGGAGAACATGCAAGCATACACACAAATAATCAAAGACATAATTGAATTAATGAAGCAAAGACTTATCTTGGTGTAAGATAGGGTTAAAACCCTAAAATCTTGTACAAGACACCTTAGGTTCGGTTTTAGGTTTTACTCCAAAGACTCTCCACATAAAGGCGAAAAATTCGGATTCTATATATAAGATTACAATTGCGACGGCGTCACCTTATGTTTAGTGGCGCCGTCGTGTCGCCGCCATTAGGGTTTCGTCTTGGCCACGTTAACCTTGCGACGGCGTCACCTTATGTCCGTGGCGCCGTCCTCTTGACTTCGGCGTCGTGCGGATCGCATCTAGGCCGTCGAGTAGCGACGGCCTACTCTTTCACAACTAGACGCCGTCTCTTGAAAACACGAGTTTTGAGTTCGACCGTCACAACAATTATCCGACGGCGTCGCAAATAGCTCTGACGCCGTCGCCTTCTACATTCGGCGATTGTGAGTGTCTCGATTTCGACTTTGGCCATTTTCTTCATATATTCGCGCTTTACGTCCAAATAAGTGTCATTCCAACATTTTGCCTTCACGAGACCTAAAAGTGAAAAGGAGCGATATTAAGCAATAACGGATACAAAAGTGATCAAATAAGGACTTAAACGACCCTCAAAATGGTACCTTTTAAAACCTTATCGGTGATATCCTTCCCTCTTGAGTGTTCAAACATTTTGAGACTTTCTCCGATTTTAGCGATGATTGTAAATCTTATGGAGACATTGAGAATGTTGAGGCATCACTTTCACATTTTGATGTTGATCCTCTTCTTGAGGAGTTCACCGATGAACTCACTCACATCATTCCACTTTCATCGGAAAGTGATGATGATCTCTTTGATTTCAAAGCCAACCTAGGAGAAATTGAAAGTCTCCTTTGTAATGATCGTTCACTCACTTCTTATCCCAACAAATCCAATAGAGAATATTAATCACTTTGTTCTGAGGCGTTCAAAACAACTCTCACTAATCCTCTATTTGAATTCGACTCTGAATTCACTTTAATTTATGAGAATCTACTCTTTGATACTCAGTTGAGGATAGTGATGAGTCTACAATAGAACAAGAGTTCACAAATTCACTTCATGTGAATGATTCTCTTCTGAGGAGTTCTCCTTTGAACTCACTCATATCATATCTCTACCGTATGATAACTTCCACTTTGATCTAGACATAAATGATCTTTGTGTTCGGAGAAATGTTCTCAACCATGAGAACTTGCTTGATATTAAAATCCCATCCTCCCACCCGAATATGTCTTGATCAAATGAGCTTAAATGATGAGATTCATGATCCGTAAATCATGAATTCCCTTACGATAATTATGAGTTAGTCATGATTTTTATCATGATTTTCTTTCTTTTCTTCACATATGGTGTGACTTCTCGTTCCTTTTCTCCTTCGGGAATGAAGACACTATTTTGATCCCGGCATTTTCATTTATCATTTTGAGCCGGTTCTATGTATATCTCATCGGTGTGGAACTTTCATGTACTTCAATGTTTATACAAACATCTTGAATGAAAGTCCGATGGAGATTGTCTCTTCCACTTACTTCCCCATGAACAAATTAATTGGGGTCGAGTCAAGCTAGCGACTCGGTAATCAAAAATAATAGTTAAACATGGGTTTTAACCCGTGTGTCCCACCTAAGTGTGGGGATTCCCACATGTTGTATATAGATCTAAAAATAATGAAAATTGTAAATATTAAAAGAGAATAATTGTTGTGTTTCTACACTTAGCTAGTAATGTTATCTTTTATGTTCAAGGATTCGGCATAACGGTAGGTACTTTGAATATTGAGGACAATATTCATTTCTAAGTGTGGGGGGAAATTCAGCGAATTTGATCATAAATGTACCCTTTTAGTCCCTTTTCCCCAAAATGGCCAAATTTTAAAAAAAATTAGTGGAAGTACTATGTACTAAACACAACAAATGGTAATCATCCGCCATGTCTAACCCACATAAGGATTGGCTAATCCAGAGCAAACGGCTCTTGGTAAAGATATCTCAAATCCGTTGACGACTTGCAATTTGACCAAAATTGTATGGTGTTCACCACCATATCTTTAATTAGTGAAGAGTTGGCTAGCCCGCAAGTTTATGGCTTGTGGTAAAGGCGATGGAAAAACCATAATTGGTAATCGACTCACCAAAGATAATATTGATAATTTATCTAAGAGTTGGCTAGTCCGAAGCAAACGGCTCGGTAAAGACAAATCAAAACCGTTGAAAGTCGGTGATTTGCTCAAAATCATTTGGTTATCATTGTACCAAGGTTCTTACTTGAACCGAAACAATTGGCTACTCCGAGTAATGGCTTTTGGTAAAGAGATAAAATCCATTAATTTTTCATAAAACATTGCTAGGGACTAGCAATATCTTAGTGTGGGGATTGATGAGTGTCTAAATACTCATCATTTTGTACCATTTAGATCGCTAAAACATCCGAAAACACTCGAAATGCATCAAAATGATGAAAATATCTCAAATAAGTGTTTTATGTGTTTTAAATGCAAAAATATCAAAATCGGATGAAAACGTATCAAGTTTGCATAATTGGCGCTTTAGTCTCCCAAGTTTCAAAAGTTGTCAAAATTAGTCCTGGTAAATCAAAATAAAGAAAAATGTTATATAAGGTCCATGGGATTCATAAGTTGTCAAAATAAACCCTTCAAAGTTAAAAATTGCAAAATGACAACTTTAGTCCCTAAAGTTTGAAAAATGTCAAAAATAGTCCTTGGTGAATTTAAAAGTGAAAATAATAAAAATAAACCTTGTACTATTCATAAATGACAAAATTGGTCCTTATGGTTAACTTTGGGAAATTACATGTTTGGTCCCTCAAGTTTCAAAAATGACATAAAAGGCCCTTGGGCGTTTAAAATGGAAAATAAATACATTTATGGTCCTTTGGTAAATGAAACTTGGCAAGTTTAACCCTTGAATTAGCTTTGGAAAAGTTACATTTTCGTCCTTACTTTCGAATATTACATAAATGGTCCTTATGCTTAACAAATACCAAATGGACCCTTTGTGTTATTAATACCAAACCCAAATCCAATCCAACCCACCGAGCCCAATCCTTCCCAAGCCCAACACCCCGTATAATTAAAACCGGTCAAACAAAGTCAACCCCGCCAAAACCAAGATTCCTGTTCATCTTCCTCACCATTAATCGCAAACCAAAACCGGTGATGGTTTTACACCTTTCACCTTTACACCTCACATCCCGGTGTATACCAACCCCTCCACCTCTACATACACCCAAAATCATTAAATGCATAATACCGCTCAAAGACTTTTCCCGCCAAATTTCCAAGTGGACGGTTCGATGAATTCAAGAGAAGAAGCAAAGTGGGAATTGATCGAGGTTGATAAAGAATCAAAATAGTCAATAAATATGAAGAATGAAGCAAGGTATGAAAAAGCAAGTAGTGTAATTTAATTTTCCTATGTCGTTTTTTAATATTTTAAATTTCCTAGTGTAAGTTTAAGCTTTTAAATACTTTGTAATAAATTTTCGATGTATGAAGAACACATTTCGCTTTCAATTGCGGTGTATGTACAAGAATTCAGTTTATGTATTTTCAAGTTCAAAAATCTCAATATGGTCAAATGATGTTTGTAGTTGTTGTTTTGTACTCAATAAGCTCATAAAAGCTCCTAGGAAGCTCTTATAAGCTTTTAGAAATCTTAACACTTTGTTTAGTATCAAAAGCAGAAAAACAAGAAAATACCAAAAAATAGTTATAAAATAAAAATCATGGAGAATGATCAAGAAAGTCAAGGGATTGACTTTGGATTGCTTATTGGTTTAGAGCTTCTTGGGAAGCCATAGGGTGTGTTATCGCTTATCGGTTCTGCTTTATGCTTGAATTCCAAATTGTAAGCCATTTCTTTGAAATTTGTATTTCTTAGTAAAAGTGTTTAAGTATTGTTAATTCTAGTTTAAAACTTTTAAATATAATCAATATCGCTTAATAAATAGATTACTTAAGTTAAATACTTGTTTTAGTGATTAATGCTTCACAACAGGTTGTATAAAGAGGTGTTTGGATCGCTTGTTAAACTCAGATTAGAGGTTAACTATGGTATTGTGCTTGTTTGGTATGTATCACAATAGCATCTAATAGCTCATCATAACATAAAATTCAGCCCTTGTTCAATAATAAGTCAAAATCATCTTTAAAATCTCTTAAGTGTTAACTGTTAGGACTTTGAGTTGTAAAATTCACCATACATGCTTAAAAGTTGTTACTATAGCTTTATATAACCTTATATTACCTTATTACATCATATTCAGTTTATAGAATCAATCAAAAGTTCATTTAAGTCAACATAGTTCATTTTATAAAAGTCAAAATTTCCTAGAAGCGGTTTTGAATAAACTTTACAATTTTACTATGATCTTACCATTAGGATTTAGGACTTAAGCCTTTGGGATATTAAAGTTTAGTTGCTTAACTTAATTAGAAAAATACTAGCTTACTTCTACTCGACTTATAAATAGCTTATTACTTAGCTTCTTTTGACTACCTTTTACGAAAATGCCACATGCAATGAATAAGCTTGTGCTTATTTGAAGCTTATTTGGTGCTTAATTTTAAGTAATTGTGCTTTCTCGGTTGTTGTATTAGCTTATTATTAGTTTCCTAGCTTGTTTTCATTTTATTTGTGCTTATTTCTAGCTTATTAGCCAACTTAGCTAAATCTTGTGCTTATTACCATTTTTGCCCATTGTTGGAAATATAAGCTCAAACCGAGCTTATTAGTTGTTTTGTAAAAGTTCTAGTTATGAAAATTGCTTATTTCAACGTGTTCTTAATTAGTTTGTAAAAGAAAATTCTTAAAAAAATAAAGAAGCAAAAAGCTAGGAGGCGTGCTCGAACCCGAGACCTCCCGACTTTGTAGATGATAAGGGTGTACACGGATACCATGCGCCTTGGGACTTTTATTGGTTTTAGTTTACCAAGTTTAATATTTAAGGTAGTTTGAGTAGTATAGCTTATTAACCTTAGCTAATTTTTAACGACTTATCCGTATAAGTTGTTGGTCCTGTTTATTTTCTTAGGTCCATCACAATGTAAAGTAATTTTCATAATTTTGCATACTTTTATAAATTTGTTTAGTATTTTAATCAATTAATTAGTTTAAAATAGTATTTAATTCATAATAAAAATATAAAAGTCAAAAAATATAAATATTTTTCTTAAATTTTCTTTTGTCATATATTAAGTAAGAAAATTGTTTTTACACTTGTAGGACTTTTATTTCATAAATTTTACGTTTTTACTTATGCACTTCGCGTAATTTTATAAATAACGACGTTTTCATTTTAAGTCATTTTTAGATAATTTAAGTTTACGTTTCAATTAAAATAGTTTATTTAAGATATTTTGTTTTATAAAATCAAGAAAGATCATTTTAAAAATAGTGATAGCGTTTATTTAATATATTTTATCTTTATAATTTTCTTTAATTTGCATTTAAGTCATTGTAATTTATAAACTTTTTCTTTAGGTATAATTATCCATCAAAATCCTTCCGATCACTATCCTTAGTGATTACTCTATCATCTGAAAGTTTTGAAACACCATTGAGTCTCCGTGGGACTTAAAGACCTAGGAATCCACTATATTCCTCGATCTTAATTGCATTTGTTTCGAACTGTTTGAAGTTTGTTACGGTTGACCATTCACAAGTGGTCGACTTGTGTGATTAAACTTGATTGCTCGGGAGCGAATCAAATTTTGGCGCCACTTGCGGGAGGCTTTAGCGTGTTCTAAACCTTTTTCGGACCCGTGCTTGCATATACCACCGTTTGTAAGCAGTTTTTGTAAAGTTAATCAAAATCAAAAGTTCATTAACACTTTTCTTAAAGTGTTAACAACACCAAAATATTTTCATTCTTTGTTTTTATAGCATGTTTTCAAAATCCAAAATATTCATCTTTACCCTCTTACCCTTTTGATTCTTTATCCCTTTACCCTCTATCCATTTGATTCTAACTTCTTCTATTCTCATGGAATCTCTCGACTACTACGAATTACGAACGAAGTTGAAAACTTCATACTTTATCACAAATGTCAAGAATTCGTGTTGTTCGTGATGATCCATTAATTCTGCGTAGGGAATTGGAGCGAGAAACGGGGTGACAAAGGACCGGTACTTCCTCTCGATAATGGAGGTGCTAATCGTCCAACCTACGGTTATCCAAAGATCTAACCCTCGATTGCTCCTAAGCCGTCTAAAATTGATCCTACACTTTCACAATTTACGGTTAAAGCAATCATGCGTAATTTAGACCGATGACTAGCAAGAATGACTTGCCTAATCTTCACGTTTCTCAAGGATCGAACGGAGACCATAGCGGAAGTGGTGGAAATTGCTAGCTCTCGAGCACACCACTTGTCCCACCTCCGGATTTTTCAAAATGTTCTTGAGACTTAATAGTCATTCGAGATCACCATGTTGGTTTTGTTGATTCTTTGAATGAACCGATTCCTTCTCATAACTCTCAAATAGAATCGTTTATTCCTTGTGTCGGTTGTGGTGAGCCTCTTTTGGTTCACCACAGCCATTGTATGTGTGTGTACAATGTGGTAATGATATTCATAACGGAGTTGTTTGTTTTGTGGTTCGAGGAATTCATTTGATTATGATCCTAATTGAACTCATTTAACGACCCTCAAATTTTTCCAACTACCCACCACAACCCGACTTATCTTCATATAATCAACATAATCTGCTGTGAATTTTGTGGAGGTCCTCACCAAGGATTTGAGTGTCAATCCGGAAACACGTTTGTCTATGAGCGGTTTTCCGATGATGCTCGAAACTTTGGTTATGACCAATATCCATATAATTCGCGATCCAGACTCAACAGCTTTCTTGTTGTGAGAACTGTGGAGGTCCCCATTTCGACTCGATTGTCAAACAGGAATCCATTTCCTTGTAACAATTACGACTATCACGACCACCCTCCACGGTGCCAAATGAGTCAAACTCCTCAAGAAACCCAACAAGACACTTATCTAGAGCTTCGAGTCGGTGAAAAGAAGCGAGGAGTTGAGTAAAGCAACATTTCATAATGTTCCCGCTTTTCTTGTGTATATTATGGGGTCCTCATGATGATTATCAATGTCAACCTTCCGGTTTGACAAATCTCCACTCCCACAATGTCCCGTCATTCAAAATTCACATGAAATCCATGGAAGAATTGCTAGTGAAGAAGCGGTTGCTAAAATAAATTCCCAAATTGCTTTTGAAAAATCTATTAGGGAATCAATTGCAAAAGAAAAACAGCCAGATCTAGCTCTCAATTTCGTTTTATTCGATGGCGGTGATGATGAGGATGCACTTGGTATCCTACAATTTTATAAAGATTCATCAAGTTCATCGGTTGATATCCCAGATTGAGATTCATTCTCGCAAGCGCCATCACACCAAGCTCCCTCACTCTCTCGAAAATGGGGACGAGCATCTTGACACTGTTCACGAAAAGGAATCGGACGAATTCATAAAGTCTAGTGTTGAGGACCTTGTCACAATCCCGAGAGAGTCACAGGGAACTTTTGCCCATATGCGTGATTGATAACGCTACACGCGTCGTTCGGGGTCAAAGGAACTTCCTTTTCTTCGAGCAAGTTTTATAACACCCTAGGCAGTGAACCTAATCGTTGTAGTGTAGTAATTAGGGTAAGCCACGGGTATTGATATCGTTCTCTAGGGGAATAGGAATGCTAGTAGGGAGTTACTACGCTAAGGTTAAGGTTGAGGAAGATTATTTTTATCTTTTATATTTTATGAAAATGGAAAGGTACGAATCTCGGGTATTGGATTTGGGGGTTGGTATTTCTACCGATTACTCTACTATTATCTAATTATCTAAACTAAGGTTGTGGGAGTCTATGTCTAATTAATGTGTGCTCGTATGATAGTTTAAAGATGTGTTTACTTAGTTTGTATTACTCCTTAATTATCTCCTATTGATGGTTGAGTGTCACGTCTTATTCCTAGTTGCGTTGTGTTTCTAAAGTTGTAGGGTATCGTTTCTCCCAACTCTTTGAACTTACCAAAGGGTCTTGTCTACAAATCCACTTAGAGATTATAGACTCCTACTCTAAGGCGCTCTTGGATGGTTTAGACTACAATCACTCGGTAATCATACTCTAGGGTTCACAAAGATGAATCAAGCATTAAGTACACAACGAATGACCTATCGCATTACTAGATCATTAATCAACTAAGATAAGAAACAACCAATCAATATTCAATAATTAAGTTTCATACTTCCTAAGCAAACACACAAATAAATTAGCGGGACATGGAGAACATGCAAGCATACACACAAATAATCAAAGACATAATTGAATTAATGAAGCAAAGACTTATCTTGGTGTAAGATAGGGTTAAAACCCTAAAATCTTGTACAAGACACCTTAGGTTCGGTTTTAGGTTTTACTCCAAGACTCTCCACATAAAGACGAAAAATTGGATTCTATATAAGATTACAATTGCGACGGCGTCACCTTATGTTTAGTGGCGCCGTCGTGTCGCCGCCATTGTGGGTTTCGTCTTGGCCACGTTAACCTTGCGGCGGCGTCACCTTATGTCCGTGGCGCCGTCCTCTTCGACTTCGGCGTCGTGCGGATCGCATCTGGGCGTCCGAGTAGCGACGACCTACTCTTTCACAACTAGGCGCGTCTCTTGAAAACACGAGTTTTGAGTTCGACCCGTCACAACAATTATCCGACGGCGTCGCAAATAGCTCTGACGCCGTGCGCTTCTACATTCAATGATTGTGAGTGTCTCGATTTCGACTTTGGCCATTTTCTTCATATATTCGCGCTTTCGTCCAAATAAGTGTCATTCCGACATTTTGCCTTCACGAGACCTAAAAGTGAAAAGGCGATATTAAGCAATAATGGATACAAAGTGATCAAATAAGGACTTAAGCGACCCTCAAAATGGTACCTTTAAAACCTTATCAAATATCCTACACTTGTTATTTGCTTGTCCTCAAGCAAATGTGCTTTAGCCAATTAATTTATAAGTTAGGGGTCATTCAAGATTAATTCAAAGCGGTCCACAACACATATAAGCCCCGAAAGTCATAACAAGCACGGAATTACATACTAGCACCTCACATGGGGTGTTTGGATACTCACATCTCTCGGGTGTATAAATGAAATATAACAATATAGGAAATGGAAGATAAACACTCATTAACCGGTCCTAGTACATAGATTACCATAGGCTTGAGAATAGATCAAACCTCCATCGCTTTGGCGTAAGCACCTAGGAAAGACTATCAAAGAGGTCTTTTAAAGGGTTGTAATGTTAGGCTTACGGTAGGAAATAAGGGTTTGGTGGGATACGCTATATAGTGGTGGTAAGTCAAAATCTCTATGTTAAATGCATACAGCGAATGGCGTTGCTAAGCCAAGACTCGACACTCTAAACTCTAGATAAGCTGAAATAAACAAACATAAATTTAAAGGATAGATGTAGGATGGTAGCCATGTTTTTTTTTTTTTTTTTTTTTTTTTTTTTCTATATTTTTTTTTTTTCTTTTCTCTTTTCTATTTTTTTTTTTTTTTTTTTTTTTTTTTTTTTTTTTTAATCATACACTTTTACTCTACCATCCTCTAAGATAACATCAAAATACTAGGGATTTATAAGCATCTCCCTACACTTGAGTTTTTATTACTCTAACACTAATTTGACCCGAATTGAAAAGATCAAAACACTTGGGGTACATTATTACGTAAACAAAGGAATTTGAATTTAACGTTCCCTTCCCGTCATTTCATAAACTTTAACTTTTCCCATGAATCCCAATCATCCCAAAGCGTATACAAAGGATATGACTCGACTTAGCAACTTATGCAAGCAACTAGATAATTGAACTAAGGGTTTGGGGTGATAACAAATAATTGCACTAAAAGTGAGTGCATAAGGGTAGGCTAAAGCGATTTGGGTGTATATTTGGGGTGGGGTGTAAACAATGCTCTTCATTGATATTCCGAAAAACCGAAACATCACGAGAACCGCGAAAAGGATAGGCTCGAGGGGTTAACTAGGGTATCGTGTACTAAAGATGAGTACAACGCAAAGGGTGTGGGGAATTACTCAACCGATGTGGAAGAAGTAATTATATTACGGGTATCAAACAAGGGTTATCCTAATGCCTCTTATCATTTAGTTATTCCTAACTACACAAGTGTAGTCTCACTAGCGATCTCGGAATGCATCACAAAACAAGTTCTAGAATCTATTATACTACGGTTCACTCTAAGCATTAAAGATGAATGCTTTTATTCCTACTAATCTAAGGCGATCCTCACATTTTGGGTGGAATTTGGGTGGTAAGTGTTTTTGTGCTAGTCATATAACTTCCTATCCATGAGGCGCTTTTGTTAAGACTAATGGCCCACCCTATATGTCATGAAAAATTTTAAATTTGGTGCCAAAATTACCCTAACCGACATTTCTCATGGTTTATTACACAATCACAATTGGACAAAGCAAATAGTCAAGGATAAGCATAGTTTCAAAGTTCCGTTTATTTTCCCTCCCTACACTTAAACCGAACATTGTCCCCAATGTTCCCGAAAATATCAAAGTTATGATAAAGAAGGTAATTAAAAGCGAAGAAACTAATACTCCACGATTAGCTCGGTAGGATCCGTGTAAAGTGGTGGTTAAATTCTTTTCAAGAAGAATTTATGCGTGAAAAGCTCCTTCAATCTTTTGTAACTTCTTTTGACAAACTAAACACACACTTGAAGAAAACAAAGCGAAACCTTCGCGTAAAATCGGCGGTAATAATATATATAAGACTCGATTTAAACTAGGATATAATGCTTGTGGAATGGATGTTTACGAATTTCTAAGAAAATTAAGACCAGAAAATTCCAAAATTTATAAGTAGCTCGAAAAGCGAGAAAAAGTAATCGATGTTTTACTCCTTCACGAATCCATCGTTCTTAATTAGTTTGTAAAGAAAATTCTTAAAAAAATAAAGAAGCAAAAGCTAGGAGGCGAGTTCGAACCCGAGACCTCCCGGCTTTGTAGATGATAAGGGTGTACACGGATACCATGCGCCTTGGGACTTTTATTGGTTTTAGTTTACCAAGTTTAATATTTAAGGTAGTTTGAGTAGTATAGCTTATTAACCTTAGCTAATTTTAACGACTTATCCGTATAAGTTTGTTGGTCCTGTTTTATTTTTCTTAGGTCCATCACAATGTAAAGTAATTTTCATAATTTTTGCATACTTTTATAAATTTGTTTAGTATTTTAATCAATTAATTAGTTTAAAATAGTATTTAATTCATAATAAAAATATAAAAGTCAAAAAATATAAATCTTTTTCTAAAATTTTCTTTTGTCATATATTAAGTAAGAAAATTGTTTTACACTTGTAGGACTTTTATTTCATAAATTTTACGTTTTACTTGCTGCACTCGCGTAATGTTTATAAATAACGACGCGTTTCATTTTAAGTCATTTTTTAGATAATTTAAGTTTACGTTTCAATTAAAATAGTTTATTTAAGATATTTTGTTTTATAAAATCAAGAAAGATCATTTTAAAAATAGTGATAGCGTTTATTTAATATATTTTATCTTTTAATTTTCTTTAATTTGCATTTAAGTCATTGTAATTTATAAACTTTTTCTTTAGGTATAATTATTCATCAAAATCCTTCTCGATCAACGTCCTTAGTGATTACTCTATCATCTGAAAGTTTTGAAACACCATTGAGTCTCCGTGGGACTTAACGACCTAGGAATCCACTATATTCCTCGATCTTAATTGCATTTGTTTACGAACTGTTTGAAGTTTGTTACGGTTGACCATTCACAAGTGGTCACTTGTGTGATTAAACTTGACTGCTCGGAGCGAATCATGAGATTTAAGGTTTTTAGAAAAGAATTACATTCGAGTTTAAATATACTTTAAATGTAGAGCATAAACTACAAAGATTGCTAAGTTTCTCAAGTGTTGGGCTAGAATGATTTTAGTATCCAATGTATTATAATACATGGTGTTAACTTTAGCATATTAGTTGGCAAAAGAGTGATATTTTGGACTTACAAATTTTCACGGGTTGATAAATTTTACACGGCTAAAGTTTATATTACTTATAAAATGTGCTTCAAGATTATTCTTTACTATTATGCAATTTTGAGAACACGTTGGATTACACGTACATGACAAAAAAAACATTATTAATGTGTACTAAAAATCATAATATTTGTCTTGAGCTAAGTTTTTGTTAAATGACAACAAATCATACATTTGTCTTTCATTTTAGATGATCGTACGTGTTTTCTCTAACAACTCAAAATTTGCCATTGAAGAGTACAAATAGTTATATAATTCCAAATAACAAAAGTCACAAATAAATAAGCAACAAAACACTTATGTAACTTACTCAAATTAAAATACTACATATGAAAAGACTATGTTAATAACAACTTTTAATGAAAAGAAAATAATATAAATACAAAAGTAATTATAACATTATTAGGCATCTAAATATAGATTCCACTAAAATAATATAAACTAAAGTAATAATAACATTATTAGCCATCTAAATAATAAATACAATGCAACTTCTCTAATAGGTATCTAAATACCATCATATACAACATTACGGATAAAACATCACCCTCAACCACTAGACCGTGCATCGCATGCGAGTTGAAAGGGTAGCCTCGTAAATTAAATACTTGAAGCTAGTATTAAATGCTCATAATTGGTACATTTCGATAAACGTGCACTCGAAACATTAAATACTTATTTATTAGAAAACCTTTCCGCTTTAAGTTGTTAATTCCCATTTAAAATAATGAATAACAAGACAAGTCTTGTTATCGATATTTTGGTATAAAAACATTTTATTATTTATGTTTCATATTTTATTAACATTTTCATATATCTCTATATTATATATAACATGAGGCATTTGACATTAATGCCACCTCAATGCCTAGTAATTGTTTTTCATGCCACATAAGCATGCAATATTTTTATCCACCTAAGCAATATTAATGCCACCTCAATGCCCGATAATTGTTTTTCATGCCACATAAGCATTTATTGTCCAACTAAGCAATATTTTTATCCACCTAAGCAATATTTTTTAATTTATTAAAAATCATGCATCTGTTGGATTCGAACACAGGTCTCATTAGTCTACAAACAAACATGATTACCACTAGACCAACACATTTTTTGATTATAACTTGGAAAACCAAATTTATAAATCTCTACAACTAATTTTGATTAGTTTGAAAAGGAATGTATTTATCTACAAAAATTATATTAAGTAATTATCTTTTTTAAAACTTATTATACATATCTTTTCCTTTTGACTAATGTAAAACAAATTATAATTTTTTTTTTTGCCTAATCACCTATAAAAAAAATACCACTTCTCCCTCAAAACCCTAATAATTTTTTTGCTTTTAAATTTGTAACATGAAGAACCTATCAATATCGGTAATGCTAATCTTTTTATGTTTGTGATTTTTTTTTGCAGATTGAATTCTCCAAAACATCTGGTAATGGGTTGGTCACCATTATATGGTTTCTTTTTAATCTAGCCACGGTATTTTTCTCAATTTCATTAATATGGTTGAAGAAACAAACATGCATAATTTTAATATGGTTGAAGAAACAAGCTCTTCTCTCTGTGGATATGGATGATAAGCTGGTGCCTAGAATAATTCCAGTTTTGTTCCCGTGCTTGCATGCCATTGTTTCAACACCCCAGGTCAGTTCTATTTTCATGTTATATGCTATTTTCACGTTTGTAATTAGGGCATTTTCCACTCTTGAAGGTGACCTTTTTCTCTCCCCTCCGATCGGTTTCATAAAACTAGGGTGCGAAAACCAAAACAGTATTTTAATTTCAATGCTAAAAGTTGCTCCTTTCCTTCCTTTTGAATCACAAATATTATCATTTGCTTATTGTTGTATCGTTATAAGAATCTTAGGTGGTCTGCCATGAAAAAATGTTTAATTGGTGTAATATTTTTACTCTAAAGCTTGTTAGATTCTTTTCTCTCCGGTGTTTGAATCAGCTTATTTCCAGGCCTTATGGACCTATTTGAATTAAATAAAGCTCATCGGCACATTTTTTCTGGCTTATGAGCCTATTGCTAATTCAAGTCCATAAGCTCAGCGCGTCGGCCTAAAAAATCTATAGGCGGAAAAAGGGCCTTTGTGGTTTTTGAAATTCAAATAAGCCCACCAAAGATAAAAATAAGTCGCCAAACGCCCCTTATATATATGTTAAATTCACGGTTCAGACATCGCTTGCTGTGTTGTGTGCTTGCATTTAACGTGAAATAAAATGACCGGACACGTACTTTTAGTGATTTTTTCTTCACCGACGTGCGCTCATTTTGTTTTTAACGAGACACAATTCAAGAGAATAGCTCGGTGGCAAGGATCCAAACCACACGGGATGCGAGGTTGATCGCCATTCGGATCAACTATAGATCTTGTTGTGCGAGATAGTTAGGAATGCATGTGCACTGGTATCATGTTCTCGATGAATACTTTTATTATTTTCTTTCACTCAATCATGTTCCCATGAGTTTGCACGGTATAATTACTCCGTCTCGCTAATGATCTCAAGGTCGGTAATATCCTTCAACAAGTTTGAGACCGTGGTGGACCATTCGGATCATCTTTACTCGCACAAAACTCGTAATGAACCGTAACTCTCACTCGGATTCTATCATATCATACTAATAATGCATTGTTATCACTCTCTTATGCATACGCGTGTTGGCATGTGATATGTTTCAGCCGCCAAATCATTGGGCTGACAAGATACGCCAAGACTGCGAAATTCTTAAGGAGCACCAACCTGGTATGCCAATACATCAGAGAACTGATACTTCCCTTTTTTGGTTATGTTTAATCTTAATCTAAGCATGCTTCCTGATCACAAAGACGATATTTGTGAGGGCTTACGAAGATAGGAAGGATATTTTACGAGCTGTCATTATCGGACCAGAGGGGACTCCTTTTCATGATGGTCTCTTCTTTTTTGATGTGTGTTTCCCAAGAAACTATCCTGATAGCCCACCAGTATGTCATCCTCTTCATTCATCTACTTGATCCTAATACATATATACAAGTATAATCTTGCTTAGTTTTTATGTAATTTTACGAGGAATTGATCTTATTTCACCTTCCTTACTATACAACGAGAATATCCTTATAAAATCGCTCGAAACAATGGTGTGTACCATGGCCAAACCACCCAAGGTAATCAAAACAAACATTTTGTTTCTACTTTTAAAAACCAACAAAAAGCATACCTGAATATCCTTACATTTTGGTATCTACATTTTTGTTTCAAAACATCATTTATTATGATCAAGGTTGATTAAAAAGCATCAACTTGGTATGTGATGGCTTCCGGATATATCGGAGTTACGTGTCACTATGCAGATGTATTAATTTCCTTCTTTACTCTCAGATTGACATGACTGTTGTTACAACTGTTTGAAGGTTTTGGAAGTGCTTTATCCAAGATTGTCGCTAACGGGATCTTCCTCTAGGATCTCGCCAAATATCCTTTTACCACCATAGACAAAATTTTACAATGTCTTTGTTTTACTGCATGATTTGTATGAGCTTGGTTTCACATTATTGACCTCATATTCAGTAACCAGATATATTATCATGAAAAAATCTTGAACATTGATACCCTTGTGACACTTAACCTACTTTTACTTAGCTGCGGTTCTTCTAAAACAATATATTAAGAAGCAATGGCAGGAGGATGATGATAGTTTTGAACATCCGGTTGTTTCAAATGAGGAAAAGGTCACTCTTATTTCCTAAGTTTGTCTCTCCTAAGTTTCTGCTTAGTACACTTTTTCCTCATTATCGGCGGAGATACTTGAATTATTTGTTTCATTTTATGTAGTTTATTACTGGTTTTCCAGTTATTGTTATCATTGTTGAGCTGAATGTATTCAACTTTTTTAACATGCGGTCTTCTGTTGCTCTCACTAGATGATCCTCATAGAAAACTTTGCACGACTATTAGTATGGCCGTAGCGTCAATCGCGCATCATGATTGGCCGGACAAATGGCCCGACTTCTCGCCATTCTTGATTAAGTTAATCAATGACCAAAGTAATACAAATGCGGTACTTATCTCTCAACCTTGCTTATGGAAAAACTTGATTTTTTTGCACCATTCTCTTACTTGCAATGTGTACATCGGTTCTTTTTGTACTTTATCACTATTGAGAGTTGTTAGGAATTAGAAATTCTTTATCTTCATGGTTTGGATATAAAGAGTCGGTCACCTCAAGTATATGTAATCGTAGTAGAAAGCTCGTAGTCATAGTTCATTTAAGTTTAGTAGTATTTAGTTAAGTAACACCGTGGAGGACTCTCGAAAAGCGGGTCTTTACCCACTTTTTTCATTGACGATGCCTTTAGCTATTAGATCCACTCCCAAAAGTGTAGGCGATTTATGTAAGACTATAAATACTCTACCTCCCAAGGTAGAGAGTTGAGCTCATAATAATATCTTTCACTTTCTCTCACTAAGTTCCCTAAACCTCTAACTTTCTCTCTAGAATTCCATCTATATGCTACTTTGTGTTATGGTTTGATGTGTATGTGAAAAGTTATATCTTACAATTGGTATCAAGAGCCATGGTTAGATCATATCTTGCACATCTTTGGATTTATAGTGGTTTTAGGTGGTTTTGAGTTTGAAAAGTTTAGTGGTTTTGCATCATTTGGTTGATTTCTTGTGTTAAAGTTTGAATTTTGTTGGTACTTTTATGTTTAGAATCATCAAAAGTGTTTAGGTTTTCATTTGGTAAGCTTGAATCATCTTGGTTGGGTTGTTTTGGATTGAAAAGTGATGTTTATATGGTTTTCAAGCTAGCGACTTAGCTCACGGAATATTTTCTTGGTAGCGACTTGCTTCACATTTTGTAGCGACTTACAAAGTTGTTGAAGGTAGCGAGTTAGATCTAGCGAGTTAAAGTACAAGTAGTGGATTCTCCACCACGGTAGCGACTTGTGGTAGCGACTTGATCCAGAGCGAGTTGCTCTTTAGCGACTTGCATATCTAGCGACTGGTAGCGAATTGTCGCCAAAATTTGGCTAGCGACTTGGTCCAGAGCGAGTTACTACTTAGCGACTTGCTTTTCCGCTCAGCGACTTGGGACTCTAGCGACTTAGGGTGTAGCTAATTAAGGGTTAGCGACTTAGTGCATTAAATTCTAGCGACTTAGTGCATTAACTTCTAGCGATTTAGTGATTTATCTCCTAGCGACTTGAGTGATTGTTTACGGTTTTCTCTTGATTTAGTAAAACCGTGAAAGAATCTATTTCCGGTTTAATCATAGAGTTATAAAATCCCGTATAATCTGTTAACATGTCTACCAACGCCCCTACCGTCATCTCCACTGCTGTCGAGGATGTACAAGCAATGGCTCGGATACTCGCCCACCCATGCTTGATGAATCGACTACGACTCTTGGGCTCAACGAATCGATTGTATTGCCTTGAAAGGAAAATGGTGTCAACATTCTCAAATCCATTGATGAAGGACCATATCGAGTTGAGACGACTAGAGACATACTTGATACTAATGAAGATGGTACTCTGCTTACGGAATGGACGGACCTAAGATGTATGATGAGCTTGATGATAAGGAGAAAAGAGATTCGATGCGATATCGTGGCTTCAAACATTGTTCTTCAAGGTCTTCCTAAAGACATCTACAAGTCGATCAATCATAACACCGATGCAAAGGCGCTTTGGGATAATGTTAAGATGCTTCTCTCGTGTTCGTAATTAACTATGGAAGACAGAGAATCCCAACTCTATGACTAATTTGAGCACTTCAAGATGAAACCGATGAGAATGTCTATGAGTACTATGTGAGATTTCATAAGTTAGTTAATGACATGAGGAACATCGAATGACTATGCCTAACATTCGCTTGAATTCAAAATTTGTGAACAACATGAATCCCGAATGGCACAAGTTTGTTACCACTGTGAAGCTTACTAAAGGATTGAAGAACACAAACTATGAGCAACTCTATGCCTTCCTCCTTCGTAATGAGAGACATGCTATGTTTGAAAAATTGATTCTCAATCGCTCAAAACCAACCGTGGAGAGACGAGCTCGCCTAATGACTCAACAACTTTCTACTCAAACATTGGAATCACAACCAAAGCATCACAAGTCATACCCTTGGGTAATGGTAATCACAAACTCATCCCCGATCCTATGTTCAAACAAGTCGATGCGATGCACATGTGGTAACATCATTAATCAACTAGCTCTTCTCATTAGTCAAAACATGAATTCTCTCCCACAAACCAACAACAACCTCGAATCGCATCTAACCCACATAATCAAGCCACCGTTAAAGATGGAAGGATCGTGGTGCAACCAGCCAGAAAGACAAGATGATCGTGGAAGAGGTGGAGCTGGAGAGGTTATGTTGGCAACCGTAATCGAGGAAGAAATGGTAACCAAGGTCAAGCTAAGCCAATCAAATGCTATAACTGTGGTGGTGAAGGACACATTGCAAGGAACCGACATCTCCAAAGCGCCCACGTATCGCCGATTACTTCGAGACAAGATGTTGCCGCACAAGCTCGGGACAATGGTGCCGCATTGGATGAAGAGGAATTGTCGCTTTCTTGCCGAGGGCAATGCCAAGACCTATGATGCGATGTGGATGAGCAATTATATTCAGAGATAGGTCACAATCATCGAACGCCTTTCAAGTCGCCGATCGTGATGCATACGACTGATGTAGATGATGGACCCATCGCACACACAATCTTTATGGCTAGCATCTCTCCAATGGTTTCTCCCAAGATCTCTTCTTCACCACAAGTGGCCCATCCAAGGACAAACTCATCTCGTAGGTATTAAAACTATACGATGATGTCGATGTGCAATGATGCATGACAAAGTACAATCAATCAAACTATTGAATCAAATGTTGAAAATATGGGTAATAACAATATTGTCCCATACGATCAATACGTGAAACAAAGTGAAAGTGAAGTTGTACCAAGTGATGCATCTTCTGCATCAACAATGACTATGTCTTTGATGAATACACCGCATGTGCTCCCGATGATTCCATAATTTCGAACTAAATGCCTATAAGGAACGTGTTGCTATTTATGAACAACGTGCAAAATTTGAGTTGACCACTCGTGAGCAGTGAAATGGATGTCCAAGTGAGTACAAGAATTAGAAAAGTAAGTTTAGAGAAGAAGTATTGAAACAAGAATTAAATTCCTTGCAAGAAAAACTTTCTAAAACAAATAAACAAAAACAAGAACTTCAAGAAAATGTGAAAATGCTTAAGCAAGAATTTAATGCAAAGGAATCAAAACTCTTGAGAGATTTTTCTAATCAAAACTTTGAAAACAAACTTGAAAACAAGTTGTACATACAAGGAAACACCATTCGATCGCTCACATGGTCACCAAACATCGAGTCTTAAGCGATAAGCATAGCATTCCCTTGTTGAGGAACCAAATCCAGAGGTAATTAAAAGGCTAGAAATGCTCATAAGGTGCTTTATGATGGTGATGAAATCCTTAAGCCTAGACGAAACCTAGTTGCGTTGAGTGCACCGAGGAAGATAAGAAATCAAATGAAATCACTAGGAAAAGATGAATAAGAAACAAAATGATCCTAAATGCAAAGAGAAAACATAATTATCGCTCCTCATGATTACAAGAAGGAAAACTGGATTTCCTTGAACAAGTTTAAGCCTCGACATTGTTGACTCCCGAACAAGTCTTCGGAAAAGGATTTAGATAAACGTAAAGCGGAAAATATTGTTGAAACCAACCTCCCTTTGAAAATGCCTAGAGCAACTGTATCCTCCTAATACACCAATGCATCTTGTACCTAGAAAAATTGCCACTAAAAGCAAGACATTAATTAGCCAATACGTTATATTTCAACTATTTGTTGATTTTGAGAAAACTTGCAAGAAAAGGATCACACCCACGTATAATCAAGGAGAAAGGGTTTTGAACAAATGAAAGAATGTTATTTAATCGAGGTCATGCCCTTCTTTAAACTTCTAAAAGATCACTTTGAGAGTCTTAAAAGGGAATAGAAACCGATATTAAGGGAATGGAAAAGGAATTTGATGCAATGGTTGTTGAAGTTAGTGACTATGAGCGCAGCATCAAATATAATGAGATTGAGAGAAAGAACTTGCATACATTAAATGAGAATCTTATTACCGAATGTGTTGCTCAAGATGTGTTTTTCATCGCTCAAATTGCTCTATTAATGCTTCCAAATTTCATGAATTATCTCGCGGCCCGAAAGTCTCCCATGATCGTGTCATTGAGCTTGAAAAACTAATTCCAAACTAAATGAGAAAATTGAACCGATGATCACGACAATTTGGTTAAACATTTTTCTAAACTAGAAGTTGAGTACTTTAATTTACAACTAAAATATCAACATCTCAAAGAAAATGTCAAAACTTCAAATATCAAGACATCTTCGATGCTCCGAGTTTGATGCGCTTTTCAAATCAACAAACGTGATGAATGATTCAAGCTCGCAACACGATCGTAAAGTTGAAAGCCCAAATCTCTCAATTAAAGGGTCAAACAAACAATATGACAGCTCCCAAATGCCTCCTTCTTTAGATTCTCGAATTCTCAAACGTTTCATCTTCAAAACCTAGTAAATGCTTTACAAAAGGAAAACGAAAGTTTTCTAGAAGAAAATGAAAAGGTTAAACGTCACTTCAATGAGTTGTTTGAATCAATTAAAGTCACTCAGAACAAAAACAACGAACAAATAACTTCATTGCAAAAGGAAATTGAGAATCGAGGAGTCGTAAAAGGAAAATGCCAATGATCAATGGGGAGAATGTTGTATCTAAGGTTCACTCGTAATAAATCGCTTTATCTCGTGACATATGTCCCCTCACCTAAGGAACAACAAACTTGCCATTCAAACATATTTCTCATCCCTTAAGGATTGCTTAGAATGCTGCGTGAGATTGTTGAAGAGGATAAGCTAGAGAAACCTCATGATAATGCAATTGGACATGCATGCTCATATGCCAAACGATCTCAAGAAATCTTAGAATGCTTGATCACTATATGCCCAAAGACATTAGGTGAGAGAGTTAACCCTTTGATTCCATGCTCAATGCCTAAGGCCAAAATGATATGCACTCGATTCCCAATGTTTTGAATAAGAGCCATAGTGTACCCTTGAGTAGTTCACTAGATATGTCAATGCTAGTAGTTCTCAAATTCTAGATACTAATCTCAATGCTAAGAAAGTGAACCGTAGTGCACCAAGATATAGTTCGATCCCAAAGACATCTAAACAGTGGTGCAAAGAGTAGTAAAACAAACTAATGTTCCCATTCCTCTACAGAGTAATCATGACATTAAAGGGAGCAGTCAAAGTCTCAAGACAATACAAGGAATGATAGGACCTCGCAAGCTAAGAATGTGCACCGAAAAGAGTAGAAGAACAATCTAGGAACTTTAAGTTTGAATCGAATAAAACGAATCGTGTTGATTCTAGTATTAGCCATAGGCGCATCGTAATTAATTCAATTCGATACTATTTGCAAACCTTGTACCGATGACCGCTTGAATTCGCTTTCTAATCATGTATGTGATGTTAATGTTTTGCCTAATGATGTTAATTGTCCAGCTAATATTGTTAATGCTAAAATTCATGCTAAAAGGCTAAAAAGCAAAAGCGAAAGAAAGTTAGAAAACAATGGAAACCCACAGAAGAACATTCAAAGAATAGGCTTTTATTGGATACCGTTGGTCATAAGACTAATCGATAATGCCCACTAGAAAATGGATGCCTCACCGGTAGAACTATTCCTTAAGAAGTGGTCACACCGTAAATGTGGCTAATACGACACTAGTATTGCATCTATTCACAATGATTCCATTACCTCACTTCGATATGAATGCTTCTATTTCGATGCGGGTGTTCCAACTGCTGTTACTAACCAAATGGAACCCATTCTTGCATGGGGATCCCAATTATCCGCTTATCCATTCTTGTCTCGTGTTCAACCGCAGATCGCTCAAATCGCTCGTGGTACCGGACTCAGTCGCTCCAAGCATATGACCGGAGACCGTCACGGCTCATGAACTTCGTGAGCAAATTCATCGGACCGTTAGATTTGGTAATGATCATTTCGGTGCTATTATGGGTTATGGAGATTATGTTGTTGGTGATAGTGTCATCTCCGAGTGTATTATGTGGAAGGTTTAGGTCATAACTGCTCTCTCGTTGGTCAATTCGTGATTCGATCTAGAAGTAGCCTTCGTAAAACATACCGCTTTGTTAGAGATCTTAATGGTAAGGAACTGCTGAAAGGAACTCGTGGCTCAAACCTTTACACCATCTCTATCGATGACATGATGAGAGCATCTCCAATCGCTTGTTATCTAAGGCTTCAAAACAAAGTCATGGTTATGGCATCGCGCCTCAATCACTTGAACTTCGCACCATCAACGATCTTTCCGTAAAGGACTTAGTTGTAGGTTTACCTAGACTAAAGTATGAAAAGGATCATCTTTGTTCAAGATGTCAATTGGGAAAAAGCAAGAAGTATGCCCATAAACCCAAACCTACTAACTCGTCACGTAAGTTCTTCACATGATTCATATGGATTTATGTGGACCAATGAGGGTGCGTAACATCTTTGGGAAGAAATATGTGTTAGTTGTGGTTGATGATTACTCTAGATTCACCGGTCAAGTTCTTAAGGACAAAGGATGAAACTCCGATATCATCATCAAACTCATCAAACAAATGCAGTTCGACTAAACAAAACCGCCGTAATTATCGTAATGCATAATGGAACCGAGTTTGTCAACAAACAACTTAGTGAATTCTATGAAAGCGTTGGAATCACCATCAAAGAAGTGTTCCACGAACCCCACAATGTAACGGTGTAGTTGAAAGACGAAATCGTACTTTTGTTGAAGCCGCTAGAACAATGCCGATCTACTCAAAGGTTCCAATGTTTCTCCGGTCAAGCAATCGCCACCGCATGCTACACACAAAATCGCTCCCGATTCACACCATTCATGGAAAACTCCATATGAACTTGTCCACAACAGAAAACCTAATCTATCTTTCCTTCGTGTGTTTGGTGCCTTGTGCTATCCAACTAATGAGGTCAAGACTTGGGCAAACTTAGGGCTAAAGTCGACATTGGAGTATTTGTAGGATATGCACCAAACAAAAGGGATACCGAATCTACAACAAAAGAACCCGAAATATCATGGAAACAATTCACGTTACGCTTGATGAGTCGACCGGTCAAATGGCTCCGGACACTCCACCAGACCCGCACTTCAAAACAAATCCTATTGGTTCATCCCTTGTTCCAAACTCCTCTCAAGAAACTCCATATGTACCTCCATCCAAGATGATGTAAAGAAATTGTTTGATCCCATGTTTGATGAACTGATGAGTCTACTACTAATGAGGTGTCGATCCCTACAACAGAGGATGCTCATATTCCGTTGAATGAAGTCAATCCATCGCCTCAATATCTCAGAAGTCAAGAAGCACCGCCGATCCTTCGCCTCATCAACAAATCATCATTCTTCAAATGTACATCATGGAAATGTTTCGCATCAATGATGAAGTTAATCCCTTTGCGACTCTCAAGATGCTCCATTTGAAAACATATTTGCTACTCCCGAATCATCATCGAACCATCTTCTTCAGAGACATCGACTCGCCTACCTCGGTTCCTCAACAAATGCCACATGAACACCTCGTAAAATGGACTCACGATCATCCATTAGACAACATCATTGGAAATCCTCTCGTCTCAGATCAACCCGAAGCAACTCGCAACCGATGCCTTATGGTGCTTCTTCAACTCCGTACTATCTAAGATCGAACCAAAAGATGTTAAACCGCTATGAATGAAGATAGTCGGTTCAATGCTATGCAAGATGAAATTCATGAGTTTGATCGCCTTGATGTATGGGAGTTAGTACCGCCCAGATCGTGCTATGATTATAGCTCTAAAATGGATCTTCAAAGTAAAACTTGATGAGCATGGTGATGTGTTGAAGAACAAGGCTCGATTAGTTGCTAAAGGATATCGCCAAGAGGAGGGTATAGACTTTGAAGAATCGTTTGCTCCAGCTTGCTCGAATCGAGGCAATCGTAATCTTTCCGCTAATGCCGCTAGTAAGAACATGGTGGTATATCGATGGATGTAAAGACGGCATTTCGAACGGAGATCTTAAGGAAGTTGTCTACGCCACCAACCTCAAGGATTTGTGAACCAAGAGCATCCTACTCACGCTTATCGCTTGAAGAAGGCTCTTTACGGTTTAAAGCAAGCTCCAAGGGCATGGTATGATACATCACAAAGTTTCTTCTATCAACCGGATTCAAAGAAAGGAGCATTGATCCTACATTGTTCACCAGAAGTCGTGCAAACATTTAACTCATGTTCAAATTTATGTTGACGATATTATTTTTGCCTCGATCGACCCAATGGAATGTGATCGTTTTCTAATGAAATGAGTTCAAAGTTTCAAATGTCAATGATGGGACAAATGTCATTTTTCTTGGGATTACAAATTTCACAAAGTCCCGGAGGCATTTTCATAAATCAATCTAAATATGCAATGAGATTTTAAAGAAATTTGGATTTGATTCATGTGACCGTTGACACCCCCATGATTGACCGAACCAAACTAGATGAGGACCTCTCGTGGATCATGATTGACCAAACGAAATATCGGAGTATGATTGGATCCCGATGTATCTCACCGCTAGTAGACCGTACATCTTGTTCTCCGTGTGCATGTGTGCTAGATACCGTGCTAAGCCTACTAAAAGCACCTTGAAGCGCTTAAACGGGTCTTCGGTATCTCCAAGGAACCATCAATATGGGACTATGGTACCAAGGACACCGGTATGTCACTAACGGCCTATGCGATGCCGATCATGCAGTTGTCAAGATACACGTCAAGCACGCCGAGAGGTGCTCGCTTTTGGGTGATAAGCTTGTGAGTGGTCTTCAAAGAAGCAAATGAGTACTTCTATTTCTCTACAGAGGTTGAATACATAGCCATGTCATCTTGTTGTGCTCAAATCTTATGGATGAGATCTCAATTATCCGACTATGGCTTTGAATTCAACAAAATCCTCTCGCATCGTGATAATAAAGCGCTATTGCTCTCTCATGCAACAACGCTCAACACTCAAGAGCAAAGCATATCGACATTCGACATCATTTCATCGTGGAACAAGTGGAAAAAGGTGTGGTGGAACTATATTTTGTGAGGTCCGAATATCGCTAGCGGACATCTTCACCAAAGCTCTTCCAAGAGAACGTTTTGAGTTTATTCTTCCACGCCTTGGTTTGAAAAGCCTTCAACCGAAACTCTCAAACGCCTTCGTGGAGGAAGACGAGGAGTAAAGGTCTATCTTCATCTATCTCTTGTAAATATTTAAAAAAAAAAAAAAAAAAAAAAAAAAAAATAGAAAATTATAAAACTTTCAAAATCCATAAAATCAAAAATTCAAAAATCTTCAAAAATATTGTCAATTTGTCATGGTTTTCTCGGTTCGATAATATCTACGGTCTTTGTGCTGTCATTCAAAGAATGACACGGACTTTAGATGTTGTTCGAACTCTTTAAAAAAAAAAAAAAAAAAAAAAAAAAAAAATTTTTGGGAGAAAGAGAAACAATGGTTTATTGTCATTTCAGCAAGAACCGCTTTTAAAAGAAAGAACAGAGCCATGTTTTATCATGTTTTCAAAATTCCATGCTCGATTCTATAAACTTTTATCTCATTGAAACTAAATGCTTTGAAAAATAACTCAATCTCTATTTTTGATAATCATCGGACTTATTTGTCAAAATCTCTATCTCTCAATCAACAACCTATGTCATTGATTGAGGGGAGAATGATTTCAATTAAATTAAAAAGTTATTTGGCATTAAAATTGTTTTTCAAAAGATATAAATGCATGTTTTAACAATGGAGTTTAAAGTCTTAAAATCCGATCCTTATCGCTCAAACGCTTTCACAATCAAGTCACAATTCTCCTTAAAAGCTTTCAAAATCAATTTAATCTATAAGAGATCACAAATCTCAAATGTTTTGATAATTGTGATCGGGGAGAATGTGTGATTTAAATTGGATTTAAACCGATATTAAGGTAAATGGTTTCACATGAATGTACATGTCGTCCTTCCCACATGTGACAAACGATTTCAAATTTTCAATGCACATGTTGAGGGGAGCATCTATCTTAAACCTTTGATTTGAAACGTGATCATTCATCCTAATGTGTGTGTTCCTCTAGTATGTGCAAAACTCTTTTCAAACCTCGAGGCACATATTGAGGGGAGCAAATTCATGGAAACCTCATCCTTCCCGAAATGCTATACCCACTTGATCCGTTGAGGAAGTGATGTTGATATCTTTAGAAAATGGTAATCAAAAGAAGTTAATTCTTTCTCTTGCCTCCGTGTGCAAAACATTTTCAAATACTTGATGCACATGTTGAGGGGAGTTCTCGTTTAAAATATCAAAACAATTCAGTACAAAAGCTTTGATAATATATCACAAGTATCCGAATTGATTTTCAAATGGTTTTCAATTGGATCCAATGGCGTATGAACAATACCAAATTGACCTACCAACTTTACTTTATGTACGGTGATACAAGGATGATAAGGTTAGGTATTGGTTCCCATGATCCGCCGTAATCGGAGGGATCTACCAGGACAATCCACTAGTTAGTGTAGAAGTCCTTAGGTATGATGATAAAAGGAGAAAATGAGATAAGGGAAGAGTGCGGACTAAGACCGAGCTAGTATCGAATAAACCCAACAAGGTTCTAGCTATGAAGTCTCGTAAGCACCAAGGGGTTGAAGAATTAAAAGAATTGAATGAGAAAAGGTGAAAACAAATAGCCCTCCATTTATTCAACCTTAGGGCGTAAACCGGTTCAATTCATATGCTACCGATGGTAACATCGGTATTGAAGACAAGACGTCATGGACCCAAAGGACGCACCGCACTTCAACTTTCCAAACCACTCAAGTTCCTCTTAAAAGGGCTTGTTTCATTCTCACGGGAACCAACATTATCTATCGACTTTCTCTTAGAGATGGTTGATATTGAAGAAGGAGACCCTCTCCTAGTCTCCGTTATAGGATCCAAATATGCACAAATTGAGTCTAGAGCCACGAGATCATCAATAAATCTCATTAGGACACTTTCAATGAAGACTCTCTGCTTCACACAATGTGGAAAGAGAGATTATATCTAGAGTCCCACGATTATCCTTGTGGTATTGCCGTAACATCCGAGTGATGTGTTTACATATTCACAATGAAGATGGAAAGCCTTCGAGCCAACATCAAACAAGCTCCTCGGTAGGTGGCATGTGAGATCTATTATATAGATCAACCATGTGACAACCGAATGAAACAATGGGGCGATTCAATCTCTTGAATCAATCCTCGTTCAGTTATGGATTGACGGATGCCTTTGAAAACCGGTCGTTGTGCTTAATAAACTCTTTTCTTTAGCACATCGATCGTGTACTCATTTTTCAAACCAAAAGGTATTTTTATGATTGATAATTGATTTTCAATAAAACCTTCGTTGTATTGCAAAACAATTTCTATTGAGCAATACACGATTGTTTTTCAAATCTCTTTTCATCAATCGCTGGACTTAAAATTACCGGTTCACTCACTCCGTGTTGTCTTCTTTGAGATGTTCCGGTTTGAGAACAAATAGAACAAATGCGAAACCCCGTCAAGGAAATTCTTAGAATTATACCGATCACAGCAAGACATGTATCGATCAACGGGAACCGTGGGCGTGTACCTCAATTCAACGAAGTGATCAAAGACACTTTCGTGCGATTTGTTGCTAACTATTGTATGCAGTACACCCGACGCTTGCAACCGATCGTAATGAAGCGGTCAATCCATAGCCGCATGCTCACTTAACACATTCATCTCAAAAGAAATCATGATTAGTGCATCAATGACTCGATATTTTCACACCAAGCTTCGCTACTACCGCCAATATCATGAATCAACTAAAGCTTCCGCTACTCGATGAGAAGATATCATGATCCGTAATGTGAGCATGTCGGTCCCAAAGTCACAACATCACAATGGGATGTCTCGAGATTGTTGATAGTCGATGATCTCAAATGATGGCTCAAAATTATCATCACGTGGATCAAGAAAAGACCTCCACTTGGAATAACCAAACATGCAATGTGAAGAATCAATGACTACGAGCTTAGAGCAAAGGACTACATCAAGAATGCAAGATCAATTGTTAAATGTAATATCTATTTGTATTCAATGTAATTTTGGTACATGATTGAGGTGACCTCCTTAGGGGAGATTGTTAGGAATTAGAAATTCCGGTATTAAAGAGTCGGTCACCTCAAGTATATGTAATCGTTAGAAAGCTCGTAGTCGTAGTTCTTTTAAGTTAAGTAGTAATTTAGTTAAGTAACACCGTGGAGGACGGACGGGTCTTTACCCATCGTATGCCCGATCCACACCCAAAGTGTGGCGATTTATGTAAGACTATAAATACTCTCTACCTCCCAAGGTAGAGTTGAGCTCATAATAATATCTTTCACTTTCTCTCACTAAGTTCCCTAAACCTCTAACTTTCTCTCTAGAATTCCATCTATATGCTACTTTGTGTTATGGTTTGATGTGTATGTGAAAAGTTATATCTTACAATTACTGCCACATCACCTTTATCCAATAAAACCTTCCAACTCAAAACTACCCCAATACTACCCTAACACTACCCTAACTAGTGGGAGTGGTACCCTAGCACCAATTCATTTTTTAAATACATAAAATCACATACAATATTTAAAATAAAACATACCATTTCATTAAAAATAAAAACATTACATAATACTTAAAAAAAATAACATAACATAATACTTAAAATAACTAGATTAAAAAAAAAAAAAAAAACCCATTAATCATCGAGATGCGGCAAGTATTCACGTGCTACGTGCTCGTGAGATCATATCGAAGACGGTCATGGAGAAATTGCCTAGTAACTCCGCTACCACATCGTCGTCGAACACCGGCCGGACCGGCGCATCCATTATATGAACCGTGAGATTGCCCTCCTCGCGTTTATAACCATATTGTGCAAAATAACACACGCATGAACACGATTGGCAATCTTCGCTTTGGTCATAGCTCGAGTGGTCGATCGAGAATTTTCCATTTTCCTTTGAGAGCACCAAAAGCTCGCTCGACATCCTTTCTCGCTCCTCTTGTAACTTCGTAAATCTCTTTTCCTTTGGGTCGTTTGGATACGGGTATGCTTTAACAAGTGTGGACCACTTAGGATATATTCCATCCGCCAAATAGTAGCAGCGTTTGTAAAAGCGTCCATTCACGTGGAATGAACTACTCATCGCCGCTCCATTTCGAAATGTAAGATACAAGTCGATCGATTCAATATGTTGATATCGTTGTTTGACCCGGTGGACCAAAAAGCATGCCAAATCCATATCTTGTGACGCGGTGACTTCAAGCATAATAGTGGGAACACCATAGTCACCTCTCGATATTGCCCTCTTAAATGTCTAGGACAATTTTTCCATCGGACGTGTGTACGGTCGAGGCTACCAAGCATCCTGTGGAGGTGATGCTTCGCTCATGGGCACGGAAAATGCGAGCAAGGTCGTGTCTCATCGGCCCACGTAGGTACTCCCGACCGCACAACTCAATGATGGCCTCACAAAATAATCTAGACTTTCACGTGACGTTCTTTGAGACATGCATAAATATTCATCATACTCATCGGGCGGATTGCTTGGTTGCGAGTTGCCTAACGACCGATGTGATTTTTGTTTCACCGTGAAACTTTTTGAGCTCACACATAGCCTTCTTGAAAATATGGGTATCTCGCTCAATGTCACCCACTATTTGCAAAAACATGCTTTTCTCCATTCGATTTTTTAAAAGTAATTGTCGTTGTACTTTGGTGTTTCAACGAACCAATCATTCTCTAAAGTTTCAAGACCTATATCCCGATGACGATTTACGCTAGTTCGGCTAGAGCTTGCCGTGTCTTCATAATACTGAGCCGCTAGTTGAAGCATATTTTGCAACGAGCTACCCGTGGATAGCTCGTCGGACGAAGAAGGAACAACGTAATCGGAAGAATCGGTAGACATTTTTTTTGGAGAGATTAGTGTGTGTTTTTTTTGAAATGTAAGGGTAATTATTTTTTTTTGAGAGATGAGTGTAGGTGTTAAATAGGAAGAAATTTTTTTATTTTTTATTTGGGCTAAATAGCCGTTGTTTAACGTCCGAAATCTAGCCCCAACGTACACTTTTCCAACGTTCTAAAGCGGGTTCCCAGCTCGAATTGCTTACCCGATTTTCATACCCGAGGTACACGGGACGGTGTACCCGAGCGGGTTCACGAGCTCGATTGAGTACCCGAGCTCCACTCCGTCCTACCTTATTGGTATAGTAAACAATGAAAAATGAATGGCTTCCATATATGACCTCCTTAGTTTAATAAAATGGAAAGACACTTGAACATATGCGTTTATCTTAGGTACCCATGTATATCTTACTGATATATTAATATTTGCATGTTTTTATCAATACTAAATCAGAATTATACAAGGGAACCTAAATTCGAAGTGCCAATTTACGACATCCAGGTTAGTAATATATGGTTATCATTTTCTTCATTTATTGACCCATATGTAAGATTTACATGATAATACCATTACACCCGGAAAAAATCAAATAATTTTGTTACATTACTGCCGTATGTCCTTTAAGCTTGATTTTCAAAATTTTCATTAATTCCAATGTTTATTACTCTTATTATACCCATATTCTAATATAAGAAATTTAGTTTCAAATTCTTCTTTATCTTGGTTTGGATCATGTTGGGCATTCGATTGTATTCCTGGAGACATTGATGACGTTATAAGCTAATTATTCGGTTGGGATTATTATACAAAAAAATCACTAAAGTTTGCGGAAAATTTGTCCTAAGTCACTAAAGTTTAAAAGTTGTCATTCAGGTTACTCAACGTTAAAAAGTAAACATGTCTATAATTTCAGCGATTTTTACGTCTATTTTTTTTATATGTTAAGTAACCAAAATGTCATGTCTTTACAAGTTCAAGAACTCAGTATGACAACTTTCATAAGTTCAAGAACGTGGTTGACAACTTTCATAAGTTGAGTAACACGAATGACAACTTTTAAACTTTAGTGACTTAGGACAAATTTTCCGCAAACTTTAGTGACTTTTCTGTATAATAACCCATTCGGTTGTATTTGTGTCCATTTATATAGAAGTTGTATTTATTCGTCGATCTTGAAAATGGATTGAATATGTTTATTGGTCCTACTAAGATTAAGTTTGATATCCAAAAATAGGATCGTTTTCGAAAGGTTTTTATAATAGGCACACTAAGTTCTGCATCAAGCATTGAGCATACGGGTGGCCCAAAGGGTGATTGAATACGGCACGTTAGTCGGTTTGGGAGGGAAGAATTGTGTAACACCAAATTAGCACATGATGTTTAACATGATGATCGAATGGGGTCGGGTTGTCCGTTGTCGTCAAAAACTATATGGCGTAATTAATAGAATCTCACTGATAAGAATGATCATGGTTTATCAAGAACAAATGGTAGATACATGTAAGCTATGCATGTATGCTTTTAATCACGATTGAGTCATGGAACATCAAAGCGTAAACTAGATTTTCATTTTCCATGTCGAATCATATAAGATATTTAATATAACATACCAATATAGCTAACTTGAGGTTTCGTCATGTGCAGTTGGGTACTTTTCTCGAACACCATTAAGCGGATTCTTGATGTTCTTCATTGTAGAATCGAAGACAAACCGAACACCTTTTATGTAGTTTCGCCATTAGAGCTTTATAATTAAAATAAATGGATTGAATATGTTTATTGGTCCTACTAAGATTAAGTTTGATATCCAAAATAGGATCGTTTCGAAGGTTTTTATAATAGGCACACTAAGTTCGCATCAAGCATTGAGCATACGGGTGGCCAAAAGGGTGATCGAATACGGTACGTTAGTCGGTTTGGGAGGGAAGAATTATGTAACACCAAATTAGCACATGATGTTTAACATGATGATCGAACGGGGTCGGGTTGTCCGTTGTCGCCAAAAACTATATGGCCGTAATTAATAGAATCTCGCTCGATAAGAATGATCATGGTTTATCAAGAACAAATGGTAGATACATAAGCTATGCATGTATGCTTTTAATCACGATTGAGTCATGGAACATCAAAAGTAAACTAGATTTTCATTTTTCCATGTCATATCATATAAGATATTTAATATAACATACCAATATAGCTAACTTGAGGTTTCGTCATGTGCGGTTGGGTACTTTTCGAACACCATTAAGCGGATTCTTGATGTTCTTCATTGTAGAATCGAAGACAAACCGAACACCTTTTATGTAGTTACCGCCATTAGAGCTTTATAATGAAAAAAAAAAAAAAAAAAAAAAAACATATGGGAAAAGTTGCAGGAGCTACTTAAGAACGATGAACCTAAGACACACACAAGACACGACTCATATGCAACAAATAAAGCGGACAGGTAACATTTATAGTAATTGTTGTGCTATATGTTTTAACATATAGAAATAAGTCATTCAATTCGTAATTAAATACAAGGTTCCGAGTTACTGAATTTATTTAATCATTTTGGCCCATATGCAAAATACCGGGTCAACATTTTATTAAACCTCCAGATTGTCGGGTGTCCCCAAGACATAAACCAAACAATTACATTTCCTCGAGGACCATGAAAAGACCAATATGTGGATATCACTAAGCATGTATAACAAACTATTTACCGGGTCTTTGACCTTTTACCCAAAAATCTCTATTAAAGCTCATTGTTTGGGATTATCAATTTGAAAATTATTACACCACTTTTGACATTTAACACCCCCTATATATATTTTCATTTTGCAAATAGTAAAGACTTCTCATTATTATGCTCCTGTTTAAACAGGTTGGAGCTCCTACTCGTGTTGGATTGGTTGCTCCAGTAGATGTTCTTGTCCCACCAGGCAACACTGGTCTCGATCCATCTCAGACCTCTTTCTTCCAGGTTAACATACTATTCTAAATTCGTGTCCATCATACAATATATGTGTATTACAAGATGTTTTTAACTTGAACTTTATAATCAAATCAGTCCTTAACATTCCCACCAAGATTAACAAGGGTGCACCGAAATTATCACCCTGTTGAGCTTATCAAGAAGGGTGACAAAGTGGGTTCATCCGAGGTCGCTCTTCAGCCAAGATTGGTATCAAGCCGCTTTCATACGGTACACGGTTAGTTATGAGATAGGTGTTACAATAGGTACACGGTTAGTTATGAGATATGTGGTGTAGGTTGTAAAATTTGTCGTTTTAAATAAAAATAGGTGCACCGTTAGTATGGTGACCCATGTTGGAGTTCAAATTTTTTGGAGATTCAGTGAGATCAAGGGACGTATAAGTTTTTTCGAATATTTAGTGTAACAGATTTAGTGTTTTTTAGAGCAAAATTGTTCATTTACAGCTTCTTTCTCGTATGGACATCACAAATATTTCTACTTAATGGCTTCCTAATATTTTCATTTTCTTTCAAATGTTATGACTTATTGCTTCATTATATATCTTTAATTATTACTATTAAATATGAGCAAAATCCCACCTATGAATGATCACAATTATTTAGATCATTTTAGTTAAAAATTATGACAAATCCAAAGTTTAATTTTTGAAAAAGTTTTAATGTTCACTTATCAATAGAAGGAAGGAGCCGATCAAGAAATCATGGTGAATGAATTTGAAATTGATTCTGCTGAGGCACTCGATGAAATGACAATGCGTAGAGGGGAGCTAAAGCTAAGATCGAGCTTCAATGATAGGCAATATCATGCTGGTAGCGATATACCTGATCAAATGGCAACCCGAAGAGGCGAGTTGAAGCTAGCATCGTCCATTAAAAACTAAAAGTTATAAAATGGGTGGGTCATGGGTTTACTACTGTGGGAGTTCATTAGAACTGCAGTTTGCCTCTGTTATTCAATTCCTTGTGAGCGTGTTAAGATAAAACGGTAAAAAATTAATTTTTGCTATAGTAAAATATGTCACGATAATTAGAAGTCTTGCCGCCCATCAGGCGGCTTATATATATATATATATATATATATATATATATATATATATATATATATATATATATATATATATATATATATATATATATATATATATATATATATATATATATATATATATATATATATATATATATATATATATATATATATATCAATTTCAATATTAGTTTCATATCGTTATTCGCTTTCGAGTCCACAAGCACGAGTCATGACTTCGGCTTTTAATCAATCAATAGTCCAAAATACACTAAAGTCCATGTTACGGCGTTGTCGGGTCAACTATGACTAAAAAGTCAAAGTAACACCGACGTTGCTCAAAGTTGACAATTTATATTATAAGTCCAAGTAAATAATGACAATAGCGCAACTCAATCTCAAATCAACCCAAATCAATCTCGCCAACCAATCAATCTACAAAATATAGCCGAAACCAATGTTATGACCCTAATGGTCATGACACGGTCACGGTTAAGACCACGTGAACCAAACAAGCTCTAGCAGCTTTTCGGCTCCACGCGTCTCATCCAAACACCAACAACATCAACCAACAAGATACCACAACAACCCGACCCGGACCGGTGGTCCATGAGGGTCTCGTACACACTACACCACGACCCATCGTAGGTCTTGGTGGTTCGTACGCCCCAAACTACACAACCAAATGCTCCCAAATGGCTTCTACAACAACCAAACACAATCAATCAACATCCAATCATCATCCAAACATCAAACCCATCAACTAATCTAAACCCATTTCATGAAAGTAAGACTAAAATGCAAAACCCAACAATATGATACACCACATGATACCAAACCACTAGTTATATGTTTTATTAGATGTAAATTAGTTTTAATCCCATGTTTCACCCAAAACCCCTAAATTTCGAACCATGTACGAGCCCTAGGAGACCCATACGTGGCTTTCCATGACCAAAACAAGCTTGACCCATGTTCCATTTACCTTTTCCCAACTCGATCTACAAGATTTAATGAAAACCCTAGAATCACGAATCGTTTTTGTAAGATTTGGAGGTGTTATTGAAGGCTTCTATGGGCGTGCCATATATGGATGGAAAAAGGAAAGAGAGATATAGAAAATGGTGGTGGAGGTGTAATCTCACTCGTCAAAAAATGGTCGGAGAAGAGGCGGCGGTGGTGAGGTGGTTTAGGGTTAGGGTTTGTTCTTGAGGAGAGACAGAGGTTAAAGAGAGAAAGTAGTGTATGTGTGTGTTTTTAGTAAGAGAAGTAAAATAGTGAAATGGGGTGGGATGGGGCTTATATATTCATGGCTAGGGACCAAAATAAAACTATTTTCGGAGGGAGGGGTGGCCGGCCACACTAAAAGGGAGGGGCAAGCCGTAATTTTTCATAAACTATCCCGCTTTTTCCGAGCTCATATATTGTCCTACGAGTGTCCTATGACGCCCTTCGACTTTCTATTATGTTTATTTATGTTTTCCACGAGTTTTGACAATTTATTTGTCAAGTTTCGAGTTACGGTTTAAAAGTTACGTTATTTCTTGTTTTAGGCTTTTATTGTGTCGAATCGAATAAGGCCTAACAAAAAGAGTTAAAACTCACACGATAACTTATACAATAATAAAATAAATCATAAAAACCAATAAACGATGTCAAATTAAGTCATGGTCGATAAAAATAGTTATAAAAGAAAAAGCTCAATTTAGTTTAACGTAATGCGATTACCTAAAATAGACTCCCTAATTGACAGTTGTCACACTATAGAATCACCAGTGCACCTTTTGGTCCCGAAGACCACTTACAAATAACAATTTTTAAGGAAGAACAATTGCGATTAGAGTTTTTTTGTTGATCAAAAAGAAAATGAAAGAGTAAAGTATATGGATGGAATGTGGATTGACTTGCTTTAACTCATTGCATCTTCAATGGAGACATATAACGGGAAAGAACGAAAGACAAATTAACCCGTGCAAAAAAGATAGCGAAAAACAATTTTCCACTCACAGGAGGGTGTTAGACGGATAAAACAAACGATCATGTTGGCTTTGAACTAAACCGACAATACATGTCTGATTTTAAAATATGATCCGATAATTATTGAACTAAAACTGAAACACCCGACAAACCGCAAACACCAAAAGACAATTATACTCAAAGTACGATCATCAAATACATAAAGGTAAAAGTCAAAAATGATAAACATGCTTTCTCAAATGTACCAATATGATAAAAATAGTCATTTTTGTATCAATATGCTAAACCAAAAATCAAATATGTGCAATCATGGGTACTTCTTCACATCTCCATCACTTATATTTGCATCGTTAGTCCTTTTATACTAACGGTAGTTAGTAAATAACATAAACTTGGTTTTCTTACGTTTCGTCCGATTTTTACGTTTTCAGATTTTTACGTTTTCCGGTTTTTACGTCGTCCGCTTTTTACGTTTTCGTCCGCCTTTTACGTTTTCGTCTTTTTTACGTTTCGATTTTTACGCGTCCGATTGTTTACATTTCGTCCGATTTTTACGTTTCGTCCATTTTTACGTTGCTCGATTTTTACGTCATCCGCTTTTTACGCTTTCGTCTCTATTTTACGTTTTGTCCGATTTTTACGTTTCGTCCGTTTTTACGTTTTCGTCCGATTTTTACGTTTTCGTCTGTGTTTTTCGTTTCGTCCGATTTTTACGTTTCGTCCGCTTTTTACGTTTTCGTCCTTTTTACGTTTTCTTCCGATTTTTACGTTTCGTCCGCTTTTACGTTTTCTCGATTTTTACGTTTTCCGCTTTTTTACGTTTCGTCCGATTTTTTACGTTTCGTCTCTATTTTTACGTTTCACCTGCTTTTTACATTTTCGTCCGCTTTGTTCGATCTTTGGTTTAGCATATTGATACATAAATGACTATGTTTATCATATTGGTACATTTGAGAAAACATGTTTATCATTTTTGACTTTTACCCAATACATAATGTACAACAATTTTAAAACATGTTTTGATACAATATGAAAATTTCAAATTAAAGAACAGGATATATGAAATTGCCCCATAACTAAAGGGGTGTTTGGCTAAGCTTATATGAGTGGGCTTATGAGCTTATATAAGAAGTTTTTGATAAGCAACAAAAGTGTTGATTTTTTAAAACGAGGTTGGACTCATATAACAAAAAGACTTTTATAACCTTGTTTAATAACTACACCATTTAATGTTCATGTATTTTGTTTGTCATTTTATCTTATTAGTTATGATAAGTTAAGTAAAACAGGGCTTATTAGCTCATGCGGTATACGCCATAAGGTGCTTATATAATATAAGCATAATCCCAATCCATAAGGTTAGCTAAACAACCCTAATTTGAAAATATATACTCTAATTTATTAACACTGTGTTCTCGAGTTAAAATTAAGGAAGGAAAAAAAAGATAAGAAAAGGAAATGAAATGAAAGTATGTCACATTCCGACCAAGTTATTGTAAATATGTAGGCATGGGCATAACATTGCCTTATAAGTATCCTTTGCAGTAACCAATGTTCCAAGTGCATGTTTTGTAAACTGATATTGATGCACTTGTGCAACTAAATGATCTAAGACAGAATCAGAACAAGCTGGATCAGCTATTGTAAGTATTTAAGCACGTACCCAGTATTATCTTATAACTATCCTTAACAATTAGTGGTGTGCAAAATGAATGTTTCGTAAAATGTTATTGATGCAGTTACACATAGTATGAAAACTAAGCTAGTAAGATTAGAGAGTATATTGTGATATACTAAGATTAGACACAATATTTTGATAGACTATCAGAATATTGTGTCTAATCTTAGTAACTTAATTTTCATATGAATGGGCTTTAAGTTAGGCTTATCAATTTTATACGTTAAGACTATTTATGTATGTCAGTTATATCCACATGTGGAACAATGCTAAACAAATGCGAAAACCTCCAAATTTACTAGAGATAAATTATAGTTTCTCAAAATATTTCATGTATAGTATGTGCCATGCTCGGCATGAACCCGGCCCTGACAGACAATGTTGCTAATATTGACATCCTAGCATGGGTCGTTTTTAAATTTGCAAGATTAAGATCTGACTTATACCGAAAAATATTTCCTCATATTTCCCAATGTATATGACGATTTTTATAAAAAAATTAAGATATCATCAAGTCGAGAAAGGTTTAAAGCTTTAGACGTGAAAACAGTTTAGGTCGTTGAATTATTATTTTTATTCTTATTTTTTTTACATTGAAATAGGATTTACATAGAAGTTGAACGCAAACGAGCAACAAGCTGTGTCGCTAGCCTTTTTTGAATTGCAAAACTAATTCTTTTGAAAACAATGATCTAGGTATCATAACATTACTATGAGTCGAAAAATCTACAAATACTACTTTTACGGGAAATTAATGGACTAACCCTCTTATTTTCTTACTCTAGTTGAACAAATTTTAATCATATTAGTTCATGAATCCTCGTAGAAAATGTTTCATTAACTGATTGAGATCTTACAATATTATGGTTAAGATTGAAATTTTATGTAAAATGCCAATTTTATGTAAATGCTATGTGTGCGAAGATCTCATGAATCCTCGTACAAAATGTTTCATTAACTGATTGTTGCACATCATCTCAGGGCCGTCAAAGTCAAAGCAACTGTTTCAGGCCTGCATGTCTAAGACGAGCATAAATAATTCATGGATATGCTTTGAATTACATGAAGTAGAAACTAAAAAACAATAATAAGAAATTGTTTTGACACTAAAACTATCTTCTCTGGCCCATTTGCTATTGTCCATGTAGAGAGACTCATAAAAACAACAAAGATAGTACTATGTATATATTTTTGCTGCGAAATATACTAGGACAAACCAAGTATAGTACTATACTTGTTATTTCACAGAAAACAATCCCGAGCTAGTGTTTTACGGTTATGGCTGCGCTTACAAAAGGACGATAACCATAATATTGATTACATGTATATAAAGATGGATTTAAAAAAGAAGTAAAGTTTAAAATTCAAAGAGCTTCGATTAAAAGTTACGAAATGAATATAACTACTTTCACCTTGGCATCACATTAGCTTTTTAGATTTGATTCTTTCATCAAATTAATCACTAAACACTTATAAGAGCATCCCCATTCATAACACCATAACACCAATAACACCGCTCACGCCGTATGGCATCGCCTTTAACATTTAACATTAACATTCTCAAAAAACACCCACAACCATAACATCCCAATAACATCAATAACACCAATAACATTTCATATTTTCAATTTCAACCCATAAACTAAAACAAACACTTCATTTATTAAACTAAAACAAACATTTCATTAAAATTGAAAACATATTACAATACGAGATTAAAAAAATTACAATAAATAGAAAATACATCGAAATTAAAAAACACACCGCAAATTAAACGTTACAACATAAAGGAAATGACAATGAAAAAAGAAACAAAACATAGCAAATGCTTATTCATCATCGCCGCTCTCTTGTTGTTGTCCATGTCGTTCAAGATTTTTCACCAAACATGCTCCATAAGGTCCCGTTGGAGTTGGGTATGCGTTGTCGGTCGTGTATTTCTTTTGCCTTACGATCGTGAGTATCACATCTTTCGACCCATCTTCGTTGCCTCAAATTTGCCGATGGATCCACCCACGCTCATTATAGTCACGTAATGCAAATTTTGATCTTTTATAATCATGTTATGCAAAATAATGCAACAATGCATGATTCTACGTGTCGTGGCAATATCCCATTGACGTGCGGTTGTTGTAGTATACCCCAACGGCCTTGAAGAACACCAAAAGCACGCTCAATATCCTTTCGGCACTTTCTTGTCTCCTTTTAAAGCACGTATGTTTTTCATCGCTTGTTGCCGTGAAGGATTTGACGAAAGTTGCCCACCGTGGATAAATTCCATCGACCAAGTAATACCCTGTTCATACATAGTTCCGTTGACCATATAAGGTGCTCTTGGGGCATTTTCAAGAAGAAGGTCGTCGAATAACGGAGAGTTATCTAAAACATTAATATCGTTATTTGCCCGCCATCCCAAAAATGCATGCGGATCTATAAATCTTGAGAAGCAACAACTTCAAGCATAATTGTTGGGTATTTTTATCACCCCTAGCAAAATGCCCTTGCCAAGCCACTTGACAATTTTTCCATTCCAGTGCATACAATCAATCTCGCCAAGCATTCCTAAAACCATGTTTTTCTTCATGTTGTTGATAAATTTTTGAATGTCGCCCATGTTGGTTTTCTTAAATACTACGGCATAAACAAATCAATAATACATTTGTTAAAATTATCAACACATAATTTTGAAGTACTCGCACCCATTTGCAAGTATTCATCAAATGCATCGGGTGAGGTGCCGACGCCAATTGGCGTATGGCGATGTACACTTCATTAGAGCACTTATTGTAACACCCAACCCGCAAGGGTAGAAGTGTCACATTCGGTGTCATATCATAACATACAAATAAATTTTACAAGCGGAAGCCTTATAAAATAAGTTACTAAGTCATATAAACGAATGACTTACAAGGAAAAATACAAAATCCAATATGTCCGAAACCACATGAAATCTAAAAACAATAACTCCTCAGATCAGTCCAAAATAATAAGGGAAACTAAGGTCGGTCCACTCAAATAATCCAACTCTCAGCCCATCAAAGCCCATCTTCCAACCTAAAACCCGCAGCAGAAAAGAAATGCGGTGAGCTTAAAAAGCCCAGGTGAGCAGATATAACGGTATAATAAAAATGAAACCGAGCAGAGAACAAAGTAAGGAGAGTCAGATAATTTATAAGGTATACCATAGGTATAGAGTAGGGTAAAAGGAAAGTCAGTAATCCACCACGAGCCAACAGAACAAACTGTAAGCTCCCGGAAAATTTCAATGTACTTAACGCTTTAATCAGGAATTAAACACGATCTATTTCGTCATGAAATTTTCTAAGCACCACATTTGCATATCAATTGGCATATGCATGATCAACGCAGTTTGAGCGTTCATAAAAATACCGTTGTGATCTAAATAAATTTCCCACTATCCTCGATAATCCTAAAATACGTAATGAATACGTAAAATTTGTAAAATTACAATTTAAATATAATAAAATATATTCAAATTCGTATTGAGCCTCGGAACTCATTGGACTTTATACCACCTCGTGACTCAACCCGACTCGTTAATGGGCCTCATGACCGGACCTAAACTTACACCATTTCTCGTTGGGCCTTGGCTTAGCTCACGCACCACAAAGGGAGCCCAACACCCATTTTTCATTTCTTTTCTTTCTGGGCCTCGTCTAGCAAGACCAAATCCAAAGCCCATGCATGTGGAATTAAGGATAATATGTTTGTGTTCTTTCTGTTGTAACCAAACGAGCAAACAAGGAACCAAAAACACCAAAACTAAAACATGTAAACCAATTAGGACAACTAAACACTAAACATCTCCAAATGGACATGTGTTCTTGCGTGTGTAAATGATCAAAAGGAGACAAGATCATTTGAGCCACCCTAAAACAATTTAAAATTTACCACTAATCCTACTTTGACTAGTTTTGACTCTCTTGTCCAAAGGTTCTTGTGTCCTCCATATCCAAACCTTCGGCTGAAACCACACATGAGACAAGACCAAGTTTGAATATTTCATGCATTTTGTTTACCCAAAAACGTGACCAACCATTGACAAGCAAGAGCAAACTAACTTTTCGTTTTCTTTTCTTTCTATGCGTCAAAAATGGGAACAACACAAACCATAAGCCAACTAGAAACAAAACACTTCCTTTTTAATCCTTGTTTTGTCGTGTGAGAATGAACAAGGAAGACAACACCTCATGCTTAGCCACCCTACAAGTATTAGTTTAATGACCTAAACTTACTTTGACTTGGCTTTGACCCCAAGAACCATTGGGTATTATGTTCCTAAAGACTTGACAATACCTTGACATGTAAAAACTCATATCCCACGCCAAGACAACCAACACAAAACAAGACCCAATACAATGTATCACATGACTAATAAGCTTAGAGTTAGATAACTATGATTAAAATATTAAGAAGACCATACTTATTTCCCTATATAAGCACACATCTAAGACACTAATTGACTTCACATTCTAACTCACTTAAACTAGTCTCATACTCATACCTTCAAACACATTGTACACTCGTGGGAATCGGTTCAAGGAAAGGAAAACACAATAGAATTCTAGCTCGTGTGCTTGGGTTTAAAAGCGAAGGAATAAAAGTTAGAGATACTTGGGTAAAAATAAAGGATACGGTAACATTATAAGGAGAACAAGGGCTCTCGGTGGTCATTTCTTCTCGCTCACACCTCACACGTATCATCACCACTCTTTTGAGTGTAGTAAGTCCTTCCAACTCATTTTCATTCCAATTTTCTCGCTTACACTTAGTTATCACACGTATTATATGTTGTGTGCACCATTTCATAAACCAACTCGTAAGATATACATGCTATAGCTCAACAAGACACATAAACACATGTTAACACTAGCCTAAAATGTTTATAACACATCACAAAACTACTATGAGCTCTCGTGACGCTTATAAAACTCACGAAACCAATCGGCCTAAAGCCCAAACACCGAGCCCATTAAGCCCAATCCGAGTCCATTAATGATCTAACCCGCCCAATATGATCAAAATAAGCTAATAAGCTAAAGAAATAAGCTAGGAATAAGCTTGTACTAGTTACACAAAGTTTTCGTTTATTTCAAAAGTATTTCGGACCAAATTTGCAAAACAAACGAATTTTGGGTTAAAAGCGTAACTTTTAAAAGTTAAAGGGTCGATATTACGATAACAAACATGCATGAGAAGTCTAAGGGCTAATATGGCAACTTTATAAAGTAAATGGGTATGGTTTCACGTGCATGTGCACGCATGAAACCACAAGGACCGAATGTGTAATTAGCCTAATCTAGTTATAAATAAAGTTTTGGGTGAAAAGTGTGAAATTGGAAAAGACAAGGTTTAAAGCGTATAAAATGAACCTAGAGGGCTGTTTTTGTAAAATCGCTTTTACCAAAGGATTAAAGATGTCATTTCGAAAGTTTTGATATAAAATACATTTTGGGTAGAAAGTGTAAATTACTCAAATTTGAGGGACTAAACTCGTACTTTTGTAACTCGAGGGTAAAAGTGTAAATTTAGAAAAGTTTAGAAAAACTTATAATTTCATAATAGCCTCGTAAAATGAGTATTTTGATCACATGAGTAATATTTTCGGATAATGATAAACTTATTTCATGTATAAATATATATAAATATATATTTATTAGAAAGTAATTATATATATAATATACTTATTTTGAAAAATACTGGGAATCTAAATACGTTAAAATACTTAACAAATCTATTAAGATCACAACGGGGAACATTTCACTTATGCGTAAGTGAGGATCAATAGTTAAGACAATGTAGCATGTAAATTAACTTAAAACGTTAATCACGATCGCACACTATTGGATTGGACAATCCAATGATCTATTGAATAAGAATATTCAATGCTCTATTATTTTGGTCGCGAACCAAAATGCTCATTTATCGAGACTCGCCATCTCATCATTTTAGGTTTCGAGTTGGAACCTCCGCTACATTGTGCTTGATCTTTTGTGCGTGTGCATTATCATCAAGGTGAGTTCATAGCCTCGCTTTTACTTTATTTTCATAAACCCCGCGAGGAGATACATGCTCTAAACTAGAACACAAGGTTTTTCATAAATGCTTGATCCTCTTGATTATTGGTACCGCCTAAGTTGTTAGCCACAAGTCCCCGATCATGAACCATTAGTCACCGCGAGTGAACGAGATATCGTGAATAGTACTATGGGAATAACGAACCCGCTTCGGTTATAGAGAAATAACCGGGCGCACTATATCGAATTTCTTTAGGTAATTGGCTATTACCTCCTTTGGGGCATACTTACGCACAATCGGTAATTCGTGTATGCAATGAGTCTTGGTTTCATGAGCTTAGTGCATAATAATCTGTGATATTTTTCTTATGATATTGTTAGTTTACAATGATCATGATCTTATACTTGTGTTCAACTTATTTTAAACCTATGGACTTCACTCAACAATTTTTGTTGACCTTTTAAGCATGTTATCTCGTGTAATCGGTGAAGATTATGACCAAGGTGCGGATCGGGCATGGCAAGGCTTATCCGGTGGTGTAAAACATAAAAGTTATCATTTCTTTCAAACTCATGATCTTTCTTTTGGGAAAAACACTTGATCTATTTACAATATTTTGTAACAAACTATGAGTTTTCGATGAATGATAACTATTTTAATAAAACGCCTCTTTCGAGTCGTTTTCTATAATTATTGACTATGATCTCCATTCAAGTAACACCGAATTAGTCTTCCGTCATTAAGATTTTCGGGGTGTTACAGATTGGCATCGAGCCAAGGTTATAGAGAACCAAAGAGTTTTTCAAAATCATTTGGACTATAACCGCACTTTTAAAACGGACTATTTTACACCACCGCTTTACGCCCTTCCGTGACCGCCTATGCATTAGGATTGATGCATCACTAGATCATAAGTAAATTGCATTCATTTTAGTTAGGCATGGAGATTTGCTTGGCAAATATGTGTAGCTAACTAAAATAATTATATTATTTGGCATTTACTTACATTAATTTATGGGTTGTTACAAGACCATGTCTCGCATCCCACCCGCTTGTTCCGTCTCGACACCGAGATGGATGATACCATGTCCTCTACGATCGCCACTATGCCACCATCCCGGTCCGTCATACCGCCATCATGCTTGACGAAACCGAACCTTTGAGGAAGGTGAAGTTTCCCAACTCCCATCGCTCCAAATATGACCGCCATCCTCAAGAGTACAATGCTTTTGCTTCCATGACCCTAGATCAAGATTATGAGTCGCAAAGAATGGCTACCGCTTCAGATGTTGCCGTGGATGATGGATCATCCAAGTCATCGAGAGCACCGACTCGCTTCATCGATTCTTCCGGATCATCTTCCCGAGCTATCCGTCGCCGCGACGTAGGATTCGTGTTCTTAAGCCTCATGAACCCGAGCCGCTTGGAGTACCTTATAGATCGCATCCTAATGGTAAGACCTTCAAACGCACCGCTAGGAAGCGTGTGCGACCCATCACTATGACTCATGTGATGCCACCACCGCCACCACACCACCATCACCGCACCATCACCGCCACCGCTGCTCCACCCATCGCTACTTCACCACCACCGCCACTTATCGTGTTCTACCATCGACTACTACTTTTCCTGTTTCATCACCACCTACAAGATCACCTCCTTTGGACACTTTTAGTGAGCCAATTTTACCGCTTTGCATCAAGTGCTATCCACCATCACTATCTCGATCCCGACAAGCCTACTCAAGTGGATAATGAGACCGGACCAAGGAAGAAATCCGGTGCTAGGCGATGGTCATTCTTGATACCTTTACTCGACGTTGGAGAGAAGAGGAGGAGCACCTAGTTCGTTCGAGCTGGAGAAAGCTCAACCATCGCACCGACTCCAGCTCTACTCACACGGTGAACCAAGACACCACACTATTCCTCCGTTGGCTACAAGACTTATCAAGCACGAAGACCAGTTGAATGAGCTCATGGCACATTATGATGAGATTCCACTAGTTAGGATAGAGAGCTTGGAGGAAGAAGTCGAAAACCTCGTGGTAGGTCGCTACTCCATTGAGATTGTGTTTGATATGATGAGTACCCAGATTGTGGAGGCGAGAGAGGCCGTTAACCAATTGACTCGGAGATTGGAGACTACTATTCGAGATGCTAGTACTTTGAGAGACCGCTTTAGGTCGAGAGAGAGTTCGCATCACGAACTTGCATCCGCTCATGCTCACACCGCTATTCGGAGGAGAGGATTGATGACCTCGAGGCGAGAGATCGAGCCCGTGAGCAGCAGATCCGAGACTTGACACCATGGTTGAGGAGATTCGTCGTCGTCGGGATGACGATCGGAGATGCGTAGATCCTAGTCATCTTTATCTTAGTATGTATCATAAAGCCGCCATATGAGGCATTAAGGCTTGTATCTTTTTGGTTTGTAACCTTGGAACAAGAATTATGATGATGTAACTTATGGTTGTGAACAATATTATGTAATGATGTATTCCATGTATCCAATGGTTGTATTTCCTATATTCTGATGTTATGATATTATTCCTCGGTAATGTATGCCGAACCGATCCTTATGTCCTTATACATATATTATGATTTGTTGAGAAAAATCATATTTCAATTGTTGTTCATATCAATATCATATCATTAATTTAAAGTGGTAATCTGGACTATTATGATATGTATAATATGAAATCAGTTTTATCATCGATCGATAATTTCTTAATCTTGGTATTTATTCTTGGAAATTTTAGAAAAATGGTCAAGAAGAAAGCTACCTCATCCACCATCACTCCCGCAGACTATTCGTAAAATGGTCGCCGAAAGTGTTAGCGCAATATAGCACAACATGTCACCGACATCGCTAGAGCCGGTCGAACGCATTGAAGTCGAACGAATTGCCCAAGAGGCACGTGAAGTCGAAATCGCAAGAGAAGTCGAAATTGCAAGAGAAGTCGAGAATGCCCGAATTGCTCGAGAGGTCAAGTCGAGCGTGTCGCTCAAGCAAAGACGCGAGGTCAAGTCGCCGCATTGTCAAAGAGAATCGTGTCGCAGTCGCACGCCTTCTTGAAATGGCAAACTCAAATGCAACTAACACTCCAACAAATCAAAGTGAGTCCACCAGAACTCGCAAGTGTAATTACAAAGAGTTCATGAACCGCAGTTTACATTCTTCAAGGGCAATCAAGGTGCTATTGGTTTACTTCATTGGTTTGAGAGAACCGAGACCGTATTTCGCTAAGTGATCGCATAGATGATTGCAAAGTCAAGTTTGCGATCGAACTTTGTTAGAAGATGCGTTATCTTGGTGGAAAGGCCATGCTCAACCAATTGGAATGGAAGAAGCTTGTAAGATTTCATGGTCGATCTCAAACAATCATAATGAAACAGATGCCCGAGAACCGAGATCAAGAAACTCAAGATGAGTATTACCACTTGGTCGCTAAAGGTAATGATCTCAAGACATACTTCAAGAGATTCCATGAGTGAGAGCTCTATGTCCTCATTTGTTTCCCACCAATGAAAAGCTTTTGGAAGCTTTGATCGGAGGTTTACCTCAAGCATCGAAGGAGATGTCATCGCTCAATCCAAAACTGTTGAAGAAGTTGTCATTGTATCCCACCGCCTTATGGAACCAATACTAAAGCTTGCAAATGCACAAGGCTCAAGTGACAACAAAAGAAAGTTTGATGATCGGAAAACCTCAAATTTCAACCACCATCACCCAACAACAACAATCGAACAACAACAACCAATATCACCGCAATGTAAACCAACATCACAATCGGCAAAACCGAAGGCAAGAAGCCGCAAGGGCTTATGCCGCACCCACCGCCGGAAAAGGGTATGTAGGACCACATCCCGATGTAATGAGATGTTTGATGCACCATTCGGACCTTGTACCGTGAAGTGCGATAAGTGCAACAAGGTAGGTCATCAAGGTAAGCATTGCCGAAACCCCGGAAGAGGCAACACCGTGACAAACATGAACTGCTATGGATGTGGAGAACCCGGTCATTTCAAGAGTCAATGCCCAAAGTTAAATGTCGCTCAAACAAACAATGCGCGTGCAAGAGTGTACATGCTAGGAGATGGAGATGCACCGTTGAACCCCGACATTGTGACGGGTACGTATTCTCTTAACAATCATTCTCGCAAAAATCTTGTTTGATTCGGGAGCGATAAGAGTTTTGTATCTACTACTTTTGCACCATTACTTGAAATATCCCCAATCGCCTTAGATACAACTTATGAGATAGAACTTGCCGATGGGAAAATAATAGAACCAACACCGTAATCCGTAATTGTCCTATTCTATTACAAGATCACTCGTTCCTCATAGATCTTTTGCCAATCAAACTTGGAAGTTTCGATGTCGTAATTGGCATGGATTGGTTGTCCAAACACCGTGCTAGGATTGTTTGTGACGAGAAAACCGCTCATATCCCGATCAACGGTGAAACCTTAGTCATCCAAGGAGATCAAAGTAGAAAGTACTTAAGTATCATATCCCGTATGAAATCAATAAAGTACATGGAAAAAGGATGTTATGCCTTCTTAGCTCAAGTAACGGAAAAGAAGTCGGAAGAGAAACGACTAGAGGATGTACCGTAATCAAGGAATTTCCGAGGTGTTTCCGAAGATTTGCTCGACTCCCACCGCCGACAAGTCGAATTTCAAATCGATCTTATTCCCGGAGCTACTCTCGTAGCACGAGCACCGCATCGCTTAGCACCCTCGTAAATGCAAGAGTTATCCAAACAACTAGAAGAGCTATCGAGAAAGGATTCATTAGACCAAGTTCCTCACCGGGGGAGCACCGGTATTATTCGTTAAGAAGAAAGATGGATCATTCCGGATGTGTATCGATTATAGAGAATTGAACAAGCTCACAATCAAGAACCGCTATCCCTTACCAAGAATCGATGATCCGCTTGATCGCACAAGGCTCGAGTGTATACTCAAGATTGATTTAAGATCCGGATATCATCGCCACGGTAAGAGAAGAAGATATACCCAAGACCGCATTTAGAACTCGATATGGCCATTATGAATTCCAAGTAATGCCATTCGGTTTAACTAATGCACCGTCAGATTATGGACCTCATGAATAGAGTCTCAAACCATATCCGGATAAATTCGTCATTGTGTTCATCGACGATATTCTTATATACTCGTAATAAAGAAGAACATGCGAACATTTGAAGACCGTCCCGGTTACTCAAGGATGAAAAATTGTACGCAAAGTTTTCCAAGTGTGACTTTTGGATTGAGACACCCAATTTCTTGGTCATGTGATCGACAAAGAAGGAATCCATGTGGATCCCGCAAAGATTGAATCATAAGAATTGGCAAGCACCACTAACCCCATCGAAATTCGTCAATTCTTAGGACTTGCTGGTTATTATCGAAGATTCATCAAGGTTTCTAAAATAGCTAAACCATTGACCGAGTTAACCCGTAAAACGAAGAAATTCGAATGGGAGACGATCAAGAATCGCCTTTTCAACTCCTAAAGAACAAACTTTATGAAGCACCTATCTTGGCACTACCGGAAGGAGTCAAGATTTTGTAGTATATTGTGATGCTTCACACATGGGTTTAGGCGCTGTTCTCATGCAAAGGAACAAGGTGATTGCTTATGCGTCACGACAACTCAAAACTCATGAGAAGAATTATACTACTCACGATCTAGAACTTGGCGCCGTGGTATTTGCACTCAAATTATGGAGACATTATTTGTACGGAACCAAATGTATAGTGTACACTGATCACAAAAGTCTTCAACACATCTTAGATCAAAAGGAATTGAATATGCGCCAACGTCGCCGGCTCGAATTGCTTAGTGATTATGATCGCGAGATCCGTTATCATCCGGAAAGGCAAACGTTGTTGCCGATGCCTTGAGCGTAAAAGATCGCCTAAGCCACTTAGAGTGAGATCATTGGGAATGGTAATCAATTCACCCCTACCATCGAAAATTCTTGAAGCTCGGATCAAGCCCTTAAGGAAGAAAATAGGCCGAATGAGAAGATTTATGGCATGCCGAGAATGAGAATGGATTTGTGAAGAGATCGGACGAACGCTATGTTTCAAAAATCAAGTTGGATTCCACTCTTTGAGGTATCCGAGAACTCATCATGCATGAATCACATAAATCGAAGTATTCCATACATCCCGGTCCCAACAAGATGTATCAAGATCTAAAGCTTTTGTACCGGTGGCCTAATATGAAGGTCGATATCATCAGATACGCCAAGAATGTTTGACATGCTTGAAAGTTAAAGTCGAACATCAAAAGCCATCCGGATTGCTAACTCAACCGTAACTTCCTATGTGGAAATGGGAAAGAATCACAATGGACTTCATCACAAAGTTGCCAAAAACTTCTAATGGTTTTGACACCATTTGGGTTATTGTAGACCGCCTTACAAAGTCCGCTCATTTCTTGCCAATCAAGGAGAACGACGAGATGATTACACTCGCTAGATCGTACATCAAAGAGATTGTTTCTCGTCACGGTGTACCAATCTCTATCATATCCGATCGTGATAGCCGATTCACCTCAAGATTTTGGCAAACGCTTCAAAGAGCCATGGGTACCAACTTAGATATGAGTACCGCACCATCCTCAAACAGATGGACAAAGTGAAAGAACGATCCAACTCGGAAGACATGCTAAGAGCATGTGTGATTGATTTCGAAAAGGATGGGATAAGCACTTACCTCCGGTGAATTCTCTTACAATAATAGTTATCACGCCAAGATTAAAGTCGCTCCTTTTGAAGCACTCTATGGAAGAAAATGCCGATCGCCACTTTGGGCGGAAGTTGGAGAAGTACAACTTACAGTTCCCAAATTTTCCAAGAGACAACAAAAAGATAATGCAAATTCGCAAAGATTGCAAGCACTCGAGATAGACAAAAGAGCTACGCAGATGTTCAAGAAAACCAATGGAATTCCAAGTCGGAGACCGTAATGCTCAAAGTATCACCGAAAGGGATGGTCGATTTGGAAAACGAGGAAAGCTCAAACCTCGATACGTCGGACCATTCAAAATTCTTCAAAGAATTGGTCCAGTGGCATATAAACTTGATCTTCCCAAGAACTTAGCCGAGTACATGACACGCTCCATGTCTCAAATCTTAAGAAGTGTCTTCGGATGAAACTTTAGTCGCACCACTCAAGGACATCCACTCAATGACAAACTTAGCTTTGTCGAAGAACCCATCGAGATCATGGACGAGAAGTTAAGAGGCTTAAGCAAAGCCGCATTCCTATCGTTAAAGTTCGATGGAATCATAAGAAACGAGGTGCGAGTTCACCGGGAGCGAGGATGTAATGCGCCCAAGTATCCCCACCGCTCATCTAGATCACCCATGACAACCTCTGCGAGTTTAACCGCGGACGCGGTTCTCTTAAGGGTAGGTACCGAAGCTCCGGAAAATTTCAATGTACTTAACGCTTAATCGTGAATTAAACACGATCTATTTCGTCATGAAATTTTCTAAACATCACATTTGCATATCATTTGGCATATGCATGATCAACGCAGCTGAGCGCTCATAAAAGATACCGTTGTGATCTAAATAAATTTCCCACTATCTTGATAATCCTAAAATACGTAATGAATACGTAAAATTTGTAAAATTACGAATTTAAATATAATAAAATATATTCAAATTCAGATTGGGCCTCGGAACTCATTGGACTTTATACCACCTCGTGACTCAACCCGACTCGTTAATGGGCCTCATGACCGGACCTAAACTTACACCATTTCTCGTTGGGCCTTGGCTTAGCTCACGCACAAAGGGAGCCCAACACCCATTTTCATTTTTTTCTTTACGGGCCTCGTCTAGCACTACCAAATCCAAAGCCCATGCATGTGGAATTAAGGATAATATGTTTGTGTTCTTTTCATTGTAACCAAGCGAGCAAACAAGGAACCAAAACACCAAAACTAAAACATGTAAACCAATTAGGACAACTAAACACTAAACATCTCCAAATGGACATGTGTTCTTGCAAATGATCAAAAGGAGACAAGATCATTTGAGCCACCCTAAAACAATTTAAAATTTACCACTAATCCTACTTTGACTAGTTTTGACTCTCTTGTCCAAAGGTTCTTGTGTCTCCATATCCAAACCTTCTAGTAAACCACACATGAGACAAGACCAAGTTTGAATATTTCATGCATTTTGTTTACCCAAAACGTGACCAACCATTGACAAGCAAGAGCAAACTAACTTTTCGTTTTCTTTTCTTTCTATAGTCAAAATGGGAACAACACAAACCATAAGCCAACTAGAAACAAAACACTTCCTTTTTAATCCTTGTTTTGTCGTGTGAGAATGAACAAGGAAGACAACACCTCATGCTTAGCCACCCTACAAGTATTAGTTTAATGACCTAAACTTACTTTGACTTGGCTTTGACCCCAAGAACCATTGGGTATTATGTTCCTAAAGACTTGACAATACCTTGACATGTAAAAACTCATGTACAATGTATCACATGACTACTTAGAGTTAGGAAACTATGATTAAAATATTAAGAAGACCAACTTATTTCCTATATAAGCACATCTAAGACACTAATTGACTTCACATTCTAACTCACAAACTAGTCTCACTCTCACCTTCAAACACATTGTAACACATGCCTAATAAGAATAGAAATAGATAATCTATGAGATTAAAAATAGGAAGACCATGCTCATGTTTACCTTATAAACCTTCCAAGACTTAGAAGGAATATCAAACACACACTCATTTACTAACTCTCTAAACTCTCACACACTCATATCAAAGAAATCGTAATCGTGGGAATCGGTTCAAGGAAAGGAAAACACAATTTCTAGCTCGTGTGCTTGGGTTTAAAAGCGAAGGAATAAAAGTTAGAGATACTGGGTAAAAATAAAGGATACGGGTAACATTATAAGGAGAACAAGGGCTCTCGGTGGTCATTTCTTCTCGCCACACCTCACACGTATCATCACCACTCTTTTGAGTGTAGTAAGTCCCTTCCAACTCATTTTCATTCCAATTTTCTCGCTTACACTTAGTTATCACACGTATTATATGTTGTGTGCACCATTTCATAAACCAACTCGTAAGATATACATGCTATAGCTCAACAAGACACATAAACACATGTTAACACTAGCCTAAAATGTTTATAACACATCACAAAACTACTATGAGCTCTCGTGACGCTTATAAAACTCACGAAAACCAATCGGGCCTAAAGCCCAAACACCGAGCCCATTAAGCCCAATCCGAGTCCATTAATGATCTAACCCGCCCAATATGATCAAAATAAGCTAATAAGCTAAAGAAATAAGCTAGGAATAAGCTTGTACTAGTTACACAAAGTTTTCGCTTATTTCAAAAGTATTTCGGACCAAATTTGCAAAACAAACGAATTTTGGGTTAAAAGCGTAACTTTTAAAAGTTAAAGGGTCGATATTACGATAACAAACATGCATGAGAAGTCTAAGGGCTAATATGGCAACTTTATAAAGTAAATGGTATGGTTTCACGTGCATGTGCACGCATGAAACCACAAGGACCGAATGTGTAATTAGCCTAATCTAGTTATAAATAAAGTTTTGGGTGAAAAGTGTGAAATTGGAAAAGACAAGGTTTAAAGCGTATAAAATGAACCTAGAGGGCTGTTTTGTAAAATCGCTTTACCAAAGGATTAAAGATGTCATTTCGAAAGTTTTGATATAAAATACATTTTGGGTAGAAAGTGTAAATTACTCAAATTTGAGGACTAAACTCGTACTTTTGTAACTCGAGGGTAAAAGTGTAAATTTAGAAAAGTTTAGAAAAACTTATAATTTCATAATAGCCTCGTAAAATGAGTATTTTGATCACATGAGCGTAATATTTTCGGATAATGATAAACTTATTTCATGTATAAATATATATATAAATATATATTTATTAGAAAATAATTATATATAAAATATACTTATTTTGATACAATACGGGAATCTAAATACGTTAAAATACTTAACAAATCTATTAAGATCACAACGGGAAACATTTCACTTATGCGTAAGTGAGGATCAATAGTTAAGACAATGTAGCATGTATATTAACTTAAAACGTTAATCACGATCGCACACTATTGGATTGGACAATCCAATGATCTATTGAATAAGAATATTCAATGCTCTATTATTTTGGTCGCGAACCAAAATGCTCATATACTGAGACTCGCCATCTCATCATTTTAGGTTTCGAGTTGGAACCTCCGCTACATTGTGCTTGATCTTTTTTTGTGCGTGTGCATTATCATCAAGGTGAGTTCATAGCCTCGCTTTTACTTTATTTTTATAAACCCCGCGAGGGAGATACATACTCTAAACTAGAACACAAGGTTTTTCATAAATGCTTGATCCTCTTGATTATTGGTACCGCCTAAGTTGTTAGCCACAAGTCCCCGATCATGAACCATTAGTCACCGCGAGTGAACGAGATATCGTGAATAGTACTATGGGAATAACGAACCCGCTTCGGTTATAGAGAAATAACCGGGCGCACCATATCGAATTTCTTTAGGTAATTGGCTATTACCTCCTTTGGGGCATACTTACGCACAATCGTAATTCGTGTATGCAATTGAGTCTTGGTTTCATGAGCTTAGTGCATAATAATCTGTGATATTTTCTTATGATATTGTTAGTTTACAATGATCATGATCTTATACTTGTGTTCAACTTATTTTAAACCTATGGACTTCACTCAACAATTTTGTTGACCTTTTAAGCATGTTATCTCGTAATCGGTGAAGATTATGACCAAGGTGCGGAACGGGCATGGCAAGGCTTATCCGGTGGTGTAAAACATAAAAGTTATCATTTCTTTCAAACTCATGATCTTTCTTTTGGGAAAAACACTTGATCTATTTACAATATTTTGTAACAAACTATGAGTTTTCGATGAATGATAACTATTTTAATAAAACGCCTCTTTCGAGTCGTTTTCTATAATTATTGACTATGATCTCCATTCAAGTAACACCGAATTAGTCTTCCATTAAGATTTTCGGGGTCATTAAGATTTTAACCATAGGGTGTTACACCAAAAATCATAACATATCGCACTAGAGTTATGCCATTGGTGCATCAATGACAAGGACATGGAACCCCATGCCTAGTTAATGGCTCGGGTCTCAAACGGCGGGTCAAGGTAAAGGTTCGCAATATACAATAGGTGAGTTATCATAAGCAAGGTTCAATATCAACAATTTACAATTCATAGGTTCATAGCAATAATCCAATATCAGAGGTTTAGTATCAAAGGTTCGATAATGATGGTTCAATAACGAGAGGTTGATATGAGAGGTTCGATGTGAGAGTCAATAGCAATGGAATATCATAAGCGAAACAAAGTCGAAAGATCAGAAAGTCATGAGAAATCCCTACTGAAAAGGGATAGAATATCTGTACCTTATTCGAAGCAAGCAATAGGAAAAGAAAAGTCACAAGATGATCAATCCCACTGCCCGGAACCTATATGAATTAGATAACGCTCCATAAGAATCAGATTACTTGTTTTTAGACGGCTTCCATTTTTAGCAGGTTTCTACTTTTAGTAGTCTTTCCATTTTAAGTAACTTTCTATTTTAGGCAACTTTCTATTTTAGGCGGGATCCCATAATTAATAACTTTCCATAAATAGCGGTGTTCCGTACTTAGTAAGCATAGCCATTTATAATGCGTTTAAAGACATATTAGGTTAAATGAGCGTTATAATATAGTAAGGATTATTTATGCCAATTACACAAGTTTAGGGTCTATAGTGTAAATATTATAAAGGGTAGGGTCCTAATTGTAAATGCGTCATTTTTACTTACTTTACTCCTTTAGCCCTCATAGTTATTTATTTACCAAACAACCCCTTCAGTTCCAATATTTATAAAACAATCATAAATTTTACATATAGTGTACACGTATACGAGTAAACAAGTCCTACGTTTTATTCACGATTATCATATATTTTACTAACTTTAGACACGTTAAAAACAAGTTATAACATCCCTTGTTGAGCCTTATGATGACGTGACAAAACCTTCCCCAATTACAGAAAATATGCGCCCCAATACTTAACCATTTAACGCCCTAGTTTACCCCCATAAGGCACAGGGGCGGTGTTGGAAATGTATATATTTACAAATATGTGAATGTCCGGATTCGAACTCGTGACCACGGGATTGGACACATTAGCGAATGAGAATTAAAGTTAATAATTAATGTTTATGTTTACGATTAATTATTACACATTAAGTCCGGTTAACGATCGTTAGGTATTTAACGGAAAAATGACTAACGACCGTTAAATGGAAAAGAGAAGGACTAGAAATGGAAAACTTGGAAAAATTATGGGTTGGGCTTTGGGCTTTCCATCATGGCCGGCCATAAGGCTTTACAAAGCCTAAATCCCCTAACTTGTTCCCTAAGTTTACCTACTAGTATATAAGGAGGGCTAGGTTCTAGGGTTTCATACACTTGTGCATTGAATTAACCCTAGATCTCTCCTCTCCTCTCTCTAGTCTAATATTCGGCCGAACACCCCAAGTAAGGGAGTTTGGTTTCATTTTTCTTAAACGAGGACTTGTGTTAGATCTAGCAATCGCTTGATTCGTTTGGTTAATTCGTGTGTACAAGAACGTGGTTGTAAGACATTATTCTTACACCAATAAGTACTTCTTTGTTTTGCTTTGCTCGAGGGATTTGTCATTAGCAAGAGGTACGTTACGCATACTTTCAGTTAATTAATTTATTTGTTATGATCTTTAAGTCTTCCGCTGTGTACTCTTGATGTCTTTATGTTTTATTGTATTTTATATATCATAAACTCAACAGTGGCATCACGAGCCTTGTATAACAAGTAATTAATTACTGAAACACATAAATAAAATAAACATGTTGTGTTATTTTTTGTATGCATAGATCTAGGGTTTGCTAAACCTAAACCCTAATATTTTAAAGGGGGCGTTTATTTTGGTACCCTTATTAGGGTTTTGTAAACTATTGTTTTAATTGGATTAGAAACCCTAAGATGCATGCAACTTTATGTGTATATGCGTAACTCTGTTTAATTGCATTAATTGTTAAGTGTAATTTTATGTCCATGATAATTATCTGCATGTTTTATCATGGATCTGCTTTTATTGTATGTCTTTCATGTTTAAGTGATATACACTAAATTCTGATAGATCTAAAATTGGGAAAACCTCAATCATTATTAATTTAATCAATTATGTGCTATGTGGTATATATTTAGTTTTGACTTACGCAATCGATGAATCGATGCATGTGGTTCACCTTGTACATAGATGAAAACGGTGGAAGTCTTAATTAAATATATGCATATTGACAGAATCTAGAATTGGTTATTAATAAGATTTATCAAAACCGTTTGCATGTGGCTATTTGATATGCATGACTTTTATTTGTTATGCATTCATTGTTTATTTGTTTATTTTTCAAATACTTGCTTGTTTGTTATGTGTAACAAGGGTATTTTACAAGAAAATAAACCGACCTAAACAATGGTGAAACATGTATTTTTAAGTTTAGTAATCGTAATCGTTTAATTGATTGATTTTTTGCACAAAATAGTTAGAACGGCTCACCCATTAATGACAAACTGTGTGATAGGTATAAGGAGGGACCGCTATAAATTGTGACGCCCTAAAGATGAGGGGCATGCTTTGCGCTGACCTAATTCTCCGCTCGTTTGTGCGTCTTAATGGAGCTACCAAGTATTCCTATATGTGTGCATTAAATCTTAAGGGCGAATTAGTTTTAATTCCATGCGCCACTTCGGTGGTAATTATCCGAAACACTAAGTGTTTACACTTATGCAAAAGTACGGTATAATGGATGATAATTAACACTAAATTCCTTGATTGGTGAACCCAATACCTCAATTAAAGTTTGATGATGAAAAGCTTAAACATTAAAACAAGATATAAATGTTTTAATAAAACCTATGTTACGAAGATGAATGCATGACATCTTTGTACATATTTGATTTGACATCAAATTATTACCCTTTAATTTAAGTTATATGCCATCCAACGAAACGGAAACACTTAAGATTACTTTTTATTTGCGTGAGATCGTGACTTAGATCGTAATCAAAGGGTAAAATGTCCACATGTCGTGAGAACGGGCATGGACGATTTTGCAGTTTCTTAAGTTGGACAACTTAATTGAGTTTTGTAGTGAGAACTGACAACTCAAGGCATAAGATGGGATAAAACATGTTTACATGGCAATTGAAATTGGCTATATGTAAATCTCATAAATCTAGGAATTGCAATTGAAATTGGCAATTGAGCACAAGCTCTACCACTTTGTGTAAGGTTCATTACTAGCAGATCAACTGACGTGATGAGATTATGACAATTTGGATCCTAGTTTTCAGTGAAAATTAAATGGTTATATGTTTATGAACCATGGGTGTTTAATTTTCTTGAAAAGGTTAATTATCGAAAATACTAAAATTGAATTTTGTAATTCTTTTGAATGTATAATTGCAACATTTAACCAGTAACGAAGTTTAGTCTTTGATCGAGAATTGTTCCATTCGCTTTCAAACAAATGTTTGATCGAGAATAATTTACCGAAAAGACAAACGAAGTCTCTTTTCCATGGGAGAAGCATGAGACTCAATCCTATTCCTTTTCATGAATGAGAAAGGTATAATAGGAACATTTGAATTGTCTAAATTCTAAATGTAACTCATAGCAATGAATTGCACATCTTATTTTCCATAAAGATTTCATTACCTTCATTTGGTGAATGAATTCTTTTGTAACAACATGAATGTTGATTAACCGGAAAATATGTATGTGAGTTACTAAATTAGAAGCTAGACTAATTACCGCGAAAATTGGTAAAAGGCAAACTAGCATATTTTATCTAGTTGTTTTGCTTTAGCCTTTAAAGGTGCTACATACCGGATGGGCATGGTAGGCTCATAAGGAAGAAATTGCATACCCAATTTTTCAAGTTAATGACTTTGATGGATAACCCATCATTCATAGAGTAGAATACACCTTTAGTACCTTAGTAATGATTACGTATGGTTCTTTAAAGGTGTAGGAAAGTAAAACCAAGCAAGTTGTTTTAATCGGTTATGCAACACTTACAATGTTGTCGATTCGGGGGAGCATTTGTGTTGCATTCTTGAATAAGAAGTTGTTTTAATGATTTCTAATTCAGGTGGGAGCTACAAGCCTTATTTCCGTAGTAACCAGATTATCTTCAAAGATAATTACTTTCAAATTGTAGGCACTTATGTTTTAAGGATTGTCATGCGCGTTTCCTTACTAAACAATATAGTCCTACATCTACTTGTTATATCTATGACACAAATCATATTAATCAAATAAACGAACGTGTATCGTGTTGTTTATCTGCTACATGATGTTGTTCCATGCACAAGTGGGAGAAATCTTTATTGTGTGCAAGATACAACACATATAAATATGATTTAAATGGATTCTCTTGATCGCAAGGTAAGAGAGTTACGTTCTAATAGGAATTATATATTTTATATGTATGATTGCCTTATTAAGAACATGTGTCAAGATGATAACAAAGACTACTTTATTTTCAAAATTTATGTCATTCAATATTTAAGAAACACTTGTAGTTACAATTTATGTTACGTGAGAACGTGAACTAGATTATAGCCCAAGGTAAAATATCCACGTGTCGTGAGAACGAGCATGGATGATTTTGCGCTTTCTTCGTTGAACATTTCATGGAATAACATAATTAAATGAAGTAATCTAATACTACTTTGAATTTAAGTATTCGTTGAATGACTTAAATATATGTAGTCAATATTAACTTGAAATATTAATTGAAAACACGAGGTGGTGTTCATAATTACTTTTATTATAAATGTTTATGATTTTGTAAAATCACAAACATGAAGTCTTTTAATACAAGACTTACAATATAAAGTAAGACGTTAACTTGCTATGTTTTAAGACATATGCATGAAGTCAATGAGGTGATCAATGACTTATAACGTATAGTGGGATTATAACTGATATGTCTTTTGACTTGGTCAAAAATACTTGTGTTATAATACATGCAATTGACTTGGTAATTCTATTGTACCATTAAGTTTTACTTTGTTGGTAAATAGATGAGCCAAAAAGTAGATGGTTATCTTAAATATTGTTAGATTATCTTACAATATTAATTCTAATGAAATACCATAGTTTTATGGTATGTTCAGTTAGAAGAATCAAAATCTATTGGCATGTTTGATTCAAGATAACTATAGTTTCTTCCAAAAGTTATCAAGGTTAGTAGATTGAGTATAGATTGAATATACTCAATAAGACTCCAACCTAGAAGATTGATAAGACACCATTTGTTTATGGAATGTGATGAATCACATTAAGTCTTATAATGAAGTTCTGAATTTGTTAAACTACTTGTATAGTGAGTTGTAACAAACTGATGTCAGGAACTATCAATGTGTTTTGTAATATCCCAAAAGAGAACAATGTATTGTTACTCTACTTGCTAAACTATTTAAAGGTAATCTTTAAATTGTTAAAGGCAAGTGGGAGTTTTGTTTAGATCTTGAAAGATTGAATTACAAAAATGCATAATCTTCTAAAATGCACTAGCAAATATCATGATGAGGCTAAACATGAAAATGATAGACCTTAATATGATGGAATTGTCATTCATAGATCCGCAAGGATATCTCAGATATTTAATATGCTGAGAAATATTAGTTACAGGATCATGGTAAGCCTGATAATCATAATGATGAATTTACCAAATGATGAATTGTGGTAAATCAATCATACTATGAATGTTGAGATGCTGTCCATAAAGATAATCAACTTTAGATACTTGGTTTATCTTAATAGTGAATATGAGTTTCTTCAAAGAATGGAAACCCTAGTGGTTTAAATCTTTGTGTAGGAATCATATGGAAAATATTGTACACGTATTTAATGCATGTCTAGTGATAATAATATTAATCATATTTAAGCAATTAACTACGATTGAATATTCTTTACTAGATACATTAAATAGAAGTATAAAGATTATAATTGTCATACTTAGTTTCATTGATGTGAAATTTTGACAATGAATATCAAAACTCTTTGTTTTGGAATTACTTTTGCGAGGACGATAAGTAATGCAAAGTAGTTTTATAAATTCAAATAATCTTTGAATATGTACAGACTGCAAGAATCCATGAATGGATATATGCATGCATCTAGGAGATGATTCTTATGTTTAATATTAAATCCATGTTTGATTTAATAATTAAAATAAGATGGCTCATAAGTATTCCTGAAAGCTAGTGGGAGTATTATTTTCTTAAATCTTATATGTTGTATGGGAAACTACATTCCACTTAAATTAAGTTTTAGTTGGGAATGAAACTTCGTTTGTAAGATTTGGAAATAATATATACAACCTTGAAATATATGTTTATTATTATAAACATATGCGGTAAATAAATGAGTCTAATAGAACATGATGGATATATATAATGAGATCTTATAGTCTAACTTGAAGATTCATCATGTACATCATGTTGTAAGATTGTTGTGACATGCTTGATTACAAGATGGTTTGACAACATTGAAAGTTGTTAGTGTAATAAATATTTTAAAAGGAATATGTTTGGATTTAGAATCACATTCCATAGTCCGGATATGCTCCTAGATTCTATGGATTTAAAATATGGCAATTATTTCATAATTGTCATTGCCAACAAACTTGAGTTTGGTAGGCACCAACATTACACTATAACTGCTCAAAGTTTACGGATGTTTAAAGTGCATATTGTTGTACACAATGATCTTTGGTATAATTGAGATGACACTCAATTCTAGTCATGGTATTCTTGATAATGACCATGTTGACTAGTTATGCTCAACTAAGAGCATAGTTGCATTATACATTAAAGAATGAAGAATACTTTAAAACTTTAAAAGTTTTGAAAGATGATTGTCATATAAAGGTGGTTCAGGTTATCACGCACCTTATGGAATGATATGCCAATATCAAGATATGTGTAAACACATACAAGAAATTCAATTATTGAATTTTTGAAATAAGTATTCTCAAAATTCTTGTAGATCAAAGTTAGTTGAAATTATGCCTTGTCAAAAAAAATGAGTTGCATGACTTGTGGCAAAATTCATTAACTGAGAATTATCATGCATTGATCTATTTAGTATTTGGATAAAGGATATTAAACAATTATTATTTATAATGAATTAAAGTACGGTATACGTTTAATTTCATTTATAATATTGTGTCCTGTATTTGCATGTTTAAATCCTTGAATAACTTAAGTTATTCTAAATAGTCCGTTGTCAATCAATAACATGGGAATGATATTGAATTAAGACAAATCTGAGTATTAGTTAGAATACACTTGAAAGTATATTGATGCGTAGCATGACTAATTTCGATGATATTCAATGAATTGAGTATAGGACTTATCCCACCCGCATGATGATACTTTATGGATCTTTGTCATTAAGTATATCATGGATATTTATCCTCGACTTGAGATACAAGAGATATGTCATGGATGTAGTGCATTTTGTGAAGCAATCTAACGCTATACGTGGCGGTAGTTATAAGGGTTGTTTTCGTAAGTGTTGCGAAATTTATGAATCCTCGCTTGTAGTCAAATGGGATTTGTTTCCTTCAAATTTATTTTGAAGTATAATACTCTTGGGCCCCTCGTAGGGTTGTTAAGATGTTTGCATGGCCATGCCCAAGGTCTTCTCGGAATATGTTCGGAAGAATTGGTAATCTTAATAAATCATATAAAGCGAGAAAGAATAGTTAATTAAGAAATGAGTTAGATCCATATTCTTATTAACATGGTATTAGAAGCAAAGGATGAATATGATGATGAATCATCAAACTTGGTTTTCTCCGAAAACCATACACGAGTTGTACCGGGGCATTGGCGTGTTGCTAGACGCTAACCAATGTCATTTCACGTTTTGTAAACATATCCAGTGGGGCTGTTGAAACGTATATATTTACAAATATGTGAATGTCCGGATTCGAACTCGTGACCACGGATTGCACACATTAGCGAATGAGAATTAAAGTTAATAATTAATGTTTATGTTTACGATTAATTATTACACATTAAGTCCGTTAACGATCGTTAGGTATTTAACGGAAAATGACTAACGATCGTTAAATGGAAAAGAAGGACTAGAAATGGAAAACTTGGAAAAATTATGGGTTGGGCTTTGGGCTTTCCATCATGGCCGGCCATAAGGCTTTACAAAGCCTAAATCCCTAACTTGTTCCCTAAGTTTACCTACTAGTATATAAGGAGGGCTAGGTTCTGGGTTTCATACACTTGTGCATTGAATTAACCCTATCTCTCCTCTCTCTCTAGTCTAATATTCGCCGAACACCCCAAGTAAGGGAGTTTGGTTTCATTTTTCTTAAACGAGGACTTGTGTTAGATCTAGCAATCGCTTGATTCGTTTGGTTAATTCGTGTGTACAAGAACGTGGTTGTAAGACATTATTCTTACACCAATAAGTACTTCTTTGTTTTGCTTTGCTCGAGGATTTGTCATTAGCAAGAGGTGCGTTACGCATACTTTCGCTAATTAATTTATTTGTTATGATCTTTAAGTCTTCCGTGTGTACTCTTGATGTCTTTATGTTTTATTGTATTTTATATATCATAAACTCAACAGGCAGATCCAACCTTTGGCCACCTGTGGCACATGCCACATATGGGTTGGCTCTTTAAAGCGAGTTTTTTCATGGTGCTACTTGCCAATCCTTTGTTATGCTACGTTTAACTAGTGCTCGTGCTCATTTTGGTTAAGTTTCTACTTTGAACTGCCGATCTTTTACCCGTGTTCATTGATAAAGTTGAAAACATATGGGTATGTGTCTTGAGGAAGAAGAAGAACCGTGAGAGAAGTACAAAGAAAGAGGATATAAATAGTTATTTTGATTTTGACCCTTATAAACCAATTAGCTTTTGTTTTATATTTAGTTTTATTTAACAAAATTATGTTTTCTACTATTGATTAGATATTTAGATCTACTTTTGCTTAGTTGATTCACAAATTCAAAAACCTTAAATAAAATTTACTTGATAAATGTCATCTATGGACAATATTCTTTTGTAACCAAAGTTCACCAATTTTTCTATTGGTTTTGATTTTGATATTCGTTTTTCGTTAGCATAAAATGAAGTGAAATGAGCTATAAATCAAAGTGAGCCAAGATATATGTTTTGTGCTACCCACGACTTAAATTCTGGATCCGCCATCGATAAGGCATGTTTAAGAACCGATTTTTAAGTAATTATATTAGGTTATACTTAGCATTCAACACAATCTATTTTAAGGTTTCTCATGTATGCGCAAGGTGCCAAAACCACATGACCAGGAAACAAAATACACGTGATATGCAATGCATGAATGTCGACACGTATAAGCATGCATTCATTCACATAGGTTTAGTTCACGATTTTCTTATTTGGTTTAAATGCTATGTATTTCATGGCTTCCTTAACCTTAAGAGAAGACATTCTCTAAAATCTCAAACGAAATCATAACCTGCCATAACTCACGGCCAGTAACTCAAGCAAAAACAGAAAACGTGCAGTGCATTAGATGATATGGATATAGGTTAAACTATGCTTTGATTCACTATTAAAGATGCATGCTTTTGCATAAACTGTACGCATGACATATAAAAGACCATGACCAGGATTCATGTACGCATCCTAGATATGAAGAGTGCGTTGAGTCGACGTATGTATAGATTATATCATGATTTCATGTAACTAATATTCGACCCCCTTTAGTGTTGGTTTTATGGATATAAATTAGTAGACGTGAGTTAGGATCGAACTCGAGACTATGGGATTGCACACTTTACGTATGAGAATTTAAAGTTAATAATTAAATATAAACGTTATATTTATTTATTTATTAAACGAAATAACTAACGAACGTTAAGTAATTAATGTAATGGACTAACGGGCGTTAAAGGTATTTGGAAAAGGACTTAATTGCAAAAGTTGGGAAGGTTCTGGAATCCCCTTGGGGGACTCAAAACCGATCGGCCATAAGGAGAAACATGGAAACAAAAACCAACTTGTTCACCAAGTTTGCTTGGGTATATAAACAAGGCTAGGGGTTTTATTTTTCCATCTCTTGTATTCATTAAGCTAAACCTAAAACTTTGTTTGTGTGTTTTTCTTAATACAAACCGATCGTATAACCCTTTAGGGTGTCGATCTACTCTTTTCAAATACATCAAGTTATTTGTTTTATAAAAACTAGAATTACTTTAATTCGGTTTAGTACGTGTGTACAAGAACATAGTAATAACATACTTTTGTTATTATTCTTGGATTGAATTACAAAACGGTAAGGGGTAATTCACATAATCCTATAAACCTTAATTAGGGTTCATCCCAATTGTTAGTTTGTGGATTTGATTCTTGTTGAGCTAGAATCAAGAAAAGGTACGCATATTCTTCTTATGTTAATTAATTATTTGTTAATAAATCCTATACGCTTCCGCTTGAATACTTTGATGTTTTGTGATTATTTATTTGATTGTCATGTTATATAATTCCAACAGTGGCATCACGAGTCATTGGTTTTTAATGAGTAATTAATTACATAAACGCGTAATAAAACAAATAATTGTATGTTGTTTGATATGTTAATCTAGGGTTTATGTTTAATTTTGTGTTTGGTCGATATTTTAGTTAATTGGGGCGTACCCCTATTTTTTTATGTCGACACATACATAATTTTTTAGGGTTTTGAAAATTGTTTGCTAACCTTATCGAAACCTAGAATTAATATATATGTTACGTGATTAATTCATGAATAATTTGTTATGTGTCATGGAATTTTTAATATGCGATCTTGTGACTATTTGTATAATTGTTATGATATATCCATGATAATATATGCATATTTGTCATGGATAAGTTACTTTGATATTGTTTAATTGTTGAGATATATTTATTTACGATAAATCTTGAATTGGGAAAGACTCCAATTACATATATTAATGAATCAATTATGTGCAATTTGGTATATTATTAATTATGGGTTTACGCAATTGAGAGAGTGAAAGCCCTAATTAATATATACATTAATTTAACCTAGATATTGATTATTAATAGGGTTTTATCGAATAAGTTGCATGTGGCTACTTGTTTACACGTATAAATTGTTTATTATGTGCGCATTGTTTTTTAGTAGTTTATTTTTTATTGGTATTACTTGTTTGTTTATTATGTGCGACAGTTTTAAGCAAAGGGTAATTTTGAATAGAAAAATAATACGGACTAAACAATGGCGAAATTTGATTTGTTTTGGAAGAGTTAAGTTTTCAATAGTTTAATTGATTGGTGACTTTGGTACAAATGGTCTGAACGGCTCACCCATTAGAATGAACTATAAAGGGGTTAATAAAGAAGTGCATAAATCACACCGAAAGGATGTCTTAGGTTATGCTTTGCGCCACCGGTCCTCCGCCCCGTAAGTTCGAATGGAGCTACTTAGTAAGCCATAGAATGTGCAAACTCATCTTAAGGGCGAATTAGTTTTAATTCCATGCGCTACTTCGGTGGTAATTATCCGAAACACTAAGTGTTTATACTTATGCAAAAGTACGGTATAATGGATGATAATTAACACTAAATTCCTTGATTGGTGAACCCAATACCTCAATCAAAACTTTGATAATTTGATCTTTATGAATTGGTAATAAAAAGTTTTTTTTATTAAATTTATGCTACAAGATGAATGCATGACATCTTTATACATATTTGATTTGACCACATAAAATCAAAACCTAGTACCCTTTTAAATTAAGTTATATGCCATCTAATTAAAAGGAACACTTGAAGTTGCAATTTACGTCATGACAAGATTTGGCTAGATTGTTATGAAGAGGTAAATCTCTATGTAAAGTCGACCTTACATGGACATATTTGCGCTCTTTAAGTTAGACACTTAAGTTGAGTAGGAAGTGAGACCTGGACTCAATGGCATAAGATGGGATGAAACATGTTTATATTTGCAATAGCGTTGGAAAATATAAATCCCATAATGATCTAGGAATTGGAAATTGTTTGCCAATTATTGTTCGACAGATTACCTTATTATGTGCTTTCGTTACTAGCAGATCAACTGATGTAATGGAACTACGATAATTTGGATCCTAGTTTTCGAGAAAATTCTATGGTTATATGAATATTACCTTGGGTATTTTATTTTCTTGAAAAGTTTAATTATCGAAAATACTAAAATTGAATTTTGCTAATTCTTTAAATGTATTAATGCAACATTAAACCGTAAACGTAGGTTATTTCTGTATTGGTAAATTGATCTACACCTGTAAGGTTTTTTTGGTAGAGTCAACTTTACTAAGAGAATAAACCTAGTCCTCTTTTCATAAGAAAGAGTGAGATTCAATCCTATTCCTTTTCATGAATGAAGAAAGGTATGATAGGACAATTAGAATTGTCTAAATTCTAAATACATAACTCGTAAGCAAATTTTAATAGTTAAGAAAATTGCATATGTTCTAAGTTATTAAATTAGAAGCTAGACTAATTCTTCGCATAATTGGTAAAAGATAAACTAGCATATTTTATGTAGTTGTTGTGTTTTGACCATTTAAAGGTACTACTTACAATAGTTGGAATAGTAGAACTATTAAGAAAGAAATTGCATGCCCAATTTTTCAAGTTAATAGCATTGATGGATAAATTCATCATCAACATAGTAGAATACACTCTTTTAGTACATAAGTAATTGTTATGTATAGACTTTCTAAAAAAGTGTAGGGAAGTAAATAGAACACTATTTTCTTTCACTGGTTAATACAACACTTACAATGTTGTCAAATCCAGTGGGAGTATTTTGTTCTTATTACTGAATAAGGAATTAATGTAAGATCTCTAATTCAGTGGGAGTTACAAGCTTTGTCATCTTGGTAGTAACCCAGATTATCTCTAGAATGTCTTAAGATAATTACTTTCCACTTATAGACACTTATGTTTTCAAGGATAGTCATGTACGTTTCCTTATTAGACAATAAAGTGGTTCTATATCTACTAGTTATGCTAATATCAATGACACAATCATATTAGTCGCATAAACAAACATATGTCGTGTTGTTTATCTGCTACATGATGTTGTTCCATGCACAAGTGGGAGAAATCTATATTGTGTGCAAGGTACAACATATATGTATATGATTTAAAGGATTCTCTTGACCGCAAGGTAAGAGACTAACATTCTAATATAACTTGTACATATCTAATTCAAGAAACACTTGGTGTTACAATTTACGTCATGTCAGAACTTGGCGAGATTGCAACAACAAAGTAAATCTCTATGTGAAGTCAGACCTTGCATGGACATATTTGCGCTTTCTAAATTAGACAAGTATTTAGAACATGTGTCAAAATGATATATAAGACTACTTCAAGTTAAATATTTATGTATTATTAGAATGACATAAATAAATGAAGTAATCTAATACTACTTCAATTTGTTTATTTATGTATTTTGGAATGACATAAATGAAAAATAATGTAGTCTTACATTATTGTGAAGTAAAATAAATTAACTTGAAATTATAATTGAAACCAAGAGTTGTGTTCATAATTACTTTAGTTAAACATGTTTATGATTCATGGTACAGACATAAACATAAAGTCTTTTAAGACTTATAATAAAGTAAGACGTTAACTTGTTATGTTTTTAATTAAGAAATATACAAAAAGTCATTAAGGTGATCAATGATTTATAACGTATAATGGAATTATAACAGTTTATGTTCCTTAATGAGACATAGATATGAAGTGACTTTGTCAAAAAGTACTTGTGTTATAAAGCATGCAATTGGCTTGAAAAGTCTATTATACCATTAAGTTGACTTAGTTGGTAAATAGGTAAGCCAAAAGGAATATGTTTATCTTATATATTGTTAGATTGTCTTGCAATATTAATTCTAATGAATACCACAAGTTGATGGTATGTTCGCTTAGGAGAATCAAACTCTATTTGATTTGTTTGATTCAAGATAACCATAACTTCTTTCTTAAAAGTAACAATTTGATTTGTTAGAAAATTGAGTATGGATTGAATATACTCAATATGACTCTAACCTAGAAGATTGATAAAACACCATTTCATTATGGAATGTGATGAATCACATTAAGTTTTAAAATTGAAGATTCGAATTTGTTAAACCGCTTATGAATAGGTTATTAACAAAAGTCGAATTATCAATGTGTATTTGTAATGTCCCAAAAGAGAAAATGTAGTTTTGCTATAATTGCTAAGTATATATAGATAGTATATATATATTACAAAAGGCAAGTGAGAGTTTTTTATCTTGAAAGATAAAATTACAAGATACATAATCTTCTAAAACATACTAGTAAATATCATGATGAGGTTAGACATGTAAATGATAGACCTCAAGATGATGGAGTTTTCATTCATAGATCGCAAGGATATCTCGGATATTTGACTTATATGTTGAGAAATATGAGTTACAGGATTATAGTAAACCCGATAATCATTATGATGGATTACCAAATATTGAATTGGGAAAATTACTCATACTATGAATGTTAAAGATGTCATCCATAAAGATAATCAATTTTGAAAATTTGGTTTATCTTAATAGTTAGACTAGAGAATGGAAATGAGTTTCTTCAAAGATATGAAAACCCTAGTGGTTTGAATTTCTATGTAGAAATCATATTGACAATATTGTACACATATTTAATGCATGTTTTATGACAAGATTATTAATCATACTTAAGCAATTAATTGTGATTGAATATTCTTTCTAGACACATTAAATATATAAAGATGATAATTGTCATACTTGTTTTCATTAATATGAAATATGACAATGGAATATCAAAACTCTTTCTTGAGAAATTACTTGAGCGAGGACGGTAAGTAATCGAAAGGTTTTTTGAATTCATATAATCTTTGGAAGTGCATGAAGTGCAATAATTCATGAATGGATAAATGCATGCATCTATGAAATTATTCTTATGTTTAATTATTAAATCCCATTTTCGATTTATAATTAAAATAAGATAAATTTTAAGTATTCCTAAAAGCTAGTGGGAGTATTATGTTAAGATTTTTAAATCTTATATGTTGTATAACATATAGTAAGTAACATTCCTTGTAAGATAAATGTTAAGTCTTAGATTGGAATGAAACTTCACTTGTAAGATTTAAGAATTAAAACATACAACCTTGGAATATATGTTTATTATTAATAAACATGTGCAGTAAAATAAATGATTCTAATAAAACATGATATATCATTTGGAAAATTGATAAATATCTTTTGACAAGATAGAACATGAATGAGATCTAAGTTTGACATGTAGATTCATCATGTACATCATGTTGTGTATTAAAATTGTTGTATCATTCTTGAATAAGAAGTGATTTGACAACATTGATATCTAACTAAAAGTTATTAGATAATTTGTGTAATGAATATTCTAAAAGAATTACATCCTCAGCCTGGAATTGCTCCTAAATTCTATGGATGAACAATATGTCAAATGTTGTGAAAATTGTCATCAGCTTTAAACTTGAAAGTTAGGAAAGCATCAAACATTACACAATAAAATATTAAAGTTTACGGAGTTTTAATGAGCATATTGTTGTTTGTATACAATGATGCTGGTTTAATTGAGATGACACTCAATACTAGTCATGGTAGGATTTCATCTTTGTTAATAGCCATGTGAACTAGTTGTGCTACTAAAAGCACAGTTGCATTATACATTAAAAGAATAAGAATACTTTAAACTTTAAATGTTTGAAAGTTTAAATTGTCATAAATTGGTGAAAGAGGATGTCACACACTTTATGAATTATTATGTGATTGGTGAATGTACACATACAAGGACTTCACTAATTGAATTCTTGAAATAAGTATTCTCAAAATTACGATAGATCAAGTTGGTTGATTTATGCCTTGTCAACAAGTATGATTGTCATTACTTGAGGCATAATTCATCAACAAGAATTTTCATGTATTGATCTATTTAGTATTTGGATAAGGGATGTTAAACAATTGTTATAATAAATCAAATACTTGGTATGTTTGATTTTATATTATATTGTATCCTATATTTGCATGTTTAATCCGTGAATAAATTTACTTATTCTAAATCGTCCGTTGTCAATTAATGATATGGGAGTATCATTAAACTAAGACAAATCTGAGAGATATGGTAGAATATACTTGAAAGTATATTGATGAGAATGCATACCAATTTGGATGATATTCAATGAATTGAATATAGGACTTATCCCAACTACATAATTTACTTTGTGGATATTGTTATAAGTAAATTATGAATAGTTATCCTCGGACTTGAGATACCGGATAAGTGTCATGAATGTAGTGCATACGTGGAACAACTTAACGCTATCGTGGCGGTAGTCATAAGGGTTGTTTCACGAAGTGTTGCAAAGTTCGTGGGTTATTCTCGTAGTCAAGATAGAATTTGTTCCTTCAAATTTATTTTGAAGTTTAATACTCTTGGGCCCTCGTAGGGTTGACAAGATGTTTGTGTGGCACACCCAAAATCTCCCTAAATATGTTTAGAAGATTTGGTAATCTTGTTCAATCACTTATAACGAGAAATGAATGGTTGAATAAAGAATGACTTAATTCCATATCTTTATTTAACATGGTATTAGAAACAAAAGGATAATAATAATGAGAAATCATTAAAGGTTTTCCGGAGCCTTGCTCGAGTTGTACTAGAGGCATCGAAGTGTTGCTAGACGCTAACCGAATGTGATCACTCTATTAAGATATATCCAAGTGGGAGTTGTTGGTTTTATGGATATAAATTAGTAGTCGTGAGTTAGGATCGAACTCGAGACTATGGGATTGCACACTTTACGTATGAGAATTTAAAGTTAATAATTAAATATAAACGTTATATTTATTTATTTATTAAACGAAATAACTAACGAACGTTAAGTAATTAATGTAATGGACTAGCAGGCGTTAAAGGTATTTGGAAAAGGACTTAATTGCAAAAGTTGGGAAGTTCGGAATCCCTTGGGGACTCAAACCGATCGGCCATAAGGAGAAACATGGAAACAAAACCAACTTGTTCACCAAGTTTGCTTGGGTATATAAACAAGGCTAGGGGTTTTATTTTTCCATCTCTTGTATCATTAAGCTAAACCTAAAACTTTGTTTGTGTGTTTTTCTTAATACAAACTGATCGTATAATCCTTTAGGGTGTCGATCTACTCTTTTCAAATACATCAAGTTATTTGTTTTATAAAAACTAGCATTACTTTAATTCGGTTTAGTACGTGTGTACAAGAACATAGTAATAACATACTTTTGTTATTATTCTTTGATTGAATTACAAAACGGTAAGGGGTAATTCACATAATCCTATAAACCTTAATTAGGGTTCATCCCAATTGCTAGTTTGTGGATTTGATTCTTGTTGAGCTAGAATCAAGAAAATGTACGCATATTCTTCTTATGTTAATTAATTATTTGTTAATAAATCCTATACGCTTCCGCTTGAATACTTTGATGTTTTGTGATTATTTATTTGATTGTCATGTTATATAATTCCAACATTTAGCTTCACCTTAACAGTTTTATTAAATGCTTTCATTAGTTTCGAAACATGCACAAGACGGCCATATATACGACACTACAACAAATGGGTTAATTTTACACATTTATTGGGACATATATACACAATTTAAAGCGTGTAAAATTATTGAGTACACGCTTCATTGTTGCGTGGAAAATATGGGCGTCACAAAATTCTGGACCCGATTGAGCGTGGAGAAACTAGTCTAATAGTCACAGTTAGAAGCGTGCAAAATTAGATTAAAAGTCCACGCTTTTTAGCGTGAAAATTTTTCATAACTCCCACCCTACAAAGCGTGGAAAAATCTTTCACAAGTCAAAGCATCATCAAAATTTTTACACGCTTTTATGTGTCACTCCCTATTTTGATAGCTTTTAGGTATAACCTCGTATTTTTGTTAATTTTACAATTCTTACCTGTATTAAAAAAATACAAAACTTTTGCAAGACATAATTCTCAATTGTGCAACATACATCGATATTTAATTTTGCAAGAACAATTTCTTCTTAAACATCACATATAAAAGATTGAAAGATCATAATTTCTTATCACACATTGAAAGATCATAATTTTGCAATAACAATATTTGTTAATCCATGAAACACATATAAAAGATTTCTAAGTATGTTTACAGAATATCATTGAAAGCTTCTTTGATCTTCCATCTTCAACTATTCATGAACAATTACACCACACTGAAATCCATTGAAAGCTTTGATCTTTTGTCTTCAACAAGCACCTAAATAATGAGAAAGAAAAGTGGGTCAAAAACCAAAACTCAGACAATTATAAGCTCTTATGAGCTTGTGAGATGCTTTTGAAAAGAGTCCAAATAATGCCAAGTAGTTAACTCGAAAATGGACAAAGCTACAAGCTTAATGCACTGTCAAACAAGCTTCATGGTGAAATCTTAAGCTTGGATATTCAAGATGGCTTGGTTGGCTATCCATAGAACCAAGTATTGCAAGCTAAGGCCAAATGACAAGCTATCTATGAGCTTATGAAATGATCACTAAATGCGTGCATGGCACTTTGTTGAAATGGTGTGAAAAATAAGCTAATCAAAAAGCTATTAAATAAGCTACAAATGGAAAATAAGAACTTGCAATCTTGAGACAGCTTGGTTGGCTTCTCAAAAAGCTAAAAATCACAGGTTAATATTAACTAGTAAGCTATCTAAGGGCTCATGAACTTGGTACCAAATCTGTACACAGGACAGATCTTGACTTTTTTAATGACACACTTAGTTTGACTTTTATGAACTTTAAAATGATCTAAAACACTGATATTGATGTATTAGGGTGTAATAAAGTTATACTAAGCTATGTTAACTACTCTTGAGCTAATATGATGATTCTTGCAAATCAAAATCCCAACAGTGACTGATTCAAGACCAAAAAAGAAAGATTTTGACTTTTAAGCTAATAAGGACTTGGTCTTATTGTTTGTTTGAGTTCTTTAGACCATATGAGATATGAAACAAGCAAAAGCAAGGATCGCACAACCTCCGCATGCGGATAAACACACAAATCCAAACAACCCTTTCTCAAACAGATTTGAGGATTTTCAAAGCTAAATACCAATCAAGTCCATGAAGCGGATTCAAATCCTTATAACATCATTACATGAGGCTAAATGAGCATAAACCAACAGGACTAACAACATGAAACATAAGAATTGATTATAACTGCTTTAACCGACCAAATGAAGATTTTGATAATTACTAATTTTAAAGAACAAGATATCGATTTTAATGATCAAACACACTTAACTATAGCTAATTAACATGTAGACACGCTTATTCAAACTTGAGAACACTAAAACAAGAATATGCAAGAAAATGAGCAAAAGCTTACAGTGATTGAATCGAGAATCAATGAACCAAGGGACCAAACACAACCTATAGAACCTCCACAGTTCACTAACCCATTACCATCCAATATCCAGATCGTGACGCTTCTTGATCATATTCACCATCAATTTTTGAATTTTCATTAATTTACTTGTATTTTTTTTATTTTTCCTGCTTGACTTCTAAACTTGTTTTAAGGGTTTCTAAAAGCTTGCATAAGCTTTATAAGAGCTTATGTGACTATTTCAGTCCAAGATAACACTTAAGTAACAACATTCACCATTTTGAGATTCTTTGAAACTTGAAAATTTGAAAACTGAGATTGGAACTTCAATACTGAAATTGATTATTGAAAAAGTTTAAACATACACTGATAATGCTTAATTAAGTGCTTGATAGCTAAGAAATACACTGAAAGTAGGAAATTAACTAAAACGATATTAAAAACTAAATTTTACACTAGATATATAATTACATTGGACCAAACTTGATATATATTGACCTCTGACTTCACTTGTCGACCTCTGAAGATATCCCACCAAATCCTGACCATTGAAATCATCCAGATAATCATCTATGCCAAATGTCGAATTTGGCGCCATTTTTCAAGGAGTGGGTTTTCGATTAATGGGTTTGTAATGGTGTGGAGGTGGAAGGAAGAGGTGGAAAGGTGTTGGGGTGAAATGGATTGGAAATCAGTGGTAAATACCACCGGGTTTTGTGAAAGCAACTTTGGGAGAGACGGGTCCCATGATCATGGTTTTTAATTTAAAATATGGGCCGGGTCATGTGTATTGGGCTGGATTGGGCTAGATCATATATTGGATCCGGTTTGGCTTGGTTTAACAAATAAGGACCATTTATGCAATTTAGCCAAAGATGAAGGGCTGGACTTGAACATTTTCCCAAGCTCTCATAAGGACTAAACCTGCCAAGTGATAATAGAACAAGGACCTTTGTTGTTAATTTTCATTTTTTTAAAATCCAGGGACCAAAATTGTCAATTTAGAAACTATAAGGACCAAACTTGTAATTTTCTCCAAAGTTTATCATAAGGACCATTTTTGCCATTTATTAATAGAACAAGGGTGTAGTTTGATAAATTTCCATTTTAAAACACCCAGGGACTAATTTTGACACTTTTGCAAAATTGAGGGACCAAAGTTGTAAATTTGTGATTTTTAAACTTTGAAGGGTTTATTTTGACAACTATTGAATCCCAAGGACCTAAAATGATATTTTACAAGTTTTTGAATGACCGAGGACTATTTTTGACATATTTTCAAACTTGGGGACTAAACCGCCAATTATGCAAACTTGATACGTTTTCACGTATTTTGATGTTTTGCATTTAAAACATATAAAACACTTGTTTGTGATATTTTTATCATTTTGAAGCATTTCGAGTGTTTTCGGATGTTTTGGCATTCTAACAAGACAAAATGATGAGTATTTAGACACTCATCAACTCTCACACTAAGATATTGCTAGTCCCTAGCAATGATTTGAGAAAAGTTAATGGATTTTATCTCTTTACCAAAAGCCATTACTTCGGAGTAGCCAATTGTTTCAGTTCAAATAAGAACTTTGGTACAACGATAACCAAATGATTTTGAGCAAATCATAAGTCGTCAACGGATTTGATTTGTCTTTACCGTGTCGCACCATACGGACTAGCCAACTCTTAGATAAATTATCAATATTATCTTTGGTGAGTCGATTACCAATTATGGATTTTCAACTGCCTTTACCACAAGCCATAAACTTGCGGGCTAGCCAACTCTTCACTAGTTTAAAGATATGGTGAGTTGAACACCATACAATTTTAAGCAAATTGCAAGCCATAAACGGATTTGATATATCTTTACCAAGAGCCGTTTGCTCCTGGATTAGCCAATCCTTATGTGGGTTAGACATGGTGGACTGATTACCATTTGTTGTGTTTAGTACATAGTACTTCCACTAAATAAAAATTTTAAAATTTGGCCATTTTGGGGAAAAGGGACTAAAATGGTACATTTATGATCAAATTGCTGAATTCCCCACACTTAGAAATGAATATTGTCCTCAATATTCAAAGTACCGGCTATATGCCGAAACTTAGAACATAAAAAGATAACATTTACTAACCAAGTGTAGAAACACAACAATTATTTTTTTTTTTTTTTTTTTACAATTTTCAAACATTTTTAAGGTCTATATACAACATGGGCATCTCCCCACTAGGGTGGAACACATGGGTGAAAACCCATGTTTAGCTATGTTTTTGATTTTCGAGTCGCTAGCTTGACTCGACTCAATTAATTTGTTCATGGGAAGTAAGTGGAACAAACAATCTCCATCGGACTTTCATTCAAGACGTTTGTATAAACATTGAAGCACGTGAAAGTTCCACACCGATGAGATATACATAGAACCGCTCAAAATTGATAAATGAAAATGCCGGGTCAAGATAATGTCTTCACTCCCGAATGAGTGAAGAATGAGAAGCCACCGGATAAGTGAAAAGAGAAAGAAAGTCATGATAAAGATCATGATTAACTCATCATCACTCATGGAGAATTCATGGTTTCATGAATTTCATCTTTAAGCTCAATTGGTCTAGACATATCCCGGGTGTGTCTAGATCAAAATAAATTTATCATACTCCGTGGAGATATGATATGAGCGAGTTCACAAGAGAACCTCAAAGGAAAATGATTCATATTCGTGATTGATTTGATCGAGTTCACTGGGAACTTCTCAAAAGTGAATGATTCATAATCGTGGAGAGACTTATGAGAATGAGAAGTGGTAATACCACTAATCTTCTCTCCCATATGATCAAAATAGAACGCTTGCAATTCTGGAATAGAATCATTGAAGAAAAGTTTACTATCCTCAAAGGGGATAGAATATGAAGTAGGCTTTTCATTAAAGCCTCGATTCTAGAAATGAGAAGATTAACATTCATAATGTAAGACGAAGAGCTTGCCTTGGATTATTTCTTCTTCATTCTCTTCTCCCTAAGTCGACAGCTCGTAAGGCAATTTCACATAACTTATGTCTCCACAAGATAAAGAATGGTCCTCATCGAATCGTAGAACATCTCAATATGATCATTTGGAAGACAAGAGGAGGAGGGATATCACACATGATCAAAGTTCCTCGTGACTTCTCGATTGGGACAAGGTCCTCAACACTAGACTTTATGAATTCGTCCGATTCCTTTTCGTGAACAAGTGTCAAGATGCTCGCCCCCATGTTCGTAGAGCTGAGTGTGAACTCGGTGTGATAGCGCTTGTTTGAGAATGAATCTCAATCATTGGAATATCCATCGATGAACTTGATGAATCTTCAAGTGTATCTTCATCATCACTATCATCGAATAAAATCAATCGAGAGCTAGATCCGGTCGCTTTTTTGTTTGCAATTGATTCCTAATAGATTTTTCAAAAGCAATTTGGGAATTTATTTTAGCAATGCTTCTTCATTAACAAAACTTCCATGGATTTCTCATGAGAGTTTTGAAATGACATACCGACTCTCCTGTTCTTTTAATAACCCGCATCCTTCAGAAAAAGTCCGTAGTTTCATGAGGAGTTGCTTGAATCATTTGGTACCGTGGAGGTTGGTCGTGAAATGATGTGTCAAAATTGTCACAAGGAAATGGATTCCCTGCTTGACAATCGAGTGAAATGGGACCTCCACAGTTCACAATGGAACTGCTGAGTCAAGCATGAATCATATGGATATTGGTCATATCCAAAGTTCGAGTATCACCGACGTTCAATTTCTAAAGATGGTTGGGCATTTGAGAATGAGAAGGAATCGCTCAGATGTGTGCTCGAAAAAAAGGACATAAGGGATAAGCAAACTGTAAATAACGGACTTAAATGCAAATTAAAAGATTAAAAGATAAAATCTATTAAATAAACGCTATCACTATTTTTACAGGATGAACGTTTAAAACCTAAAACTTAAAACTTACGTTTAAAATAAAATTACGCTCACGCACAAAATAAAAAGTGAGTTTTAAAGAAATAAAAGGCCTAAAAATATAAAAATTATACTTTTGGAATCCTAATAATAAAAGAAAATTATTAGAAAAATAAAATTATTTTTACAACTATTTATCTATTTATTATTAATTAAAATCTATTTATTAAGTATTTAAAATGCACTAAAATACAAGAAAATACAAAATTAACCTAGAAAAATGAAATTAAAACTTGGAAAAATCTAAAATATGATAAAACTTATTTTAAAACTAAAATTATATTTTTAGACTTATTATGTAGGATGCAATCGCAGCTTTTCTTGTTCATCCATTAAAATCGATCATCATATGAAAGTACACATCACCAACAAAAGATTGCTAGTTATTAGACATCAATTAGAACAAACACACACCATTGTCCAACACGCCTATCTTGTTAGTAACTAGTAAATGAAGATTGACGACATCCTATCAAGCGCTTATAAACCAGTTCTAGTAAACTATAAACGAAATAGAACATATTGTGAAATGGTTCCAAAGTCTAGGTTACTGCAATAAAATATGCTTACAAGTATAGAAGACACATAACATAACAGAGTAAACAAGTTCAAATTGCAGATATAAATACCAACAATGACAAACTTCATAGTAAGAATATTAAGCTAGATAGAAACTCAAAACCACACTAACTTTTCCTTAGGGTTACAGGAGGGCTGAGTAGTGTTGATACGTACTTGGGTCATTTTTGGGGGTCAAAAGGTAGATCATGCTACTCCAATCTCACTTTACAATGAATGTGAATGTGAAACCAGATTCTGTAATATCTTTTGGTCATATTTAATTATGGCATTAATTTTTCTTTTTGAAAGTTACTCTTCATAGTAGGATATTTATTATAATAATTTTAGAAAATGAAGCATATAGATTTTGTATGATTGGCAGATTGGGTCTTAAAAAACTAAAAAAGGGATAAGGTAGGGGCCTAAACGCATGATAGATACTACTTGGTATATTCTTTGTATTTTATGAACTTTTTAAGTTTTATACACTTTAACAAACAAATATTAGTGCGAAGAAAATTTAACCATCCCGCCAAAACTATAAGCTTTTAGCCCATAAAAATATGTTAGCGATATTACCTCTCTATGCATCTCCACACATCGATCCTTTCTACATCACATGAGAAAATCCTTTCTTTAGCCTTCTTTTCGCACCGCATCACACAAGAATATTCCCGCATAACAGAACTCACATTACAATTGTATCCACATAAGATTTATATGATATAATAAATTTTAACCTTCTATTATCAATAAGTCGCCAATAAGATATTTCATTAAGCACATTCATCCACCAATTTCAAACAGGACTATTGAATCTGATTCATTCATCACTCTTCAAATAACATCATAACATATATCAAATAAACAAGCAACCAAATGTTGACATAATATATTAATGATACAATAAGATGACTAATCAAATCGCAAAACATACCTTGTGCTTATCAAATAATCCATGTTACGAGTGTACTCTCACAAGTATAGCCTAACAAGTCGACCATAAAATAGTTTATCGATTAATTATACCCACTAATATAGTACCCGGATCATTTTCGCATACATATTTTAGTCAAAAGGAGCAATAAAAGTCATCAAGATTGATAGGTCAAACAATTACCAAACAATGAGAACAAAATAATAAGAATTTGATCACCAATCCTACAACATTAAGAATCTATAGTGAACACCGCAAGTATTCGTTCTTATAAGACGTTAAGAAATGGTGACCCCAAATAAACTACATCCGTAATTTGGAATTTTGGATTCATCAAAGTGTAACTTTAGACACAACTACCCTTAACAAAAGTGACAAGACTCATTTTCCTACTCTACACCACTAACTTAATACTTTACTAGGACCAATACTAAACGCATAGTGTTCTTAGTTATCGTGTTTCTTCAAGTGTATGATGTAGTATATATGGCACTCTAAATCTCTAATACCATCAATTTTATGCACTTTGATAAAACATAAACAGCTAAAAAACATAACTACTAGCTTTAACAGTAGCTAATCAACTAATCATGAAAAATGTGAAGCGCAATAACTATCACAAGACTTACATAAAATGAATCACACAACAAAGCTATCACACACTTAAAACGACTAAATTGCAATTCATGACTTGCTAATCTTTCCCGAGACACTTTTGCGGATTCAGATCATCATTCTTATACTTAAGAAACGCAACATTTTCGGTTCTAAACTTACTCGTTGATGTCGACATTAACACCGCTGATGTCGATATCACAAATTTCGACCTAAATCTCAAACCCTAACCATATGCATAGTCAAATTAAAAGTAGTCTTCAATTTTATATATCACAAAAAGTTTTTATTTGATCGGAAATCTTACCGTCGGAGAGAGAAGCAACAGATTGCTCCGGCCTGTAGGTCCGATCATTTACTCTGGTCAGTCGCTCCAATCATTCACTCCGGTCAGTTGGTCCGATCATTCACTCCGGTCAATCGGTCCAATAATTCACTCCGGTCAGTCGGTCCGATCATTCACTCCGTTCAATCATTCCGATCAATTGTTCTGATCATTCACTAATCAAAATCAAAATGATTAGTGATAGAATATGATGAGCACTGAGACCCTAATCAATCGAGTTTCATCAACATACCCTAATTCGAAGTGATTTTGATCGAAGCCCTCATTCGTTTTAAACACTCTAACTATTTCACAAATAACACATACTTACCAATAATTTGCTTAAAACAACTAACTATTTCAAATTGAACAATTATTCACAGATTAAACAAAAATACAAAAACGGTTTTGATAATTATACCTTTGATAATCGTAGTCAAATCCTTCAAAAACTGTACTAAAATCGAAATGCTAGCTGGTTTAATTGGACCGAAGAACCCTAACTGGTGCGATTTGAAACGATTAATGATTTAACCATCAATTTGAAACCCTAGGTGGTGCAATTAGAACGATGAACAATTGAACTATCAATTAGGATCATATTTGGGGGAAACTGATTATTGATAGTGGTTTGGGGAGATTTTACTATAAAATAGATTTATCTGTTTGGAAAAAACGAATAGGAGACATAAGAGTCGTGGGAATGACACGTATAAAAAAAAGTACACGCTTTATATTGTCTAACTTTATTTTTTTTTAAATTTACATATAAAGAATTTTGTCCACGCTTTTCTTGGTGACTTATAGTATTTTATGAGCAGGTGAGCCCGCGCGCTGCTGCGGGGCAACCGTGTTTATGTTTATAAGAGTTATGCGGCAATCATTTATTTTTCATGAATTGATACTGTAAATGATAATGTAATGAAGACTAAGCAATTACAGTAATGAATTCAAAATATCCAACAACATTCACATGATTTTTACAGCAAGACCATGCTTTGGATTTAAAATAAGCTCGCAACATTAGCCCATGTTAGTAACGGCGCTATTAGTGAACAGTCATTTGCCGCCAACGTTGGAAGTTATCTGTGACAATTATTCCCACCAACTACGTAACAAAGTTGGTATCTTGACGTTGTAATCTATACTACATGATTCAATATATTCTCACCAACTTCTTCACAAACAACACCAATAGGTTTTTCTTCGGCTTTAGCCATGATCGGGGAACATGATACCTGTAAAAAGATATTGTAGTTATATCTTAGTAGATGGCAAAAGCGGGTTGCTTTTTAGTATTGGTCAAACCTGTCTAGGTTAATGCAAAAACACTTTCCACCTTTATATTTTCTCTATGAATAATTCATGTGTTTGATTCTTAATGATTAGAAAAACAATGTCAAACCTTGTAACTCTATTGCACCCTCGATAAGTCAATTGTTCCATGGTCAAGTCCGTCGAGAGTAACAGTCTTAGGATTCTGTTTCCTTAACTCAAAATGCATTCCTACATTCTTCAATCGAAAGCAATAATTTGAATGCATTATCAAGAAAGTGTTGAAAAGACTCTTTGACTTTTGGGTCAAAACAAATATAACTCAACTTCAAAAGTGATTAAAATATTCAATCAGTAAATACCAAAAACTCAAGTATGCTTGCATGTACTATGAGTATTACTTCACACATCTTAAATGAAGGAAAAGCTACCACTGATGCATTCGCTTAGTACATGCAACATACTTGCACAAATTTACATATCCGGTTTCGAAATGATATAAACCAACATCTCGAGCACATTTGTTCACACAAAATGTTATATGATACATTGTACCTAAAGTTAATTATAAAACTATAATAGTTGATGTCCCACGAATAAGCCATAAGGTCAACCAAGCAACATCATAAGCTGAAAAAAGTCACTGAATAAGGCATAAGGTCAACCAAGCAATTTCATAAGCCGAAAAAAGTGATTTGATGAGCTTTCCGAACCAAAATCAAATACGGTCACAGTAACCTCGTAACTCTAAATTATAAAAACCGCAAAATTAAACACCATTAAACTCAAATTCATCAACATTTCAGTTCCCTATTGCTCCTAAAAAACTATTTGTAATGTATGGGATATATAACAGGTGTTTAGGGTCTGTTTCTGCTGAAACATTTTCATCTGCCAAAGTGGCTTAACTACACAAACATTTTCAGCAAAGGACCAACAAAGAAAGAAGAGATTTGACTAACCTTATGTGCTGATGCACACGAAATAAAATCCTCTGATCCAACAGCCTCTTTCATCGATCAAGATCCCACCATAGCAGTTTCATCCATGCTTCTTTTCTCTACCTGCAATATCTGATTGAAAAAATATCAACTTCTTAAACATCATTAATTGGGTAAACTAATACAGACGAATACAAACCCGAGTGTGATAATTCCATATGCACATCGTCGTTGTATGCAAACTTGCTAGAATCACGCATAAAATAGCGTAGTAATAAGCATAACAAAATTAATTCGCATATACATACCATATATTGTGCTCTTTAAATTGATGCAAGTGAGCTACCTTGTTCAATGATTAAGAAAATCAAGTACAACAATTTTGTGTGTATTAACCAACATCGGATCCTTAAATGTTTGTCTCATATTTGCGAGTGTGAGACCCGGTTAAAGTCTATCCGACCTGGTATGGCTGCAAACCGCCAAGATACGGGCCATTTTCACACATCATGAGTTTGGCTCAGATATGCGAGCTGGAACCGGGTTAAAGGGTATCCGACCTGTTGTGGCTGCAAACTCGATATAGTGATAGCCCGCCAAGATATGGCTGAGTGGCACCCAACACGGTCCAGCAACTCATTGTAGCTGCAAAAGCATAAATGCACAAATGCAATAGTATCATCATCTCCTACAATAAACTTAAAATAACTTGATAGGCAGCACGTATTCAAATAAGCATCAGCAAAGTGTGTTTCAAGAAGTGAAAATGTCATCGCAAATGAGCCTTGCGTAGGTAAATAATCGAAGAAAGAGGATACGACGTCATGGTCGCAAACTCGGTGAGTTGCCCCACGCATAGGTAAGCAATTGAAGAAAGAGGATACGTCTGACAAGGCGCAATTCTAGACCTTCTTACCAACCCCTAAGTCGGTGTCGGACGCTTTTTACCATGTGGATGCAAGTCGCAAATTCAACCATGGTCACTACCATGAAGTATTATGTTATGTATCATTAAGTTAAAATACCAGGACATAATATGTTACCGCTATTACACCTCCAAATGCGTCTTTGTCCTCGAGGGGCTTGATAAATTCTCTAACCTCCGCCCTAAATTCTCGAACTTTTTCAGTTGTCTCACCGCATTTTCGAGTTTAACATCAATATTTCACATTAGTTAACAAAATCACAATTATACACTCGCAATTCTAACGAAAATACTAATCCTCACTTAAAATTTGACAAAGAATGAACGATGGATCGCTATCTTAAGCCGGTTCCGTTCTAGAAAACCAAAAGTGAAGATCATTTCATAAAAGTCTCCCAAATGTCGAAAATACCATAACAAACACAAACCTTAACTATGTAACAAAAAAACCAAAAAGTAAGCCTTTTTTTCAGTCACTCATAAAAACAAACACTTGGTATGCATATATACTAAACAATATAACTAATACCTTAATTCATGATATAAACTAACAAAATCAAAAACCCACATCTCAAATCAGAATTTACAACAAATCCATATCATGAACTTTAGAAAAAACAAACATAAATTAAGCAATGATTAAAAAAAGGTTTTTTTATTACCTTATAAAAAATTCTTTGATGGTTGAAAGTAGCTTGATTCACGCTTGGCCAATGAATCTGTGAATTTTTATGGTTTTGTATGTGGGATAGATGATGGTGTCGGTTTTTTTTAGGGGTTTTGTATTTTGATTGTTGGAATATGGGTTAGTGATTGGTAGCAAGATGTGTTTTTTGGTGGAGATATTTTATTTTAGGAGAAGAAGAATCAAAGGGTCTGGAATTTTCTAGGAGGTGAACCTCTAACTTCTGGTGATGGTGTGTGTCAATGAGGAAGGAAGGTTCTAGGGCTGTGGAGGTCGGGGGAAATATGAAGCCAAATGTCTAATTAATGAGGACATGTGAAAGTGTAAGACTATAAAGATTTGGCATAAAAAAACTTGCACTGTTCATGCGTGCACTGTAGTGGTTACTCTCATGACCAATCAAATAATGCCTAGTGGAACAACAGTAGTTAATTACATTAAAAGGACCAATAGCAAACCAGATTATGATGATAATCATCACATAATGCATTTGCTTTGGACCCCACACCACAATCGTTTTAGTATATAGTATAATATGCACGCTTAAAAGAGTGTAGGTGTTTTTAAGTTTGTGCACACTTTTAAGCGTCGACTAATACTATGTACACACAAATACTTGTGGTTATTTTATGCACGCTCATTTCTGTGTAAAAGTACAACTTAAAACTCCACTCTTTCGAAACCGTGGAAAAATAAGCGTGCAAATTCTAACAATTTGTCGTAGTGCGATCTGAATCAGAAACGAAAAAGAGCAACGAGGTTACGACAGTGATACCTTTATAGCGAGTGAAAGGAAGAGAAAAACGATGATCGAGACCAAGCAAAACCACCCTTCTTGAACCCTATAGTACTACGACTGCAGCAGCAACCATGACCCACGATCAACACCAAATACACCTCGTACCAGCCACACAAATTCCAGCCCTGAACAGCGCCCACGAAGTCTTCCTTGGAGTCCTTTATGTATTTTTGTGCCGTATACTTTTTCTTGTGCTAGCGTTTTTGAATAGATAATATGGTGCAATTAAATAAGTTGCTCATGTCCTAAAAAGGGGAATCTGGCGTGGGAATGCAGCCGAACCAACAAGGGAGACAAGGAGACCAATTCCATGGAAAGGAGACCAAATATATTTTATTTATTTTTCCCTATTTATCAAATATACCTTAGTTACATTTTAATTAAATGTACATTTTTTTTGTCCAATGACTTTTAATGTGTTATATGTATACTTTTATATAAATGTAAGTTTATTTTTAATGTATCATGCAAATCGTTATAGATTAAGTATTTAACGAGTTCGATTTATTTAACGAATTATGTGTTTGAGGGGCATCATGGTCAATTTACATGTTTGTGATTTTTAGGGTTTTACACTTATACTCATTCGACCACAAGCATCGGGTGTTTGCCTAAAGTAATTAAAATGATCCGGAATATTATCGAAGTATAAGATTCAATACCTTCAACTATTTGCGTGAATAGTTTCCGCTCATCGAAATCTTCTACGAAAATTACGGTTTGAATACTTACAACCTTGTGCGAAATAATCGTTAAGCATCGTTCCTCTGCAAGCTCACGTTCACGATATATATGGGTGCGAGCGAGTAGGATGTTGAGATTCAATACCTTCTTGTTGTTCTAACGAAGGTGATACTCGACGCCGACGCCATAAATTGAAGTCCTCTTGGTCATCAACGTCGACCAAGGCAGAGAATATCACCGACTTGATTTGGATCCATTGTGAGCAATTTGATTTTGAATTATGAAAGTGTGAGAGGAAGTATATAAAGTGTGAGAGGAAGTGTGAAAAATAGAGTTTTAGTTGGGTATTTACTTTGTGTAAAAACTAGCCGTTAGGGACTAATTTTGAAAGTTTTTGAATTTTTTGAAACCTAACGGATACTAGCCGTTTAAGGGACTAGAAGTGAAAAAATTTTGATTTTTTTAAACCCACTAACAGGCGTTAGTGGAGCAACGCCAAGCTTTAACGCTTGTTTTAACGCCACATTTCCAACCTTCAACGCCACTAACGAGCGTTACTTTCGCTTTAACGCCGTTGGTGCGTTAAGGATGGAGATGCTCTAATAACCATCAAAACAGCCACATAAACATATCTCATTTATATGTAAACATAACCTACAATATACTTGTTTTATGATAATGGGAATGCAGAAATGGATTTTATTCCTTATAAAGGGTTTGGTTGGTGGAATTTATTTATTTATTTATTTATTTATTTTTTTTTTTTTGAGATATGGGTATGAAACCCATACAAATAGGCAAATCTCATACCCACAAAGCATGGTGGGTTAACAAATCCCATAGTGATTCACATACCTATAGTGATTCTCGTTAACAAACCAAACGGCTCTTAAACCTTTCATCCATTTAGTAGTGCTTACCACCAAACCACCCCCAAAAATAGAGAATCACGCGTGGTTAAAGGGCTCCATATTAAGCATTGACTGAAGGGCTTTAACGCTTATAAAGGTTTCTTTTTGTCACGTTAATCTTATCAAGTTTCTTTCTATATAATTAAGGTTCAAAAGGTCAAGTGACTTGGAGGGTCCCCTAACATGTCACTTTCTGGATATACATCGTCCATGATTATTTCTAGTTGAAGATATAGCAAATAAATTCACTTGATATGTGTCCATGATTATTTGTTGGCTTCGGTTGGACAAATTTTGATATATTTATCTGGCCCACAAGCCCACAAATATAACCTTTGTTTGTTATATTCAGAAGCAACATTTGTCTTTCTGAATTGTATCATGTACTCTACAAAATAGGGCAAATGACGAAAAATAGATAAAACAGTAAGAGTTTTTCCTACGCGAGATATCTTTTGACCATTTTCAACCATTCCATCGCCACAGCCAAATATGTATCTACTGAAATTTGAACGCTTAGCATCTTGTGAAAAGGTCAAATGTCTTATCACTAGGGCAGATTTGAGCGTAGAACATTCGTGACAACAAAAGTTACCTAGGGAACAAAATAGGGTGTCAAGACGCCACCGACCCAAAATCTTTACAAATCAGCAAGACGCGGAGACAATCAATGAGACAATGATCGACTTATTCCACCTCTAAATGACAAAAGGGGCAAAAAGTGGACAAAATGTTAATGCCTCTCGCCACGAGATTTGCCCAGGTGGCCAATCTATTACGATAGTGGATACTGATATTGTTGTTTAAATGCCAAGTAACTTTCCAACTAAGATTTAACATAATGATGAAATACGACTGCATATGTTTAAGATAATTTTATAAGCTAAAAGTGTAAAGTGAATAAATTTTTAAAAAAATGAGAAAAACTTAACTTTATATACGGTGTAAATATGAGTACTATCACCAAAGGGCTTGTGTCTAAATTTACAGTGTAAAAAGTGTATATACGGTGCAAAATTCTGCTGAAGACATGTGAGATAAATTTGTGGTGTAAATTATTCGATAGTTAAAATCTTTTTTTTTTTTTTTAAATATGAGTACTAGTATTAAGATAAGAGAACGGCTTAATAATGGCGTAGATTGGTTCGGTTGAAAAGGTCAGGTTACTTGGAGGGTCCAGGTGACTGGCTTCGTTTATTTCCACTTTACACAAAAGTTCAATAACGGCGTAAATTTGTTTGGTAAAAAGGCCACGTGACATGCAGGGTTCAAGCACACACGCCTTTTGGATAAAAGAAATGTTAGGGTTAGTTTTTGACTTTTACATTTATTTTCAATTGAAGTTTGTCCCATTAAAATTCGATCTTGACTTTGGTTAGAAAAAGATTTTTATATATATTTATGGCCCACGATTGGTATGTTACTATGTTTAGCTTTTAAGGAATGCACTAGCCCCACAAAAGAATATGAATGTGTTTGTCACAATTATTGGAGCTTAAGCTTTTAAAATAAGCCGGTTTATAAAATAAGTTTTATTTATCACACAGGCTAACAAAGGTTTATGACTTACAAAATAACCATCCATCGTTGCTTCGTGAGAGCAGGTCTCTGCAATGCCTGAAATCGGTATTATTTCAAACATAGACCAAAATTTCATATTTGTGCTCAAAATGCAATTTACCAACTTAGGGCTCGTTTGTTTGCCTGGGATATTGGCATCATGGTTTGGGATGAAAGTTGAAATGAGTTGTTTGGTATAATATTGTGGGCCCCAAATCTAGGAATTAACCCTTAATATTTGCTATGCAGGAATCCGGAGTAACATGCCTACTTTTGCAAAACTATGTCCCATCAGTGGACCCATTTTTTATCACCACCACTTATATTCTTTTTTCATCTCATATTTTATTTTTAACATTTTCTTTTATCTTTTAATCTTTTAAAATATTATATAATTCACTTATTATATTATTTTCTCTCTATATCAAATCCAAATCCTAACCCAAATCCAAATTTAAATCCAAATCCAAATCATAATCCTAAACCCATCTACAAACCAAACGGGCCCTTAAGACAACTAGGGGCTTTTATACAAAGCACTTGAGGAAGCATTATAGTCCAAATGCTTTACTAAAAGTTATACCAGTGTATATATGAATAACTCTAGCTAAAAGACTCGTGAAATGTAAATTAATATGATTGATAGTATAATGGTGAAATGATTTGATTGAATGATTGCACAATAAAATGTACACTTAAATAACAACCTACAGGAGATTTTAGATACGGGCCAGAGACCGATACAATTACATAACATATAACGGTCTAAAACTTTCCCGCAGTCCAAGTGACGAAATCGCGAAAGCTCAGACTGGAGATTAAAAGCTAATAAACTATAAATTAAAACAAATAAATAATTGTTGATGAAGACATTCGACAGCAAACGGAAGCACGTCTTCAGCAGCAGGTAACAAACCCGATAAGTCAAAGTATCCCTACCCAACATGATAAACCAAAATATCCAGACTAAATGTGATAAACCAAAGCTATATAAGAAAAATACTAATCATCTAATCACCAATGAGCTAATCTCCTACTAATCATTTAGTCACCAATTGGTAATCACAATAAATGTACAATATATAAACAGCTAATACAATGGATAACTAACAATAAAAAAATATGATAAAGAAATAAAAATATTTAAGCATTACTTCAAATAAAAATATTTAAGCGTTATTAGAATATAGGATATTTGATAATATTATGCCAACCACAAAAACTCCTCAACATCATCATAAACTTTTTTCTTATGAAAGAGTATTATGAAAGAGTATTATGATCGAGTAAAAACTAAAGATCAAATAGATCAATCTCAACCATTAAATTTAATTTAGACTAAAATACACCTTTGGTCCCTAAACTTGGCAAGGTGCATCGTGTTGGGACAAAACTCACCCTTTTCATCGCCACAAGTCCAAACCTTGGCCTTTAAATGCCAAATCAGTCCCTTTGACCAATTCTCTGTTAGTCAAAGTCTGTTAACTTCCCCATGTGCCTTGCACATGATGGTAAATCGTCATTTCATTGTTTTGGTTTATCACCTTCATCTTCATCTTCCTCATGTTTAAACCCATATTCCGCGACCTTAAACCCGTAATCCGCGACCAAAAAGTTGTCATGTTATATCCACAAGAAAAGGTTTTGTCTTAGATTGAATGCTTAGATCTTTAATTTAGTATTATATCCACAAGATAAGTGTAAGTATGGCGAAAAAATTACTCATGAGCACGAACTCGTTGTATCAGATGTAGCCATTCAAGTTTAAAACTGGGCATCTGAATCTTAGTTTATACCACACGAGTCTAGATTAATTCTTGTAGACATTCAAGTTTTAACAATGCGCTATGTGTTGATATTTAGTTTGATCGACACATAATAATGTAAAATTCAATAACTTTTGTTGTTAATTTTGTGACTTGAAGAAAAACCGCTATGGATGTCAAGTTGTTTGAGACAGTGGCGGCGATGTTGTGCTCTCACGAGGCGTTAGCAATGTGTTTGGGTCGGAAATGATTTACATTGGTGATGTGAATACTCGACTTCTCTCGAAATAGGTTCAAATGAAAATGAGGCAAATGAGTCATCCGCATCCGGTGATAATCAAAATACTTCTCATAAAGTTGTGATGAAGCATCCTCAAATAAAACCGAAAGAAACAAAACATGTGAATTAGTAGTCAATAATGAAGTCAAACTTCAAGAATCTCTGATTGAAACCTCAAAGAAAAGCGAAGAGAACTCGATAACGCCACACTCGCTGTTCGGGGTCAAAGGAACTTCCTTTTCTTGAGCAAGTTTTATAACACCCTAGGCGATGAACCTAATCGTTGTAGTGTAGTAATTAGGGTAAGCCACGGGTATTGATATCGTTCTCTAGGGAATAGGAATGCTAGTAGGGAGTTACTACGCTAAGGTTAAGGTTGAGGAAGATTATTTTTTATCTTTTTATATTTTATGAAAATGGAAAGGTACGAATCTCGGTATTGGATTTGGGGGTTGGTATTTCTCCGATTACTCTACTATTATCTAATTATCTAAACTAAGGTTGTGGGAATCTATGTCTAATTAATGTGCTCTCGTATGATAGTTTAAAGATGTGTTTACTTAGTTTGTATTACTCCTTAATTATCTCCTATTGATGGTTGAGTGTCACGTCTTATTCCTAGTTGCGTTGTGTTTCTAAAGTTGTAGGGTATGCGTTTCTCCTAACTCTTTGAACTTACCAAAGGGTCTTGTCTACAAATCCACTTAGAGATTATAGACTCCTACTCTAAGGCGCTCTTGGATGGTTTAGACTACAATCACTCGGTAATCATACTCTAGGGTTCACAAAGATGAATCAAGCATTAAGTACACAACGAATGACCTATCGCATTACTAGATCATTAATCAACTAAGATAAGAAACAACCAATCAATATTTAATAATTAAGTTTCATACTTCCTAAGCAAACACACAAATAAATTAGCGGGACATGGAGAACATGCAAGCATACACACAAATAATCAAAGACATAATTGAATTAATGAAGCAAAGACTTATCTTGGTGTAAGATAGGGTTAAAACCCTAAAATACTGTACAAGACACCTTAGGTTCGGTTTTAGGTTTTACTCCAAAGACTCTCCACACAAAGACGAAAATTCGGATTCTATATATAAGATTACAATTGCGACGGCGTCACCTTATGTTTAGTGACGCCGTGTGTCGCCGCCTATTGGGGTTTCGCCTTGGCCACGTTAACCTTGCGACGGCGTCACCTTATGTCCGCGACGCCGTCCTATTCAACTTTCGGCGTCGTCGGATCGCATCTAGGCCGTCGAGTAGCGACGACCTACTCTTTCACACTAGACGCCGCTCTTGAAAACACGAGTTTTGAGTTCGACCGTCGCAACAATTCTCACGACGGCGTCGCAAATATCTCCTCGCCGTCGCCTTCTACATTCAATGATCGTGAGTGTCTTGATTTCGACTTTGGCCATTTTCTTCATATATTCGCCTTTCGTCCAAATAAGTGTCATTCCAAGATTTTGCCTTCACGAGACCTAAAAAGTGAAAAGGAACGATATTAAGCAATAACGGATACAAAGTGATCAAATAAGGACTTAAACGACCCTCAAAATGGTACCTTTTAAAACCTTATCAAATATCCCTACACTTGTTATTTGCTTGTCCTCGAGCAAATGTGCTTTTAGCCAATTAATTTATAAGTTAGGGGTCATTCAAAGATTAATTCAAAACGGTCCACAACACATATAAGCCCATAAAAGTCATAACAAGCACGGAAATTACATACTAGCACCTCACATGGGGTGTTTGGATACTCATCTCTCTCGGGTGTATAAATGAAATATAACAATATAGGAAATGGAAGATAAACACTCATTAACCGGTCCTAGTACATAGATTACCATTGGCTTGAGAATAGATCAAACCTCCATCGCTTTGGCGTAAGCACCTAGGAAAGACTATCAAAGAGGTCTTTAAAGGGTTGTAATGTTAGGCTTACGGTAGGAAATAAGGGTTTGGTGGGATAGGCTATTTAGTGGTGGTAAGTCAAAATCTTTATGTTAATCATATGAAGAATGGCGTTGCTAAGCCAAGACTCGACACTCTAAACTCTAGATAACCGAAATAAACAAACATAAATTTAAAAGATAGATGTAGGATGGTAGCAGTATGTTTTTTTTTTTTTTTTTTTTTTTTTTTTTTTATCACTCTATTTTTTTTTTTTTTTTTTTTTCTTTTTTATTTTTTTTTTTTTTTTTTTTTTTTTTTTTTTTATTCATACACTTTTACTCTACCATCCTCTAAGATAACATCAAAATACTAGGGATTTATAAGCATATCCCTACACTTGAGTTTTATTACTCTAACACTAATTTGACCCGAATTGAAAAGATCAAAACACTTGGGGTACATTATTATGTAAACAAAGGAATTTGAATTTAACGCTCCCTTCCGTCATTTCATAAACTTTAACTTTTCCCATGAATCCCAATCATCCCAAAACTGTATACAAAGGATATGACTCGACTTAGCAACTTATGCAAGCAACTAGATAATTGAACTAAGGGTTTGGGGTGATAACAAATAATTGCACTAAAAGTGAGTGCATAAGGGGTGAGCTAAGGCGATTTGGGTGTATATTTGGGGTGGGGTGTAAACAATGCTCTTCATTGATATTCGGAAAACCGAAACATCACGAGAACCGCGAAAGGATAGGCTCGAGGGGTTAACTAGGGGTATCGTGTACTAAAGATGAGTACAACGCAAAGGGTGTGGGGGAATTACTCAACCAATGTGGAAGAAGTAATTATATTACAGGTATCAAACAAGGGTTTATCCTAATGCCTCTTATCATTTAGTTATTCCTAACTACACAAGTGTAGTCTCACTAGCGATCTCGGAATGCATCACAAAACAAGTTCTAGAATCTATTATACTACCGGTTCACACTCTAAGCATTAAAGATGAATGCTTTAATTCCTACTAATCTAAGGGCGATCCTCACATTTTGGGTGGAATTTGGGTGGTAAAGGGTTTTGTGCTAGTCATATAACTTCCTATCCATGAGGCGCTTTTGTTAAGACTAATGGCCCACTCTTATATGTCATGAAAAATTTTAAATTTGGTGCCAAAATTACCCTAACCGACATTTCTCATGGTTTATTACACAATCACAATTGGACAAAGCAAATAGTCAAGGATAAGCATAGTTTCAAAGTTCCCGCTTTATTTTCCCTCCCTACACTTAAACCGAACATTGTCCCCAATGTTCCCGAAAGTATCAAAGTTATGATAAAGAAGGTAATTAAAACGAAGAAACTAATACTCCCCGATTAGCTCGGTAGATCCGTGTAAAGTGGTGGTTAAATTCTTTTCAAGAAGAATTTATGCGTGAAAAGCTCCTTCCAATCTTTTGTAACTTCTTCTTGACAAACTAAACCCGCACACTTGAAGAAAACAAACGAAACCTTCGCGTAAAATCGGCGGTAATAATATATATAAGACTCGATTTAAACTAGGATATAATGCTTGTGGAATGGATGTTTACTGAATTTCTAAGAAAATTAAGACCGGAAAATTCCAAAATTTATAAGTAGCTCGAAAACGAGAAAAAGTAATCGATGTTTTACTCCTTCCTCGGCGTCAGTTGCAATCTGACGCCAGTTATCCCGACAAAACCGGTCTCGCGATTTTCGGAAAATTTACGGAAAATTTACATCTTTAGAATCGGAAAAATTTCGCAAAACATCCATTATGACTCGATACAAGCATTTGACTCGAACAAACAAACATATATATCTTTTAGTTAATTGTTATTCTCATGTTTACGTTTCTTTTGAAAACGTGTGTAATCCTCCCTACACTTATCCCTTATGTAAAATACCTTTATATGTAATTAAGACGAAGTTAAAAACAAAATAAAGCATTTTACAAATTTAAACATGAGGATAAACAATTAATAAAAGATATATGACACTAACAAGCAAACAATTAAGCATGGGTTGCCTCCCACGGCGCTTTTCTTTATTTAAGAGTCTTGTAGCTAGACTCGTAGTCATGCTCCCACGTTTTCTCACCACCGCCTCTTCATGGCCTCTAATGGGGATTCCATGTTGTAGAAGTGCCCTAAAATGCGCTTCTCTAAGAGTTCATCTTCTCCCATTCGGTCCTGTATTCGGTCCTAGGCTCAAACAATCCTTGTAGAATCCGAAAATCTTAGCCATAACATAATCAACACCTTTCTCCCTATCCTCATTATTCCTATAATAGACCGATAGTTTAAGTTCTTTTCATCATTGAGAGTGATGAAAACTTCTCAATCTTAAACGGCATTTGGTAAGCTATGTCATCGGTCGTATTCTTGAATCGCACTACTCCTAATGAGGGTCATAGGTCATTCCGGTGCTTTCTATGAAAGGTTTTCCTAGAATAACATGGGACAAGCTAGGGTCTATGGCGTGCTAATATCATCCACAATTATGAAATCAGTAGGAAACGTGAAACTACCTACATGAACGGGCAATCCTTTAACTCTACCAAGAAAATTGCAACTAACATTAGGATCATTGGGGTCTTGCCTAGTTGGAATAGGCTTCTTCAATATCCAATTGTAATAGGTGCTAGTCATTATGTTGATTGGGGACTTCTGATCAATGTAGGCTTTTGCCACAAAAGGTGTCCTATGACACATGGTATGTTAAGATTCCAAGGGTTCCCAAACTTAATTCGAGGACTTTTCCTAACATACATGTGACGGAGGTCACGCACTAAGTGAGGGTGGCGAGATAGTTCTTCTTCCGTAGGAAATTTGTCGAAATAGTTAATGTCTACTTCATTTACTTCTCGGTATTTCCTCATCCACTAGTGTATAGTCCTCTTCGTCATTTGTTTCATCAGTTCAACTAAGGCGATGGTATTGACGAATTGAACATACTTAAGCTTGCTTGATCCTTAATCTCTATGCACGAAGGCTCGGAGTTGAGATAGCACTAACCTTCTTATCACTATTAGCTATGGCTTTCAAAAGGTTGTCTATTTTCCTATCCATCTCGGCTTGTTGATTATTAAAGCGGTCCGAGAGCTTAGCTATTGGGTTTCTTGGGATGTAACTAGGTTTTGCAACATCCTTCGATGTTTTGTTGGTTAGGACCGTTAGGTGGGGCCATGAGAAATCATTAGAAGTGAATTCTTTGGTTTGTCCCCAATAAAAGTCGGGCTTGTTTTCCATGCTCACGGGTTTCATTGAAATTCCTAGGTCCGGGTGTTGTAGGAATCTTCCTCCCACTCCATTAATACGCGAGGATGCGTAGTCAGCGTAAGCGTGCTCGGGGATCGGGTGCTATTGCGTGTTATGAGGATCACAAAGCGGCTCACATGAAGAGGAAGCTTTGTTCACATGGTGTGAAGACTTAGGATTTTCGTAGGAACTCATGAGGAATTTAACCCGATCTTCAAGTTCGATCATCCTACGGTCGGGAGGAGGCAAGGAGATTGCCTTGACGGTTTTGGGCGACTCACGGGGTCATCCCAACTTTCGTTGTCATAGAGGGCAAGGTCCTCTATTATTTCCCATGATTCTTCTCGCGGTGAGATCACTAAGTTTTCCACCGCCGCTTGGTCAATGGATCGCTTAGTGGGAAAGTTGACATGATCATAAAAGATTTGGACTTAGAGCCAAAGATCAATGCCGTGATGAGGACTTTATGAAGTAAGTCCTTGAATCGGGTCCATGCTTCGAGAGATTCACCTTGACGTTGTTGGAACATCAAGATGTCATTCCTAAGCTTAGTGGTTCTCCCGGTGGGAAAAATTGAGCAAGGAAGCGAGAAGTAAGATCATCCCAACTTGAGATGGAGCGGGGAAGTCGCTCAAGCCAATTACTAGCTTGGTCCCGTGAGAGAATTGGAAGAGACGCAGCGCGGTCTCCCGAGTAGTAGCATCAAGGTCAATGGAATCGACGATTTTGAGGAAATCCCTCGATGTCGATTTGGATCTTCTAACGAAGTCCATGGAATGCACATCCGTTTTGCACCAACCGGATGGTGTCGGATCGCAGGTAGTAGTTTGGGCTTGGTCGGGAAGCTCAATGGTGTTCCTATAGCCTAAGTGGCTTGGTCTTGAGTATTCACCAAGAGTACGGGCTCTTGGCGGGTCATTTGGTGGTATGTTGATGAATGGTAGTGGCTTATCACCTTCCATGATGAAAAGTGATGGAATTACTAACAAAGGTTACGAAGAAGGGGGATAGACTAAGAGAAATCTAAAATAAGAAAATTTACTTGATAGGAATCAAGCAAAGAAACCTAAACGAGGTGGACTACTAACTAGCTATTCTATTCCCGACGCAGCGCCAAAAACTTGATAACGCCACACGCGTCGTCGGGGTCAAAGGAACTTCCTTTTCTTCGAGCAAGTTTTATAACACCCAGGCGTGAACCTAATCGTTGTAGTGTAGTAATTAGGGTAAGCCACGGTATTGATATCGTTCTCTAGGGAATAGGAATGCTAGTAGGGAGTTACTACGCTAAGGTTAAGGTTGAGGAAGATTATTTTTATCTTTTATATTTTATGAAAATGGAAAGGTACTAATCTCGGGTATTGGATTTGGGGGTTGGTATTTCACCGATTACTCTACTATTATCTAATTATCTAAACTAAGGTTGTGGGAATCTATGTCTAATTAATGTGTGCTCGTATGATAGTTTAAAGATGTGTTTACTTAGTTTGTATTATTCCTTAATTATCTCCTATTGATGGTTGAGTGTCACGTCTTATTCCTAGTTGCGTTGTGTTTCTAAAGTTGTAGGGTATGCGTTTCTCCCTAACTCTTTGAACTTACCAAAGGGTCTTGTCTACAAATCCACTTAGAGATTATAGACTCTACTCTAAGGCGCTCTTCGGATGGTTTAGACTACAATCACTCGGTAATCATACTCTAGGGTTCACAAAGATGAATCAAGCATTAAGTACACAACGAATGACCTATCGCATTACTAGATCATTAATCAACTAAGATAAGAAACAACCAATCAATATTTAATAATTAAGTTTCATACTTCCTAAGCAAACACACAAATAAATTAGCGGGACATGGAGAACATGCAATCATACACACAAATAATCAAAGACATAATTGAATTAATGAAGCAAAGACTTATCTTGGTGTAAGATAGGGTTAAAAACCCTAAAATCTTGTACAAGACACCTTAGGTTCGGTTTTAGGTTTTACTCCAAAGACTCTCCACACAAAGACCGAAAAATTCGGATTCTATATATAAGATTACAATTGCGACGGCCACCTTATGTTTAGTGACGCCGTGTGTCGCCGCCATTGGGGTTTCGCTCGCCACGTTAACCTTGGCGACGGCATCACCTTATGTCCGTGACGCCGTCCTCTTTAACCGGCGTCGTCGATCGCATCTAGGCCGTTCGAGTAGCGACGGCCTACTCTTTCACACCAGACGCCGCCTCTTGAAAACACGAGTTTTGAGTTCGACCGTCAGAACAATTCCCACGACGGCGTCGCAAATATCTCTGACGCCGCCGCTTTCTACATTCAAATGATCGTGAGTGTCTTGATTTCGACTTTGGCCATTTTCTTCATATATTCGCGCCTTTTGTCCAAATAAGTGTCATTCCAAAGATTTTGCCTTCACGAGACCTAAAAGTGAAAAGGAACGATATTAAGCAATAACGGATACAAAAGTGATCAAATAAGGACTTAAACGACCCTCAAAATGGTACATTTAAAACCTTATCAAGAACCATTTGAATCATTGACCATCAAATAAGTCTTGACAAGTCCGTGAATCGGACCCACTTCATATGAAACCGTGAAGAACAAATTGCCTATATTGGTTAATCATGTAAACTTTTTCAAGAGTCTTTAGTTAAATCCACCTCAAATGAAATCAAGGAAACGGGGGGTGATCTTGATACAAGTTCTTATCATCCACCCACAATGGCTAATCTGTTGTATCGGATGTAGCCTATGGTGATCAAATTTCCCGAAAGTTTTCTTGAAGGTGTATCTATAATTACAAGTTCCACAATTCCGGCCGCAGGTGAAAATTCTAGACATCTTTCTTTAGTTTTGTATAGTCGAGATAAATAATTTTCTATTATGATCATTGACTTATTCATTCCTTTGTCGATATTTGTAAGGGTGAAAGGCTAAAAGATGCCTTAACGTCTTTTTCATTACACATCTACTAATATATTTTGTTAAGGTGTTTGGTAACATACTTTCAAATTTCACTCGATCTAGCTAATATGACTGTTGGTAGTAGGTTACCGTGTCACCTTGGCGAAAAATTTGCCATTAGTCCTCTAAGACTAACGACCGTTAGATAGATGATATGACATAGTTAAAAAAAAAAAAAAAAAAAAAACTTTTTTTTAAAAATTTCAAAAATTTTACGTTTTTTTAATTTAAAAAAAATTTAAAATTTTACGTTTTTTATAAAAATCTTCGTTTTTAAAAAAAAAAAAATTAAATTTAAAAAAAATTAAAAAATTTTTACGTTTTTTTTAAAAAATTTCGTTTTTTTTTAAAAAAATTTTACTTTTTTTAAAAATTTTAGGTTTTTTTTTTTTTTTTTTTTTTTTTTTTTTTTATTTTACGTTTTTTTTTAAATTACATTTTTTTAAAATTTTTAAAAAAATTAAATTTTGTTTTTTTATATTTTTATGTTTTTTTTTATTATAAAAGTTTACGTTTTTTCTAAAAAATTTAAAGTTTTTTTTTTTTTTTTTTTTTTTTTAACGGTCGTTATCATCTAGTTAACGATCGTTAGTCCTAGAGGACTAATCACAAATTTTTGCCAAGGTGACTGGTAACCTACTACCAACAAAGTCATATTAGCTAGATCGAGTGAAATTTGAAAGTATGTTAGCTAGCTTTGACCTTTCACAAAATATATTAGTACTAGATGTGTAATTACGAAAAGACGTTGCACAGCATCTTTAACTTTCACCCTATTTGTAAATAGAATAGAAAGTGGTCACGATGTTGGGGACATGCTTGCATATCTTTGTTTCGAAATGTGTTTGAATGAAAATGGCGGAATTGAATCTAATGAATCCGCTTTCTGAAACAACAGTGCACCCTCTACCGAGCCACCAAGAAGGTCCCTGCAGAACAAAAAATACCATCGCATTTTAAAGACTATTATTGTAGCCCCCAGGTCAAGCATAAGAGAAAATAATTTGTTACCAGATACATGGTGTACCCTTTGTTCATGATTTAGATTTTGGTTACAAAATCATGGTTTTGATTTAAATAAGGAGTTTTGGGGGAAACAATTCTAAGTGTTTTATGATTGTCTCATTTTCCGTTGATTTTTAGTTTGCCATTTGCAACTACGTTATATATTTATGTCTATGCGCAAGTTTGTAACGTAGCTTTTTCTCTACTTACACTTATCAAGTAATCTAAAAATAACATAGTGTAACTAAAAGATCTAAGCATTCAATCTTACACTTATCATTCAATCTAAGACAAAACCTTATCTTGTGGATATAATACGAAATTAAAGATCTAAGCATTCAATCTAAGACAAAACCTTTTCTTGTGGATATAACATGACAACTTTTTTGGTCGCCGGATTCTGGGTTTAAGGTCGCCGGAATCTGGGTATAAACATGAGGAAGATGAAGATGAAGGGTGATAAACCAAAATAATGAAATAGCGATTTTACCCTCATGTGCAAGGCACATGGGAAGTTAATGACTTTGACTAATGGAGAATTGGTCAAAGGACCGATTTAGCATTTAAAGGCCAAGGTTTGGACTTCATGGCGATGAAAAGGGTGAATTTTGTCCCAACACGACGCACTCACAAGTTTAAGGACTAACGGTGTATTTTAGTCTTAAATTTATTTTCACTCTTATATTTAAAAATTAAATATCTAACAAACCGTTAATAGTTAGATAAAACTAATTATACCATTGCGACAAGAATAAAATTATCTTTTTATAGAGATCCAATATTGTACACTTTCCACGAACTTATTTTTATCATTTTTGCGGTTTCAATATATTACACTATATATGAAAATTTAAAATACTCTTTTGTGATAACACAACCCTAAACCCTAAAACACTAACCCCTAAACCTAAAAACCCTAACCCTTAAACCCTTAAAACCAATGTTTTAAAAACCGGGTTTTTAATCGACCCGGTCGAGTCACCCAGGCACCGGTCGACCGGCTCAACCGGTTCGACCACGGTCAACCCGTTTTCCATTTCATATGCCAAATGTTAATTTCAAAATAAATGTCTCCGAGAGTGTTATATGACAATGAGGAGTATCAAAGGAGCTATGTTTCAACCATGCAAAAATGAAACAAGAGTGAACTGCTCCATACCTTATAGTTGAGAATTGAATTGTTATTGGCTTTAATGTTATAATCATGATTGTTGAAGTTCGGTGAGTCGTCAAGGTAAGCACTTATGCCATGAATTTTCAAGGAAGCATAAAGCATTATTTGCCCATGAGACTCATAGCTTCCATTATCGACTTAGCCGGTCGCAATCAAGCTCCTTAATATGCATGCACTATGGTGTTGCATTGAATCGTGTTGTAGTCGCTTGAGACTTGGTGAAACGAGGAGTTCAATGTTTTACAATCAAATGAAAGGTTAATATGATCTCATCGCTTGCAAATTTTGAAAAAAGCGAAACCGTAGGGTTTCACGACCGGGTTGACCGGGTCACTCAAACCCCATGGGTCTAACCGGTTGACCGGTTTAGAAACCCGGTTTTTGACCTGCTTTTGTGGTCGGCACCGTCCGACCGGTTGAACCGTAGGGTCGACCGGGTTTGAAAACATTGCTTAAAACCCTAACCCCAACCCATAAAAACCCTAAACCCTAAAACCCTAAACTTAAAACCCCCTAAAACCTAAACCCTAAAACCCTAACCGCTAAACCAAAAACATAAACCCTATCCGCTAAATCGTAAGAAACATAAACCCTTAACCCTAAAAGCTCTAACCCAAAAAAGTCAAACCCTAAATCCTAAACACCTAAACCCTAAACCCACAAAAAGTCGGAAAAAAATTAAGAAAAGATATGATGTGAGATATCAAATTAAAAGTAATTTTATGCTTGTCGTGATGGTATGATTAGTTTCGTCTAACAATTAATGGTTTGTGAGATATTTATTTTTTAAAATGAAGGTGAAAGTTTATTTTATTGTTTTAATAAAAAAATATGTGATTGAGAATGATTTATTTGATATTTAATTTTTCTTTAATTCTTATTGAACCAAACTCGCACAAAGGTATGATAATTTGGGTTAAAATTTTTGGTGATTACCTCCACCGGTTCAAATACGCAAAAACTATTAAAATTATCTATGCATAAGTCAGGTCCGTTGGGTATGACGTTAAATGTTCTAAACTTGGCGCAATGTCTATTCAAATGATCTTCTAAATTTAATTAATTGACCCACAAAAAATATATTGCTACTGAAAAGTTTAGTTCCTAGTTTAATACCTGATACAACTATTTAGTGGGTCAGCATGACCTATTCTAAAATGTGAAAATTACATAAAGGGCTGCGGTGGTCTTGTCACTGCATGGTCCTCTTTATCGACCTTTCCAAAGCGCCTACAACTTCGCCTTCAAAACGAAGCGCAAGTGTTTGAAAGACACGCCACACGGCGTCGTTTATTAAACGAGATAAATTAAAAAGAAAAACAAAATACAAAATCTCTTCAAACTTGAGCGAAATATGACGTGGTGGGCCCTCAGAATGTGTTGGAATATGGAAAAGAGTAAAATATAAAAATTACAAAACTTACCCTTTAACTTTTTAATATTTACAACTTTTTGTATAACAAACTTTATTAGTCGAATATTTAGAAATACATAATGAATTTGTTAATAAAAAATACTTAGTTGAAGAGAACAAATTACGAACAAAAGCGGGCGTATTAATATTCTTTCGACGACGCACAATTTAAAAAATATTGAAGTTGATTATAAATATCAACTATTTTGAAATCGAAAATAAAACTTACCATAACCATCCTACACTTTTTAATATTTGTAACTTTTTATGTAACAAACTATATTCACAAATATTTAGCAAATATATAATAATTTGTTAATAAAAAATACCGTTACAGAAAGAAATTTCAAATTACGAACAAAACGAACCCAATATTAATATTCTTTCGACATACGTACAATTTTATAAAAAATATTGAAGTTGATTATATATATCAACTATTTTGAAATTGAAAACTAAAACTTACCATACTCACCCTTTAACTTTATAATATTTACAACTTTTTTATATAACAAACTTTATTCGCAAAATGTTTAGCAAATAAATAACGAATTTGTTAATAAAAAAAATACCGTTGCAAAGAGCTCTAAATTACGAACAAAACGAACCCAATATTAATATTCTTTTGACGTACGTACAATTTTATAAAAAATATTGAAGTTGATTATATATATCAACTATTTTGAAATTGAAAACTAAAACTTACCATACTCACCCTTTAACTTTATAATATTTACAACTTTTTTATATAACAAACTTTATTCGTCAAATATTTAGCAAATAAATAGCGAATTTGTTAATAAAAAAAACCGTCATGAAGAGCTCTAAAATACGAACAAAACAGGCCCAATATTAATATTCTTTTGGACGTCGCACAATTTTATAAAAATATTAAAGTTGATTATATATATCAACTATTTTGAAATTGAAAATAAAACTTACCATACTCACCCTTTAACTTTATAATATTTTCAACTTTTTTGACGTACGCACTTCTATTGTTAAAGGGTGAGTATGGTAAGTTTTAGTTTTCAATTACACGTGTCCTTCAAGGACTTCTGCCCCTTTTTGAAGCGAAGTTGTAGGCCTTTTTGGAAAGGTCAATAAAAGAGGACCTCTGCAGGACAAGTACCACCTGCACCACCTGCAGAGGCCCTTTAGGTAATTTTTGCTTCTAAAATTACCCGTTTTGAAAGTACCCAACGAACAGCAAACTCACATCCTATAATATGCATCCGTTTTAAAACAAACCTGCTACTTACATCAGTCCCCTTTTCGATTATATATGGTATAAATCTTTTTGCAGTTGATGGCACTTTTGCTGCTATGCCATGCATCATCTGTACTCAATTCTAAAAGAGCATTTGTTAAGTGTCTTTACATAAGATCATTATTATCACTGCTAAGGATGCCTTCCCTCTCTTAGCCGGTATTCCAGCATCTAATCATTTCATCCGCTCCGCATCATCTGATCACAGAAACATGCCATGCCAAGCTCACGGTTGAGTAAAGCATAACATATATTGCTCACAAAAGATAGTAGAAAAGTAAAAGCATGTAATCTACATATAAGACAAATGACAGCAATTCAAACTACAAAATCATCTGCACAAAAGAAACTATTGTACCTTTAGTTGAAGAGATGGTTCTGCTATCGTTGTGCACAACATTAAAAGTACTTGGAACTGGAGGCAACGCGCTTCAGTATTTGCACGGTCCAAGGCTGTGACTGTTGAAAGTAGAAGATTGTTAATAAATTACAGATTAGAGAACAAACGGCAGAGTAGGGTTGTGTGTGAGTGAGAAACTGAATTATGACAATAACGCTATGTTGTCAAGAAGTCTGACGGAAAAAAAACATAGACACATATTGTCATCTGGCTTACCCTAATCAAGCACCATATCATGAAATTAAACAAAGCAATATATTTTAGGAGGATTTTGTAAAAGCTGCCATATATTCAAATGATCAATTTATATAAATAAGCAAACAACCTGACTTTCTTTGTAGAGATGCGCCTTGAATAATATTTGACCGGTAGCAAGTCGACTTCTTTTGCTACCATCTACTTCCCAGACAACAACATATCGCTCACTAACAGCGGATGAAAGTACATACTTACCATAATAAAACTTAAAAGTTTAAATATATGAAAGTACATATCGCCATCAACTCTAAAGTTTAAACAGCAGATGGTCCATTGCAAGAATACAGGAAGGCAATTCAAGTTTCTGGCCCCATACCCGCCACCGTCATCATTTATTCTGAGTAACCATCGACACGCCTAACTTAACACGCTGCGGTAGTTACAGGAAGTGATCCCAGTTTCAGACCCCACACCCGCCACCATCATCATGTATTTTGAGTAACCACCGCGCATGGCCACACTTGTACTTTGACCTTGACTATCTATCCTGACAAGTAGCAGGTCCTGGAGAACAACTCGGTTACGGGCGCGACACCCGCCACCACTAGTGACTGTCCGAACATACCTAAGACCCATCTCATGGAGTACTGATCTTCTAGTCTTGGGTCGTAATTAGTAACATTTTTTTCTTGTGTTTTAGTTTGGGTCGAGCCCGGTCCACCAAGCTTTGTTCTTTGGTTGGTCTTGTCTTGTCCACCGACCTCCTTCCTGTTAATAACTCTAAAAGAACAACCCCGAACCTGTAAACCTCATTCCTCACGGAAAGATGTTCTGTTTGGCATACCAGAATCATATGTCAGGTTTATATTAAACGGCGAGGGTGGAAATTTAGACTTAATCTTATGAATAGGTATATTTCAGTTGTGTTCTATATCACACGGGTCAAATACAAAGTTGTAACTGAGATGGGAACAGGTTGAGCGTTGTCCAAGCTCTGTGATTATGTTTCTATATAATTAAATATTTCCAGCAACATGAAACATTAACAGCTTTAGCTTTCAGCTTCTTTGAATTAGACTCCTATTGAGAGCTTCTCAAAGAATCGAGGCTGATTCTTTATACAGTTCTTGACCGTTTTCCCCACAACCAATGCTAATAAGTAACACAAAACAACCCCGATAAGGAGTTATTCTAATAAGTTATAGCAAACAATATCAAACAGCCCCTATCAGCAGTTTTAATAAGAACTCCCAAACAGCCCGTAAAAATTACAACCCCTATAAGTAGTTTAATAATATATCCCAAACAGCCCCTAAAGCTGGTTTCTAATAAGTAATACTATTATGCTATAAAAACATATCTACACTTGTCAGTACCAATGGCAGCCTCAAACGTGATCCAAAAAGTCTTAACCATCAAATAAGCTGACTTATTACTAAGACCATGAGCAAATTTCAATACTGTGTGATTATCTTACAATGGTGCTGAATTATCAGATAACATAACTTTACAAAATTGTATGAGACTGGACATTTTCAACATAGAATTTTCAGAGTGTATAACTAAAATATGGCATAACCTTTCCTAGCACATTAAGGGACTACATAGAGACCAAGTTATGTTCATTCTGTCACCAAACATAGGCCAAAACTTTCAGATTTGTGCTCAAAATGCAATTTACCAACATAAGACCACCAGAGGCTTTATACAAAGCACTTGAGGAAGCATTATAGTCCAAATGCTTTACTAAAAGTTATATATATGTATAAATTAAGGGCAAGGGGATGTTTGTATGTGCGTTTAAACTGAACTCAGAATCATCAGTTTCGGGTGTTTGACAGAAACTGATTTGCATTTTCTGATTAAAGGTGAAAATAATCGAACTTTAGGAAGCATGTATGGAGTTGCTGTAACACAAATGTTATTGACATAACTGTTGAATTACCCAATCATCCCTTAACTTTAAGCAACATATATATTATCAACTTGTTCTGAGTATTCGTATTGGAATATTCACTTTGCAAACGCACAATCAGACGCTATGCAATTCTATCAGTTTGCAATAAAAAAAACATGACAATAAGTACTTGAGTAGTGTTTAGTTTATATGAGAAAAAAAGGAAGATAGAGACCTACTAAGTTACTAAGCGCATTCTTAAAAAGTGGATCCAAAAAAGTTATACAAAATGCTACAAGAATAGAGAGCAACAGGAACAATGAAAAAAAAGGTATGAACAAAATGAATCGAGGGGGTAGCAAATGTGGTGGTTCTTCTCCAATTCTTTTATATAATAGAGGTGCTTGAACAACTTAGAATAAAACCTTAAGTTTAGTTCCTCCCCGCCCCTTCTTCCGAATGGCAGTCATAACTAATTTGATACTGTATTTTACTCCCTTTATAAGATCAGTGTCTCTGCTATTATGTGCTTTTCACTTGATTGGACTGTGGACCTGTCTTATCATCCCTATTTGCTACTATACATGGTTCGCCCAGAATTATGCTTAATTTATGACCTCCATGTCATATACTAACTCATGTTCAGAAAACAATAAAAGAATAAATAGACGTGGTTAGTACGTGGTAGATATGTCAAGTTCGACAATTCAACCCATTACTTACGAAGGGTCGAATTAGATTAGGTTTTATCTCTAGCGGGTATAACATGATAAAAGTTCTCGTGTTTATCCTAACAAAAAATAGCCAATAAATAAATGGTACGTACAACTGAGCAGGCGTTCTGATCCACATTAGTAAGACTATAACACACGTCTTAGGCGTTTAGTGAGCATCAAAAACCCTAACAGAAGTGATGAAAACACAACTGGCATAACTAATCAGCCAAAACACGATACACAATCGGACTTTACTAAAATAGCATAAACTAGCCTAAGCTAATTCAATAACTAAAACAACCACCACAAGTTTAATCCAAATTCAAAAGAACTAATCTAACCATGAATACATAATTAAGCTCGATTAACACAATTAACAAAATTCAACATAATCCGGGTCAAATCATACCTTTGATGAATCTGTGACGGCAAAGACGAACACTAAAGCGTATACAGATCATCTAAAATTGAAAGAAGAAGTTGTACAGTAGTTGTTGTGTCCATTAATTAAAGGTTTAAACGACTGGGTTAGTGGATGTTTAATTAAACGTAGTTTATAACTACTAATTTCAACATCAACAATGTTATTATTATAGTAAATATAGATAAACTATTAATTTCATTAAATATCATGTTAGATTACAAAAACCCTAATAACCCTATAAAACATAATTAATGACCCATACTAATTAAAGACCCCATACTAATTAAAACATAATTACCTACCCCATACTAATTAAAGACTACCAAAACGGACATTTTTTTCTAACTAAAACAATAGAAGTCAAAATTAAATGAATTGTTTGTCTTTCCTCCTGCTTTTGACCCATGTCTTTTTCTTCTTTAAGGGATTGACCTAACCGCAACGCAATCCCGGGCATGGATGGGATCTTCTAGTGCATTAAGATCTTCGTCTTCAAGGGGGCTGCTTCGCCAAATCTCCCCAGATCTTTCCATTGCGAGTCGACTAAACCCGCTCGCTTTTTTCCACCCGAGCATAAGACCACCTTCAGGACCGGAAACCTCTCGCATCTCATATCTATGGTCGGTTATCAACCGACCATAATCTCCATCAATCCAAAAAGACCTACAGGACTCCAGCGTCATAACTATTAGTGAAGCTAAGCCGTTTCCTAGTTTTAAAGTCCAACTTAGGCTTAGTCCTCTTTCATCAGTCACATTATTACCCCAAAAGTAAATCTTCTTACAATATCGTAAAATGCAAGTTCAAATCTTGGAAAACCAACGACTACCTTCGTTACTCCCCCTAGTTTCCCAGTTAAACGCTCATAACTCTCACCTATATTTAAAAACCCATTTCGAATACCACCACTTCCCCCGTTTACGCTCCAGATTCTGCCACCGTCTACGCGAAATCGATCACAGTACAAATCATTTCTTTTTGTGATGAGGTCCAACCGCCTGCCACCTATTTGATACTCGATGTAGACGTCTCTCCCTTTAGCACGAGAAGATAATAGTTCGTCTCGTACATTTTTTATACTTTCTAGACACGATTCCGGGGAACTTAAATCAAAAGGAACCACCACATGATTATCCATTTGTTACAGTCTTGGTGGTGGTGGTGAGGTGAGGGTTGGTTTAGGGTTTAATGTGGTGAGGTTTTTGGTGGTGACTTATGGTTTTTTTTTTTAGGTTTTGATGACGTGTACGTGTGATTGGGTGAAAAATGGTGTCGGACAAGGAGGAGCCAAGTAAGCAATGTTGTAATATATATCCACATTTTTAAAATTAGAAGCGTCTAGAACCTCAAGAGTATTCACTATATTATTTTCGTTGTTAACTATTACTGTAAGACATTTGTTTGACATCTTAAAATTAAATAATTACCAAAAAAAAAAAAAAAAACTATAAGTTAATAATTACTAAAACTTTTATATATATATATATATATATATATATATATATATATATATATATATATATATATATATAGCCCCTTTATTTTGAACCTCACCTTATCTGCGAATCTGCGAGGCAGCTTATGTCTTTCTAATAACGCGTAGTGTGCAATATATCAATACAAATGGCATTTTTGAAAATATATCTACATTTTTTTAAATATTAAACTTTTATTTAATCTAAAAGGGTATAATAGTAAAAACATTTTATTTTATTTTTAAATCTCGTTTTTTTTTTTTTTTTTTTTTTTTTTCCTAGTATATTTTCAAATTTTGTGCATATATGTTTTTAAGCTAGCATGTTTCCAAATTTAGTGCATATATGTTTTTAAGTTAGCATGTTCCAGATTTAGTGCATACATGTTTTTAAGATAACATATTTGCATATTTAGTACTAAAATATATGTTTTCATAAATAGTTAGGTGCATGTGTGTTTTTATATAACATAAATTTACAACAAACAAGAACATAACATTTACTAACACACAGCACAGAAACATATTAAACGCAGAACTCAGATAGTTTAGACATTTGCCACACATGTTAGGAACGATGACGCCAACCATACCGTTATCGAACATGACAACCACGCTCAGACAACACGTTATTCTTTCTTCGCAAACATCAATGCCATTGACATACATTTTTAAACACCATCGTGTCACCTCTACACGATACCGCATAACAATTTGACCACTACAACATCAACAACATCAAATCAAACTTAATGTAACAGCGCACATCAATCATCGGTCATCACACACATCATGGCTGGTCAAGCTTATGCACCAGACGATAAGCAACACCATACCGGTTATATCCATGTAACACGAACCCACATTCAAAACCATATTACTGATCAACCTCGCCAAAAAAATAACAAAAAAAAATAAAATAACTCCGTTTTTGTTTAATCCATTTATTGATCTCATCACCCATTCAATTACCGGTGTTAAGATAATCAAACATGAGCCCAAACAAACATAATCATCGATTACATGAGCAGCTGAGAAAACACAGCGAATACAAAACCACAGCAGGCGAACGAACCACACCATTGAGAGATCCATGTTGCCTTCTTACTTTTTCCGAAGAAGCCACATGACTCAGGCGAGCGGCACACTGTTTGAAGAGAATAAATGAATTTATAATGATCCATCTTTATTGAACATCGCTGAAATGAAGATGGCCGCGGCATGGCGGTAGAATCACGGCGACAGACAGAGGACTGATCTGGTGGTCGCGAAAATGGGTTGTAGAGGCGGTTCTGAGAGAAAAGACGCCAGCAGCCACGATGACGGCTTTTGTGATACCTTTTTGCACGAGTGCACTATAATACTTTTTTATTTTTACAGATTTATTTTTTTGCTTGACTATTTAACATGCCACATTTTTCAACAGATCAATCCATCCAATGAGCGAGCAGCTCAAGAGCTTTCTGAGCTAGTCGAAATAAAGTTTCACTATATATATATATATATATATATATATATATATATATATATATATATATATATATAGTGAAACTTATTTTCGTAACCTACTTTAAACGCGGAACTGATGAACCTGCTTTTAAACCATTGGATGAGTTGATCTATGGTTAAAAATGAATGTGGCATATTTGTAAATAGTCAAACAAAAGTAAAATCAGAAAAGTAAAAAAGGGTATTATAGTCATTGCATAAAAAATTAAAAAGATTTTATATACACCCTACAAAACCGCTATCATTAACTTTTTCACATTCTCTCTCTTCCATCTCCAAAACCTAGCCGCCTCTTTTCTCAATCTATTTTACAAACACCATTTTTCAAACCTCCAACCACAAGTCCTTCCATCCGCTATATTCACCGTGATTCACTACCATAGCTACTACCATCTTTTCTCGCTTCACCGATATAATTCAATAAAAAGTTAGATCAATTATAAATTTCACATTTATTTCTCTCTTCCTCTTAAAACCTAGTCGCCGCCACCTACACCTTGTTTTGAGTCTCTATTGGTAATTTTTCAAAGAAATAATGAAGAAACAACAATGGATCTCTGCTCCATAGTATAATATAAGGTTCATTCATTACCCTTGTGTTGTGTATGTATAGTTTTGTTCAAAAGCTATGTGATGTTTTTATGTTTTTCCTTCAAAACTTCCCAGATAAATTCCTAATCATGATATTGGTTATGTTTTTGTTTTAGATTTCATGTTTTGATTATCTTAACACCAGAGGTAATATTAATTGAATGGGTGGTTGGGGATGTTCAATAAATGGATTAAACAAAAAACCGTCAATTGCTTTTTTATTTTTATTATTTTTTTTTTTGTTATTTTTTTAGCAAAGTTCGATCCAAATTAATTATGGTTATTTGTTCTGTAATTGGGTTCAATATTATATGGATATAACCGAGTATGAAGTTGGTTTATGTACCGAATTGGGTATTAAATAAAACCCAACAAAATTTTTATAGTATGTTAAAATTTATTCGATGATTGATTCATATATGTTGCCCAACAAAGTTTTTGTATTGAAGTTTTGATGAAGTTTGATATTGATTTTAGATAATTCTAGTCAAATTAGTTAGCTACGATGTTAAAAAATTTGACTTTGAGGAAATGAGTGTTTAAAAATAATATGTAGGTAATCTAAACCGAACATGGGTGTTTGGGAAAGAAAGAATAACATGTTATTACGAGAAGGCGTGGTTTACATGCATGTTTCATAACAATTATGGTTCAAAACATGCATGTTTCATAACACTAATTGTTGAAAACAAGTCTGTCTAAAAACATACAAGTTCTCATGAACATGTATGAACTTGTATGCTTATTAGTTTATTAGTATTTAAATGTTTCGTGGGGTGAGTTTGATCGAAAAGTGTGCTTTTATTATCTTTTTTACCTTACACTATCTATCGAAAGTTTTAACTATTACATATATGTTCTAAATTGTGCATACGTGTTTGATTTGTTTTAAAGCTAATATAAAATCATTGAAATGGTGCATATGTGTTTTTTGGCTTGTGTAAAATCAATAAAAGTGACGACGATATGTTTTAAGGTTAATATAAATTCAAGGATAAATGAATGCATGTATGTTTTAAACCCATGATATGTGTTATGCTAGTTATTATAAATTAAAAATCTGCTTCCTACTTGTTTGTGTTATGAAATATCTTTTCTTTGTAATTCTATTTTAATAATATTAATGTTGCTAATTTTATACTTTTCTTTGTATCGTGTAATTAAAAGAATGTTCACGGCCACGAAGTGTGGATATATGTCCGACTTTTGAAATGTTGACGGCCACGGTGTACATATATGTCCGACTTCTAAAAATGTTGATAACAATAAGTGTGCACATATGTCCATTTGTGTTATATATTATTAGTGCTCACAGTATAGATCGATTAGATTCATGTATTCATGCATTTTAGAAATTTGTATACTTGTTGTATTTCAATCGATATCGAATTTTGTGTATAACATTTATGTTCTTTGTTTGTTGTAAATTTATGTTATATAAAACACATGCACCTAACTATTTATGAAAACATATATTTTAGTACTAAATCTGCAAATATGTTATCTTAAAAAACATGTATGCACTAAACCGAACATGCTAACTTAAAACATATATGCACTAAATTTGAAACATGCTAGCTTAAAACATATATGCACAAAATTTGAAAATATACTAGGAAAAAAAAAAAAAAAAAAACTAGATTTAAAAATAAAATAAAATGTCTTTTACTATTATACCCTTTTAGATTAAATAAAAGTTTAATATTTAAAAAATGTAGATATATTTTCAAAATGCCATTTTGCATTGATATATTGCACACTATGCATTATTAGGAGTATATAGCAGTCATCGCAGCTCATAGAGTAGGTTCCTCAAAATAAAGGACTATATATATATATATATATATATATATATATATATATATATATATATATATATATATATATATATATATATATATATATATATATATATATATATATATAGTGAAACTTTATTTTCGTAACCTACTTTAAACGCGAGAATCTGGTAACCCCTTTAAACCATTGGATGAGTTGATCTATGGTTAAAATGAATGTGGCATATTTGTAAATAGTCAAATAAAAGTAAAATCAGAAAAGTAAAAAGGGTATTATAGTCATTGCATAAAAATTAAAAGATTTTATATACACCTACAAAACCGCTATCATTAACTTCTTTCACATTCTCTCTCTTCCATCTCCAAAACCTAGCCGCCTCTTTTCTCAATCTATTTTACAAACACCATTTTCACGACCTCCAACCACAAGTCCTTCCATTTGTCATATTCACCGTGATTCACTACCATAGCCACGACCATCTTTTCTGTTTCACTGATATAATTCAATAAAAAGTTAGATCAATTATAAATTTCACATTTATTTCTCTCTTCCTCTTAAAAAACCTAGTCGCCGCCACCTACACCTTGTTTTGAGTCTCTATTGGTAATTCTTTCGAAAGAAATAATGAAGAAACAACAATGGATCTCTGTCTCCGATAGTATAATATAAGGTTCATTCATTACCCTTGTGTTGTGTATGTATAGTTTTGTTCGAAAAGCTATGTGATGTTTTTATGTTTTTTCCTTCAAAAACTTCCTGTATAAATTCCTAATCATGGATATTGGTTATGTTTTTTGTTTTTAGATTTCATGTTTTGATTATCTTAACACCAGAGGTAATATTAATTGAATGGGTGTGGTTGGGGATGTTCAATAAATGGATTAAACAAAAAAAACCGTTCGACCTGTTTTTTATTTTTTTATTATTTTTTTTTGTTATTTTTTTTAGCAAAGTTCGATCCAAATTAATTATGGTTATTTGGTTTGGGTAATTGGGGTTCGAATATTTATATGGATATAACCCGAGTATGAAGTTGGTTTATGTACTGAATTTGGGTATTAAATAAAACCCAACAAAATTTTTATAGTATGTTAAAAATTTATTCGATGATTGGATCTGTTATATGTTGCCCAACAAAGTTTTTGTATTGAAGTTTTGATGAAGTTTGATATTGATTTGTAGATAATTCTAGTCAAATTAGTTAGCTACGATATTAAAAATTTGACTTTGAGGGAAATGAGTGTTTAAAAATAATATGTAGGTAATCCAAACTGAACATGGGTGTTTGGGAAAGAAAGAATAACATGTTATTACGAGAAGGCGTGGTTTACATGCATGTTTCATAACAATTATGGTTCAAAACATGCATGTTTCATAACACTAATTGTTGAAAACAAGTCGTTTAAAACATACAAGTTCTCATGAACATGTATGAACTTGTATGCTTATTAGTTTATTAGTATTTAAATGTTTCGTAAGGTGAGTTTGATCGAAAAGTGTGCTTTTATTATCTTTTTACCTTACACTATCTATCGAAAGTTTTAACTATTACATATATGTTCTAAATTGTGCATACGTGTTTGATTTGTTTTAAAGCTAATATAAAATCATTGAAATGGTGCATATGTGTTTTTTGACTTGTGTAAAATCAATAAAAGTGACGTACGATATGTTTTAAGGTTAATATAAATTCAAGGATAAATGAATGCATGTATGTTTTAAACTGTGCATATGTGTTATGCTAGTTATTATAAATTAAAAAATTCGTTTCCTACTTGTTTGTGTTATGAAATATCTTTTTCTTTGTAATTCTATTTTAATAATATTAATGTTGCTAATTTTTATACTTTTCTTTGTATCAGGTGTAATTAAAAGAATGTTCACGGCTACGAGTGTGGATATATGTCCGACTTTTGAAAATGTTGACGGCTACGGGTGTACATATATGTCCGACTTCTAAAAATGTTGATAACAATAAGTGTGCACATATGTCCATTTGTGTTATATATTATTAGTGCTCACGTATAGATCGATTAGATTCATGTATTCATGCATTTTAGAAATTTGTATACTTGTTGTATTTCAATCGATATCGAATTTTGTGTATAACATTTATGTTCTTTGTTTGTTGTAAATTTATGTTATATAAAAACACACATGCACCTAACTATTTATGAAAACATATATTTTAGTACTAAATCGCAAATATGTTATCTTAAAAACATGTATGCACTAAATGCGGAACATGCTAACTTAAAACATATATGCACTAAATTTGGAAACATGCTAGCTTAAAACATATATGCACAAAATTTGAAAATATACTAGGGAAAAAAAAAAAAAAAGCGAGATTTAAAAATAAAAATAAAAATGTCTTTTACTATTATACCCTTTTAGATTAAATAAAAGTTTAATATTTAAAAAATGTAGATATATTTTCAAAATGCCATTTTGCATTGATATATTGCACACTATGCATTATTAGGAGTACATAGTGGTTCTCATGGTTCAGCTTATAATATATATATATATATAGGTTCGAAAATAAAGGATATATATATATATATATATATATATATATATATATATATATATATATATATATATATATATATAGTGAAACTTTATTTTCAGAACCTACTTTAAATGCGAGAACTGCGAGAACCCCTTTTAAACCATTGGATGAGTTGATCTATGGTTAAAAATGAATGTGGCATATTTGTAAATAGTCAAATAAAAAGTAAAATCTGTAAAAGTAAAAAAGGGTATTATAGTCATTGCATAAAAAAATTAAAAAGATTTTATATACACCCTACAAAACCGTCATCATTAACTTCTTTCACATTCTCTCTCTCTTCCATCTCCAAAAACCTAGCCGCCTCTTTTCTCAATCTATTTTACAAACACCATTTTCATGACCTCCAACCACAAGTCCTTCCATCATCATATTCACCGTGATTCACTACCATAGCCACGACCATCTTTTCTGCTTCAACGATATAATTCAATAAAAGTTAGATCAATTATAAATTTCACATTTATTTCTCTCTTCCTCTTAAAAACCTAGTCGCCGCCACCTACACCTTGTTTTGAGTCTCTATTGGTAATTCTTTGAAAGAAATAATGAAGAAACAACAATGGATCTCTGTCTCGATAGTATAATATAAGGTTCATTCATTACCCTTGTGTTGTGTATGTATAGTTTTGTTCGAAAAGCTATGTGATGTTTTTATGTTTTTCCTTCAAAACTTCCCAGTATAAATTCCTAATCATGGATATTGGTTATGTTTTTGTTTTAGATTTCATGTTTTGATTATCTTAACACCGAGGTAATATTAATTGAATGGGTGTGGTTGGGGATGTTCAATAAATGGATTAAACAAAAACCGTCAATTGTTTTTATTTTTTATTATTTTTTTTGTTATTTTTTTAGCAAAGTTCGATCCAAATTAATTATGGTTATTTGGTTTGGGTAATTGGGGTTCGAATATTTATATGGATATAACCCAGTATGAAGTTGGTTTATGTACTGAATTGGGTATTAAATAAAACCAACAAAATTTTTATAGTATGTTAAAAATTTATTCGATGATTGGATCTGTTATATGTTGCCCAACAAAGTTTTGTATTGAAGTTTTGATGAAGTTTGATATTGATTTGTAGATAATTCTAGTCAAATTAGTTAGCTACGTATGTTAAAAAATTTGACTTTGAGGGAAATGAGTGTTTAAAAAATAATATGTAGGTAATCCAAACTGAACATGGGTGTTTGGGAAAGAAAGAATAACATGTTATTACGAGAAGGCGTGGTTTACATGCATGTTTCATAACAATTATGGTTCAAAACATGCATGTTTCATAACACTAATTGTTGAAAACAAGTCTGTCTAAAAACATACAAGTTCTCATGAACATGTATGAACTTGTATGCTTATTAGTTTATTAGTATTTAAATGTTTCGTGGGGTGAGTTTGATCGAAAAGTGTGCTTTTATTATCTTTTTTACCTTACACTATCTATCGAAAGTTTTAACTATTACATATATGTTCTAAATTGTGCATACGTGTTTGATTTGTTTTAAAGCTAATATAAAATCATTGAAATGGTGCATATGTGTTTTTTGGCTTGTGTAAAATCAATAAAAGTGACGTACGTATATGTTTTAAGGTTAATATAAATTCAAGGATAAATGAATGCATGTATGTTTTAAACTGTGCATATGTGTTATGCTAGTTATTATAAATTAAAAAATTCGTTTCCTACTTGTTTGTGTTATGAAATATCTTTTTCTTTGTAATTCTATTTTAATAATATTAATGTTGCTAATTTTTATACTTTTCTTTGTATCAGGTGTAATTAAAAGAATGTTCACGGCTACGAGTGTGGATATATGTCCGACTTTTGAAAATGTTGACGGCTACGGGTGTACATATATGTCCGACTTCTAAAAATGTTGATAACAATAAGTGTGCACATATGTCCATTTGTGTTATATATTATTAGTGCTCACGTGTATAGATCGATTAGATTCATGTATTCATGCATTTTAGAAATTTGTATACTTGTTGTATTTCAATCGATATCGAATTTTGTGTATAACATTTATGTTCTTTGTTTGTTGTAAATTTATGTTATATAAAAAAACACACATGCACCTAACTATTTATGAAAACATATATTTTAGTACTAAATCTGCAAATATGTTATCTTAAAAAACATGTATGCACTAAATGGAACAAAGCTAACTTAAAACATATATGCACTAAATTTGGAAACATGCTAGCTTAAAAACATATATGCACAAAATTTGAAAATATACTAGGAAAAAAAAAAAAAAAAACGAGATTTAAAAAATAAAAATAAAAATGTCTTTTACTATTATACCCTTTTAGATTAAATAAAAGTTTAATATTTAAAAAAATGTAGATATATTTTCAAAATGCCATTTTGCATTGATATATTGCACACTATGCATTATTAGAGTACATAAGTGGTTCTCAGCAGGTTCATGAGATAAGGTAGGTTAGAAAATAAAGGGACTATATATATATATATATATATATATATATATATATATATATATATATATATATATATATAGTGAAACTTTATTTTCGAACCTACTTTAAATGCTAGAATCATGAGAACCCTTTTAAACCATTGGATGAGTTGATCTATGGTTAAAAATGAATGTGGCATATTTGTAAATAGTCAAATAAAAAGTAAAATCTGTAAAAGTAAAAAAGGGTATTATAGTCATTGCATAAAAAAATTAAAAAGATTTTATATACACCCTACAAAACCGTCATCATTAACTTCTTTCACATTCTCTCTCTCTTCCATCTCCAAAAACCTAGCCGCCTCTTTTCTCAATCTATTTTACAAACACCATTTTTCACAGCCTCCAACCACAAGTCCTTCCATCTGTCATATTCACCGTGATTCACTACCATAGCCACGACCATCTTTTCTGTTTCACTGATATAATTCAATAAAAAGTTAGATCAATTATAAATTTCACATTTATTTCTCTCTTCCTCTTAAAAAACCTAGTCGCCGCCACCTACACCTTGTTTTGAGTCTCTATTGGTAATTCTTTCGAAAGAAATAATGAAGAAACAACAATGGATCTCTGTCTCCGATAGTATAATATAAGGTTCATTCATTACCCTTGTGTTGTGTATGTATAGTTTTGTTCGAAAAGCTATGTGATGTTTTTATGTTTTTTCCTTCAAAAACTTCCTGTATAAATTCCTAATCATGGATATTGGTTATGTTTTTTGTTTTTAGATTTCATGTTTTGATTATCTTAACACCAGAGGTAATATTAATTGAATGGGTGTGGTTGGGGATGTTCAATAAATGGATTAAACAAAAAAAACCGTTCGACCTGTTTTTTATTTTTTTATTATTTTTTTTTTGTTATTTTTTTTTAGCAAAGTTCGATCCAAATTAATTATGGTTATTTGGTTTGGGTAATTGGGGTTCGAATATTTATATGGATATAACCCGAGTATGAAGTTGGTTTATGTACTGAATTTGGGTATTAAATAAAACCCAACAAAATTTTTATAGTATGTTAAAAATTTATTCGATGATTGGATCTGTTATATGTTGCCCAACAAAGTTTTTGTATTGAAGTTTTGATGAAGTTTGATATTGATTTGTAGATAATTCTAGTCAAATTAGTTAGCTACGTATGTTAAAAAATTTGACTTTGAGGGAAATGAGTGTTTAAAAAATAATATGTAGGTAATCTAAACTGAACATGGGTGTTTGGGAAAGAAAGAATAACATGTTATTACGAGAAGGCGTGGTTTACATGCATGTTTCATAACAATTATGGTTCAAAACATGCATGTTTCATAACACTAATTGTTGAAAACAAGTCTGTCTAAAAACATACAAGTTCTCATGAACATGTATGAACTTGTATGCTTATTAGTTTATTAGTATTTAAATGTTTCGTGGGGTGAGTTTGATCGAAAAGTGTGCTTTTATTATCTTTTTTACCTTACACTATCTATCGAAAGTTTTAACTATTACATATATGTTCTAAATTGTGCATACGTGTTTGATTTGTTTTAAAGCTAATATAAAATCATTGAAATGGTGCATATGTGTTTTTTGGCTTGTGTAAAATCAATAAAAGTGACGTACGTATATGTTTTAAGGTTAATATAAATTCAAGGATAAATGAATGCATGTATGTTTTAAATCGTGCATATGTGTTATGCTAGTTATTATAAATTAAAAATTCGCTTCCTACTTGTTTGTGTTATGAAATATCTTTTCTTTGTAATTCTATTTTAATAATATTAATGTTGCTAATTTTTATACTTTTCTTTGTATCGTGTAATTAAAGAATGTTCACGACTACGAGTGTGGATATATGTCCGACTTTTGAAAATGTTGATTGACTACGGTGTACATATATGTCCGACTTCTAAAAATGTTGATAACAATAAGTGTGCACATATGTCCATTTGTGTTATATATTATTAGTGCTCACGTGTATAGATCGATTAGATTCATGTATTCATGCATTTTAGAAATTTGTATACTTGTTGTATTTCAATCGATATCGAATTTTGTGTATAACATTTATGTTCTTTGTTTGTTGTAAATTTATGTTATATAAAAAAACACACATGCACCTAACTATTTATGAAAACATATATTTTAGTACTAAATCTGCAAATATGTTATCTTAAAAAAACATGTATGCACTAAATCTGGAACATGCTAACTTAAAACATATATGCACTAAATTTGAAACATGCTAGCTTAAAACATATATGCACAAAATTTGAAAATATACTAGGGAAAAAAAAAAAAAAAAAAACGAGATTTAAAAATAAAAATAAAATGTCTTTTACTATTATACCCTTTTAGATTAAATAAAAGTTTAATATTTAAAAAATGTAGATATATTTTCAAAATGCCATTTTGCATTGATATATTGCACACTATGCATTATTAGGAGTACATAAGTGGTTCTCGCAGTTCTCGAGATAAGGTAGGTTACGAAAATAAAGGGACTCTATATATATATATATATATATATATATATATATATATATATATATTGAACTTGGTACTCTTACCTCACAAACTACTTTGCCTTTATCGTACTAAGTATTTTAATACCACCCTGTTAATTGAACTATGAAATCTTCTAGTAATGGACAAGCAATAAATTATTTTCTTATAAGCTATTTTACAAATCATTTCACGAGTTATTTTACAACCTAAATTGTTGTCTTAACAAAAATATCACAAAGTTAACTGCGATTTTTCTCTACTAAATCGTTTTCTATTACCTTACAAGTTGTTAAAAAAAAATGCGCGCTTTGTTTTGAAAACAATAATGAGAAATGCTAAGAAACAAAACTGATTGATCATCTACAAAAGCTAAGGTATTTGAAATTATTTTGAGAAACAACTTTTGAATTCACGTGAAAACCTCCAACTTGATACCGATTCCATGTTGTCGCCTAAAACCTTATTTAACGAGTTTTCATTTCAAAAACTTAAACTTAGCAACCTTCCTTACATACATCAAGTTCTCCCTTAAAATTTTAAAGACTTTATATTTTCATATATACCATTCACATTCGAAAGGCATAACCTTAACAACTGAATTTTGCCCATAAATGTTTAAAACCTATGGAAACATATATACCGCATCTTCTTCTATGACGTTTTCAAGTTTCGGGGACTTTTCTTTAAATAACAATTGTGCCAACAATAAAACTCGTGGTGTCATTTTAAAGAAAGATTTATTCTAAGAGTAAAAAAAAATGGTCAAACCCTATCAAAACTTCTTATGCTAAGAAATATCAAACATCAATCTTTGCGAAATTGTTTTATTTGCATCACCGGTTCTTATAGGATCCTTTCGAGGATGCAAGCCTCTTACCCAAATTTTTTTTCATCCCAAAGAAATTGTGCCTCTTGAAATATTCTTTTTATTCAAATAAATTTATCCACACCCCTTTTGCGAACAAAACTAGAAAATTTCAAAAACTTCTCTTTGTCACATAAGCGACTAACACAAACTTAACCTCGAGGACGAGGTTCCCATAAGGGGTAGGTACTATAACAACCCGTAAAATTTCAAACAAAATTTAACAATAAACTATAGTAACTATGATTGCTAAGTTTCACTCCTGGATTTTCCAAGTCTATTTGAACCAAAACGATAGATTTTTCTCATGAAACATAAAAACCGGCATCTCACGTATACCGACACCGACTTAGTACCGACAAAACAGTTATAATCAAATTTCTACGTAGTAATAATAATATATTATTACACTTAAAAAAACGCTTCTAAAAATATAACTTTTATATTTTTCGGGTACCGGGATAGTACGTTTACTCGAGGATTCGACAAAACACGGGGTACGGATTACACTGTACTTAATAATAAAAATAAATAAACATATAACCCCACCTCCCTTTTCTTCTCTGCATCCCACGCCCCATTTCTGCTTCCCTCTCCTCCCAATTCGCGCTCTCTCTCTACCTCCTCTGCACTCGCTCTTCATCTTCTGCCCTCCTTCTCCTTCGCCGAATCCCAAACAAACTCAAGAAGTGAGATATCACTTTCATCTCTTCCCAACGCAGGCTCACAAGAGCTCCTAGGGGACCATCCGAGATGAAAAGGACATCAAGAGCGATCCATCTTTATCAGACTTTGTCTCCTTTCCACAAGAGTCACGAGACCATCTTTAAAGGTGGAGTTGGATAACAACTTTTCCTCAAATTAGATAACAAAAAGATTGACCAAGAAAAAGGGAGGTCAAGCTTTCCTTCTTCTACCCCTTTTTAAAGTGATGTCGAAGACCAGGAGCTCCACACGAATTCCATTTGCAAACTGTTGGTTTAATGGAAAATAAATTAATAGACGTGTGTTAGGATCGAACTCGAGACCACGGGATTGCACACTTTACGTATGAGAATTAAAGTTAAATAATTAAATATATACGTTGTATTTATTTATTGATTAAATGAAATAACTAACGGACGTTAAGTAATTAATGTAATGGACTAACGGGCGTTAGATGAAATTGGAAAAGGACTAAGTTGTAAATAACGGAATGTTCCGGAATCCTTGTGGGATAGCCTAACCGATCGGCCAAGGAAAAGGAAACAAATCCTTTGCAACTCAAACTTGTTCACCAAGTTTGGTTGAGTATATATTCAAAACCTAGGTGTTTGTAAATTATCTATTGTACTCATAAGCTAAAACCCTAAAAGTGTTTTGTGTGTGTTTTGTCCAACCCGATCGGCCACACCTTCATAGGTGTCGATCCTAAACCTTTTTCCACAACAAGTTATTTGGTTTAATAAAACTAGCATTACTTTAATTCGGTTTAGTACGTGTGTACAAGAAAGTGGTACTAACACATTATTGTTAGTATTCTTGGATTGAATTACAAAACGGTAAGGGGTAATTCACATAATCCTATAAACCCTAATTAAGGTTCATCTCAATTGCTAGTTTTGTGGATTTGATTCTTGTTCGGCTAGAATCAAGAAAGGTACGCATATTCTTGTTTATGTTAATTAATTATTCGTTAATCTTTCCTATACGCTTCCGCATGTGTACTTGATGTTTATTGTTTATATTTATGATTTGTCATGTTATATAATTCCAACAGTGGCATTACGAGTCATTGGTTTTAATGAGTAATTAATTACATAAACGCGTAATAAAACAAATAATTGTATGTTGTTTGATATGGTTAATCTAGGGTTTATGTTTTAATTTTTATGGGTCGATTTTTTAAAATATGGGGCGTACCCCTTTTTTTTTATAGTCGGCACACATAAAATTGTTTAGGGTTTGAAAATTGTTTGCTAACCTTATCGAAACCTAGAATTAATATATTAGTTACGTGATTAATTCATGAATAATTTGTTATGCGACATGGGATTATTGATATGCGATCTTGTGACTATTTGTATAATTGTTATGATATATCCATGATTATACATGCATGTTAGTCATGGATAGTTGCTTTGATAATTGTTTAATTGTTAAGCTATATTTATTTACGATAAATCCTGAATTGGGGAAGACTCCAATTATATATATTAATGAATCAATTATGTGAAATTTGGTATATTATTAATTATGGGTTTACGCAATCGATTCGTCGATATATGTGGCTGACTTTCAATTGAGAGAGTGAAATCCCTAATTAATATATACATTAATTTAACCTAGATATTGATTATTAATATGGTTTTATCGAATAAGTTGCATGTGGCTACTTGTTTACACGTATAAATTGTTTATTATGTGCGCATTGTTTTTAGTAGTTTATTTTTATTTGTTACTTGTTTGTTTATTATGTTAGACAGCTTTTAAGCAAAGGGTAATTTTGAATAGAAAATAATACTGGACTAAACAATGGTGAAATTTGATTTGTTTTGAAGAGTTAAGTTTTCAATAGTTTAATTGATTGGTGATTTTGGTACAAATGGTCCGAACGGCTCACCCACTAGAACAAACTATAAAGGGTTAATAAAGAAGTGCATACAATACACCGAAAGGATGTCTAAGGTTATGCTTTTGCGCTTACGGTCCTCTCCCCTGTGAGTTCGATTGGAGCTACTTAGTAAGCCATAAATGTACAAACTCACCTTAAGGGCGAATTAGTTTTAATTCCATGCGCTACTTGGTGGTAATTACCCGAAACACTAAGTGTTTACACTTATGCAAAAGTACGGTATAATGGACGATAATTAATGCTAAATTCCTTGATTGGTGAACCCAATACCTCAATCAAAACTTTGATAATTTGATCTTTATGAATTGGTAATAAAAAGTTTTTTACTAAATTTATGCTACAAGATGAATGCATGACATCTTTGTACATATTTGATTTGACCACATAAAATCAAAACTAGTACCCTTTTAAATTAAGTTAATATGCCATCTAATTAAAGGGACACTTGAAGTTGCAATTTACGTCATGACAGTACTTGACGAGATTGTAATGGAGAGGTAAATCTCTATGTAAAGTCAGGCCTTACATGGACGTATTTACAGTTCTTTAAGTTAGACACTTAAGTTGAGTAGGAAGTGAGACCTGGACTCAAGGCATAAGATGGGATGAAACATGTTTATATTTGCAATAACGTTGGAAAATATAAATCCCATAATGATCTAGGAATTGGAAATTGTTTGCCAATTATTGTTCGACGGATTACCTTATTATGTGCTTTCGTTACTAGCAGATCAACTGATGTAATGGAACTACGATAATTTGGATCCTAGTTTTCGAGAAAATTCTATGGTTATATGAATATTACCTTGGGTATTTTATTTTCTTGAAAAGTTTAATTATCGAAAATACTAAAATTGAATTTTGAAAATTCTTTAAATGTATTAATGCAACATTAAACCGTAAACATAGGTTATTCCTGTATTGGTAAATTGATCTACACCTGTAAGGGTTTTTGGTAGAGTCAACTTTGCTAAAAGAATAAACCTAATCCTCTTTTCATAAGAAAGAGTGAGATTCAATCCTATTCCTTTTCATGAATGAAGAAAGGTATGATATGACAATTAGAATTGTCTAAATTCTAAATATATAACTCGTAAGCAAATTTTAATAGTTAAGAAAATTGCATATTTCTGAGTTATTAAATTAGAAGTTAGACTAATTACTATATAAATTGGTAAAAGACAAACTAGCATATTTTATCTAGTTGTTGTGCTTTGACCATTTAAAAGTACTACTTACAATCGTTGGAATAGTAGAACTATTAAGAAAGAAATTGCATGCCCAATTTTTCAAGTTAATAGCATTGATGGATAGTTTATCATCTACATAGTAGAATACACTCTTTTAGTACATAAGTAATTGTTATGTATGGATTTATCAAAAGTGTATGGAAGTAAATAGAACACTATTTTCTTTCACTGGTTAATGAAACACTTACAATGTTGTCTAATCCAGTGGGAGTATTGTTCTTATTACTGAATAAGGAATTAATGTAATAATCTCTAATTCAGTGGGAGTTACAAGCTTTGTCATCTTGGTAGTAACCCAGATTATCTCTAGAATGTCTTAAGATAATCACTTTTCACTTGTAGACACTTATGTTTTCCAGGATAGTCATGTACGTTTCCTTGTTAGACAATGAAGTGGTTCTACCTCTACTAGTTATGCTAATATCAATGACACAATCATATTAGTCACATAAACAAACATATGTCGTGTTGTTTATCTGCTACATGATGTTGTTCCATGCACAAGTGGGAGAAATCTATATTGTGTGCAAGGTACAACATATAGGTATATGATTTAAAGGATTCTCTTGACTGCAAGGTAAGAGACTAACATTCTAATATAACTTGTACATATCTAATTCAAGAAACACTTGGTGTTGCAATTTACGTCATGTCAGAACTTGGCGAGATTGCAACCACAAAGCAAATCTCTATGTGAAGTCAGACCTTGCATGGACATATTTGCAGTTTCTAAATTAGACAAGTATTTAGAACATGTGTCAAAATGATATATAAGACTACTTCAAATTAGATATTTATGTATTATTAGAATGACATAAATGAAGTAATCTAATACAACTTCAACTTGTTTATTTATGTATTTTGGAATGACATAAATGAAAAAATAATGTAGTCCTACATTATTGTGAAGTAAATAAATTAACTTGAAATTACTATTGAAACCAAGAGTTGTGTTCATAATTACTTTAGTTAAACATGTTTATGATTCATTGTAAAGACATAAACATAAAGTCTTTTAAGACTTATAATAAATTAAGACGTTAACTTGTTATGTTTTTTTAATTAAGACATATACAAGAAGTCATTGAGTTGATCAATGATTTATAACGTTAAATGGGATTATAACAATTTATGTTTTCTTGATGAGACATGGATATGAAGTGACTTGGTTAAAAAGTACTTGTGTTATAAAGCATGCAATTGGCTTGGAAAGTCTATTATAGCATTAAGTTGACTTAGTTGGTAAATAAGTAAGCCAAAAGGAATATATTTATCTTATATATTGTTAGATTGTCTTACAATATTAATTCTAATGAATACCACAAGTTGATGGTATGTTCAGTTAGGAGAATCAAACTCTATTTGATTTGTTTGATTCAAGATAACCATAACTCCTTTCTTAAAAAGTAACAAGGTTAGAAAATTGAGTATGAATTGAATATACTCAATATGACTTCAACCTAGAAGATTGATAAAACACCATTTTATTATGGAATGTGATGAATCACATTAAGTTTTAAAAATTGAAGATTCTGATTTTGTTAAACTACTTATGAATAGGTTATTAACAAACTTAAGTAAGGAATTATCAATGTGTATTTGTAATATCCCAAAAGGGGAACAATGTAGTTTTGCTCTAACTGCTAAGTATATATAGATAGTCTATATATTACAAAAGGCAAGTGGGAGTTTTTCTATCTTGAAAGATAAAATTACAAGATACATAATCTTCTAAAACACACTAGTAAATATCATGATGAGGTTAGACATGTAAATGATAGACCTCATGATGATGGAATTTTCATTCATAGATCTGCAAGGATATCTCAGATATTTGACTTATATGCTGAGAAATATGAGTTACAGGATTATAGTAAACCTGATAATCATTATGATGGATTGCCAAATATTGAATTCGGTAAATTACTCATACTATAAATGTTAAAGATGTTGTCCATAAAGATAATCAATTTTGGAAATTTGGTTTATCTTAATAGTTAGACTAGAGAATGGAAATGAGTTTCTTCAAAGAGATGAAAAGCCCTAGTGGTTTGAATTTCTATGTAGAAATCATATGGAAAATATTGTACACATATTTAATGCATGTTTTATGACAAGATTATTAATCATACTTAAGCAATTAATTATGATTGAATATTGTTTTCTAGACACATTAAATATATAAAGATGATAATTGTCATACTTGTTTTCATTAATATGAAATATGACAATGGAATATCAAAACTCTTTCTTGAGAAATTACTTGAGCGAGGACGGTAAGTAATCGAAAGGTTTTTTGAATTCATATAATCTTTGGAAGTGTACAATGTGCAATAATTCATGAATGGATAAATGCATGCATCTATGAAATTATTCTTATGTTTAATTATTAAATTCTAGTTTTGATTTATAATTGAAATAAGATAAATTTTAAGTATTCCTGAAAGCTAGTGGGAGTATTATGTTAAGGTTTTAAATCTTATATGTTGTATAACATATAGGAAGTAACATTCCTTGTAAGCTAAATGTTAAGTCTTAGATTGGAATGAAACTTCACTTGTAAGATTTAAGAATTAAAACATATAACCTTGGAATATATATTTATTGTTAATAAACATGTGCAGTAAAATTAAATGATTCTAATAAAACATGATATATCATTTGGGAAATGGATAAATATCTTTTGACAAGATAGAACATGAATGAAATCTAAGTTTGACCTGTAGATTCATCATGTACATCATGTTGTGTATTAAAATTGTTGTATCATTCTTGAATGATAGATGATTTGAAAACATTGATATCTAACTAAAAGTTATTAGATAACTTGTGTAATGAATATTCTAAAAGAATTACATCCTCAGCCTGAAATTGCTCCTAGATTCTATGGATGAACAATATGTCAATTGTTGTGCAGATTGTCATCAGCTTCAAACTTGAAAGTTTGGAAAGCATCAAACATTACACAATAAGATATTAAAGTTTACGGAGTTGTAATGAGCATATTGTTGTTTGTATACAATGATGCTGGTTTAATTGAGATGACACTCAATACTAGTCATGGTAGGATTTCATCCTTGTTAATGGCCATGTGAACTAGTTGTGCTACTAAAAGCACAGTTGCATTATACATTAAAAGAATAAGAATACTTTAAACTTAAAATATTTGAAAGTTTTAATTGTCATAAATTGGTGATAGAGGATGTCACACACTTTATGAATTATTATGTGGATTGGTGAATGCACACATACAAGGACTTCACTAATTGAATTCTTGAAATAAGTATTCTCAAAATTACGATAGATCAAGTTGGTTGATTTATGCCTTGTCAACAAGTATGATTGTCATTACTTGAGGCATAATTCATGAACTGGAATTTTCATGCATTGATCTATTTAGTATTTGGATAAGGGATGTTAAACAATTGTTATAATAAATCAAATACTTGGTATGATTGATTTTATAATATAGTGTATCCTATATTTGCATGTTTAATCCGTGAATAAATTTATTTATTCTAAATCGTCCGTTGTCAATTAATGATATGAGAGTATCATTAAACTAAGACAAATCTGAGAGATATGGTAGAATATATTGAAAGTATATTGATGAGAATGTATACCAATTTCAGATGATATTCAATGAATTGAATATAGGACTTATCCCAACTACATGATTTTGCTTTATGGATATTGTTATTAAGTAAATCACGAATAGTTATCCTCAGACTTGAGATACCAGATAAGTGTCATGAATGTAGTGCACTTCTGTGGAACAACTTAACGCTATACGTGGCGGTAGTCATAAGGGTTGTTTCCTGAAGTGTTGCAAAGTTTGTGGGTTAGTCTCGTAGTCAAGATAGAATTTGTTCCTTCAAATTTATTTTGGAGTTTAATACTGTTGGGCCCCTCGTAGGGTTGACAAGATGTTTGTGTGGCCACACCAAAAATCTCCCCTAAATATGTTTAGAAGATTTGGTAATCTTGCTCAATCACTAATAACGAGAAACATAATGGTTGAATAAAGAATGACTTAATTCCATATCTTTATTTAACATGGTATTAGAAACAAAAGGATAATAATAATGAGAAATCATTAAAAGGTTTTCCAGGAGCCTTGCTCGAGTTGTACTAGAGGCATCGAAGTGTTGCTAGACGCTAACCAATGTGATCACTCTATTAAGATATGTCCAAGTGGGAGTTGTTGGTTTAATGGACAATAAATTAATAAACGTGTGTTAGGATAGAACTCGAGACCACGGGATTGCACACTTTACGTATGAGAAGTAGAGTTAAATAATTAAATATAAATGTTGTATTTATTTATTGATTAAACGAAATAACTAACGAACGTTAAGTAATTAATGTAATGGACTAACGGGCGTTAAATGAAATTGGAAAAGGACTAAGTTGTAAATAACGGGAATGTTCCGGAATCCCTTGTGGGATAGCCTAACCGATCGGCCACAAGGAAAAGGAAACAAATCCTTTTGCAACTCAAACTTGTTCACCAAGTTTGGTTGAGTATATATACAAAACCTAGGGTGTTTGTAAATTATCTCTTGTACTCATAAGCTAAAACCCTAAAAGTGTTTTGTGTGTGTTTTTGTCCAAACCAATCGGCCACACCTTCATAGGTGTCGATCCTAAACCTTTTTCCACAACAAGTTATTTGGTTTAATAAAACTAGCATTACTTTAATTCGGTTTAGTACGTGTGTACAAGAAAGTGGTACTAACACATTATTGTTAGTATTCTTGGATTGAATTACAAAACGGTAAGGGGTAATTCACATAATCCTATAAACCCTAATTAGGGTTCATCTCAATTGCTAGTTTTCTAGATTTGATTCTTGTTCGGCTATAATCAAGAAAGGTACGCATATTCCAACACAAACACACCACAAAAACAAGAATCTTTAAAGATTGATTGAAGATGTGGTCGTATTGGGATTTCTTGCTTCTTGGTCTTCTATCCGATCGATTCTCCCACACAACCATAGTAAGGGTTTCTTGATTTCCACCTATTTTGTAATTTTGTTAATGTTTGTTGTTGTAAACTTATTGATGTCATTGATTTTTAAATGGTAATCGATTTGGTTATGCATACCAAGCGACCCATAAACTTGCATAAGAAAATGGTTGGATCTTTTGTTTTGTTATTGTTGATTTAATCTTGTGTGGCAATAAATAAAATTTCGAACAAAAACTAGATTGGCTCATGAATTGGAAATGTTTATTTTTTTTGGCTTATCATGGTACTTAAAGGTTTGATATGAGTTGGTTTTGTTTTGTAGTGCAATCATCGTTGGAACCAACAAAGGTGTCTATACTCCTTTCTGATTAGTCATATTTGCTTCCAAATTTTAGATTATTAAAGTGCTTAATTTTGTCTTGTTTGCTTGGTTGAGGGTCGAACCAAAGTGGAAGAAGTTTTATGGTTTTAGTTGGATTACTTCTTTTTTTTAAACAGTAAACTCAAAACAAGGTCAAGAAAAGAGTGGTATGAAAAAGGAACTCGTTGTGTTTGGTTTTTCTTGTGAGCCGACCACTGCCCAACAGTGGGTATAATCCTTTTTGTAGTTTTTGCTCCCTTGCAATAAGCTATGTAAGCTTAAGGTGTTTTGGGTTGAATTTATTTTGAACATGGAATTTGTTTTGCTTACTCTGTTCGACCATGTGGTTGTCGAGTATGACATACCTCGAGTCAACGAAAAACAAGTTCTAATCTTATTTTTTTTAGCTTACTAAGTAATTTGCTACTTATTAGAACTCACTCGAAATAAATTTGGAACTAGGATTGTAGGATCGTTATTTTATTGTGTTTGATGATTCGGGTGGTCTTGGATGATCAAAATACATGTTTGCCATATTTAGAGAGAGAAAGATAGAGAGGGTGTTCTTGCTAGAGACTTGGTTCTCAAATGTAAAGGTTAGATTGAATGAGCACCACCCTTCCATGGATGGAAGGGTATTTATACTACACAATACACGACCTCCTATCGGCCTGTGGATCGGTATACAATGGGTAAAGTCCCGTCCTTCCTCCACGGTGTTGCACTAAACTATTTTACGCCATCGACTAACTAATTAACTACATAAAACGTAAATAACGACAAGTCTACGAGCTAACTTATGCTAGATAATATTTGGGGTGACCGACTCTTCACTATGGAATTTTCTAATTCCTAACAATCTCCCCCTAAGGGAGGTCACCCCATGTTTTACATTTCGAATCCTAGCATTCTATTCTTGACTTTGTTCTTGAGCTCGTAGACTTCAATTCTTCAATTCTGCAATCTTTGTGCTTAAGTAGTGACACTTCATAATCCGCATATTTTGTACTTTTAGTGGAGGCCTTTAACTCGATCCACATCTTTGATGATCTTCGAGCTTTCTTTGAGATCATCGACCACAAGAAATCTCGGATCACCCTTTATTGTGTTGCCGCCATGTGAAGTTGTGACTTTTGGACCGACATGCTCACACTTTCGGATCATGACATCTTTCGTCGAGTAGCGGAAGCTTCTTGACTCATGATATTTGCAGCAGTAGCGAAGCATAGTATAGAAATATCATAGCCGTTTCGTAGATATGCACCATCATGATTTCTTCAATTAAGTGTGGATGTTGTGAGCATGCGGCTTTGGATTGACTCCTCAATTCGATCACCGCAACCGTCCAGTGTACCGCAAACAACAGCTTAGCAATAAAACACACGAAAGTGTCTTTGACCACTTTCGCCGAATTGAGTACACGGCCCACGGTTCCCGTTGATCGACAAGTCTTTTGTGATCGGTATAATTCAAGAATCTCCTCGACGGTTTCGCGGTTGTTTCTAGCCGTTCTCAAACCGGACGTCTCAAAGAAGACAACACGGAGTGAGTGAACCAACAAATTGAGATTTATCGATTGATGAAAATGATTTGAAAACAATCGTATATTGCTTGAAGAAAGAGTTTTGCAATACAACGAAGGTTTATGAGAAAGATCAATTTTCAATCAAAATACTTTTGTATTAAAGAATGAGTACACATTAACCCGTACTTTCGTGTCATTTCTAGACACGATTCATGTTTCATTATTTCAACATTTATAGTAAACTTGGTTTACTTGTTTCAAATTGCGAACCTTGAGGTTTAGCGGCGAATTCATGATCATGTCATCACGTACATTTCATATGGACTATTATTAGTCTACATTTCATGGACATCATGTGCATCTCATTAGTACATTCACGACATTTCATTTCACCTTCAACGCGTAATTTTTATATTTAATAATTTTTATCGCGTGAGTTTTTATTTGGTATATTTAACCCGTTACTTTCAAAAATGATCCCGAGGTATTTTTAAACTTACATTTAGTTTATAAAAACTATATTTTTAGTTTTCCTAGTGTTTCAAATTTATTTGATATTTTAATCGTTAACGTTTAATTATTACGTCGTTTTCTTAAAAATTGTACGATAATTATTTTATCACTCAATTTTCACAAGGAAAGTATTTTTACAATTTTTATTATATCATTACAATCTATTTTGACTTATTAAAAACTTACTTGCACCAAGTATTACCAATTGCTACACACATTATGCTTTACATGCATTTTCTTTACAAGTCTTACAAATAAACATACAAATTACACAAGTTGCAATTAAAAAAAAAAAAATATCATGGAAGACATAAGCCCCATAAATCCGCCCTAGGGAGGGTTGGTATTAAATATGGAGTGGTCTTGATTTTAATAATTCAATCACTACATAAAAGTCTACTTCACTTGTTCTTCTCATTCATTTCATCATTGTTAAAATCTTTCTTTCTCTCTTTGGTTTTCTACAACCGGTTCTACATCAAAGAAAACAAGGGATCAAGATTTTTTTATCAAGTTCAAGCAAATCAATCTAGTATATACTCTATATAAGGTTTTGAAATAAAAACCAAGAGTATTTAGGATTATCCTTGTTACTTTCACCTCTTCACTTGCACTAGTAAGCATATTCTCATCATTTTTATGTTTCCTTATCATTTTCATATGCTTCTTTTCATTTTTGGAGCTTAAATGCATGTTATGTGATTTATACCATTTATTTCATGATTTTTAAGTTATATATACAATATGGTCATCCTATAATTACTCCCATGGTATTCTTTGGTTTTGATGGTGATTAGGAACCCATGACACCCTAAGAAGGTGTATGGTAGGATTAGATTAGCTTTGGAGTTGATTTGAAGGGATTAGAATAGGTTTTGTCCGAGAAAAACTATTTTCGTAAACTATATTTTGTGTTCTGTCCTTAAATCGAAATTCTGGAAAAACCTACTGTTGGTACGACATTTTGGCCTTGATATTTAGAAAATATACTTTAAAACGAATCCGTGGCCTTTTGAACGGATAAAAACGGAATTATAACGACCGTGGTGAATTTTTAAAGTTTGACGTAAACGTTACATTTTTCAGAAAATTTCAGCAGCGGTTTTACATATTTCGGGTCAAAACGAGCCTTAAGCTTCACAAATTATTTCGACTTCTCAAAATATATTAGTTTACTTCGATCGAAGCTAAGGACATATTTTACGTAGAAAACGGATTTAAAACGACAAATATATGCACGCTTTTATAAAGTTGCCGTAAATATTATTTTCTCGAAAAACTATATTATTTTTACGCTACAAGTATTTCGTTAATGTAAAGGCTATGTTTATACTTGTTTTTAACAAGGTTGTAGAACTTTTATAACGAAATGTCTTCTAGTAAAATCAAGTTCACCGCCATATTTTTCAAAACAAAAGCCGCTTTGTCAAGCGGAGTTATGGTAAATTATTTACGGACGCTCAAACATTGGCGAAACTCATTTTCGCACACAATTAGCAAAACCACCATCTTTAGCCTTCGATATCTTTATGATCGAGACCTTTTGAACGAAAACTCCTGAATCGAAACTTCTAGATATCGATACAAACTTTCCAAAACCGTCGAGTTCGTTTCTAACGATCGACGACACCGCTTTTACCGCTAGTTTTCCAAAGTCATTTTGTTGATTTCATGGTTTTTCCGACGACATTGTTTGCGATTTAAAAGTGTTTATTTCACCAAAATCATTATAAAACCATTGTAGGATGACATATTGACGGAAAACATGTAAAGTCATTTTGAAGGGTCAAGACGCCAAAAAGAGTATTTTTCGTCGACGAGTAATATTTTCAAAACTCAGTAAATGGTATAAATAACATACGAAGTGCATGCATAGCATTATATTGCAACTCATGACATATCATATCATTCGCCATAGGTCATGGATAACGCATCTCATTATACCTCGGTGTACTCACTCTTGTCATCTCGCCGCTTACCAAGTGAGTTTCAGTAGCCCCCTACTTTTACTTGTTTTCATAACTGCTTTGGGGAGATACATGCTCAAACTGCTTTCATTCAAGGCTCATAAGTACTTTAAATTTATCATGAGTACCATTGTTTCTAAATCAAAGGTTATACTATATAAATTGTTCTTGTTTGCGTGCTATGGTACTATCGTCAGATAACGCTCTAAATCGGTTGACTCTTGATATACATTGAGTTAGGTGCTATTGCTTATGTGCTATGGATTAAGTGCTATTGTTCTACGTCGAGTTGGTACTATTGTGAATTCATTTGACATCATATGTTTGGAACATAAACTATACACATTCGGCAATGGGTTGTGAACATTGGGTTGCAAGTTTTGTAAGGTATGGACTTGGGCTCAGTGGATTTACAATGCCTTTGTTGCATAAACGATTTTGATACATTGTTATACACTATTTGGTGAATTCATTTAACATCATGTATTTGAACATAAACTTTACACATTTTGGCGATGGGTTGTGAACACGGGGTTGCAAGTTTTGTATGTGGGACTTGGAACCGAGTGGATTCGATGCCTTTGCTACATAAGTGATTTTGAAAGTCTTTACATTTCAACGATTTACAATGCCTTTACGGCATAAACGATTTTTAAAGGCTTTACATTTCAAAACAAACTCTATGAACTCACTCAACCTTTGTGTTGACACTTTTAGCATGTTTTCATCTCAGGTATCTAAGGCATTCACTTCATGGCACGCCTTGGGACACATCATGGAGTCGTGATGACGACGCGTCTCACTTGAGTTTTACTTATTTTAAAACATCGTTTGTATTGTAACAAACTTATTTCCGTACAAATTGGTTTTCATTTGGGACCTACTTGTAAACTCTGATTATTTTAATAAATCAAACGATGTATTTTCCAAACGACACTTTAGGTCGTTCAATATAACTGTGATTGTGATGCTATGACGATTGATCCCGTGAATTCCATTCCACGCCAAATGTAATTTGGGGTGTGACAGTTTACATCGAGCTTCAGATTATAGAGAACTAGGTTGCATCATTGACCCTAGACTATAACTACATCATCATAGCATCTCATCATTTCATCATAAGTGAATGTTCACTTTACATGTGGATTATACGACATTTTTTCGAGTTATTTACTTTCATTTCATATCGATTGTCACATGGATGCCCTTAAATGCCCATTCCATTATCTTTTCCCCATACTTTAACGTGGAGAATTCCTTTGTCATTCCCTATCACAATTTCACATCACCGATTCATCACCGATAACGCCGAATGCCGGATAAACTTTAAATAGGCTAAGATGCTCTCACCCTTTGTTTCACCACTAACATGTCGAGTTACACTTTATTCACATTAAGTCTCTAAACCATCATACATTGAAGCACTTACAACACCTCATAACCCATCTTTTGAACCCGTCGATCATTTTTGAAACATAACCTCAAATCTATCATTTCTTATCACATTTCTTTGAAGCGCTTATTATTAACATCGGATTTTGCTACGCCTCACATTTCCTCTTGTTTTGAAGAAGATATGGCAATCAAGAAAGCTACAGATTGAAATGACCCAAGCGGCTATTCGTGGTTAGTGAATGACAAGATTGCTAATGCTCTAAGAGTTGAAAGGAAACGGTGAGCCGCACGCCGAGGTCACGATCGTCATCAGAGTAGCTAGGCTAGTCACGCTCGGAAATGCCGAGGATCCGGAGTTAAGAAATGTTCGTACAAGGATTTCAAAAGTTGTGAGCCCACGAAATTTAGAGGTACCGAGGAGCTACGAAGAATGGTTCGATGGTTTGAAAATTGGAATCGAGTTTTGCTATGTAATCGTCCTGATGATAGTAAAGTTAAATTTGTTACGAAGCACATTACTCGATGGAGCATTATCGTGGTGGAATTCTTATGCTCAACCGATTGGGATGGAGAATGCTTTCAAGCTTACTGGGAGCAATTCAAGAGTTTGGTAACTAAGAAGTTTTGTCCTCGTACGGAAATCAAAAAGTTGAGACGGAGTTCTATGAATTAGTAACCATCATTTACGATATTGACACTTACATACGGAGATTCCGTGAATTAGCCGCGTTATGCCCGCCGATGGTTTCGATAATGAAAAGTTGCTAGAGGCTTTTATTGGAGGACTTCCGAGGTCATTCAAGGAGATGTGACATCTTTGATCCACAAACAATCGAGGAAGCTATTGAGTTACTCGAAGTCGATGGCACAAGTGGTGAAGCGAGGTAAGTACACCAACAACAATGACCAAAACAACAACAACAACGACGATAACCAAATCAACCACAACAAAAGAAAATGGGAAATGACCGTGAAGGTTATGATAACGACAACCAAAACCATAACACTAACCATCATCAACAATGTAATAGAAGACAAGAAGCCGTGTGGTCATGTTGTCGCACTACCGCTGGAAGAGCTTATGCAGAAACTTACTGCGATGCCACCAATGCACGCTACATCATAATGGTCCATGTGGTATATGTTTTAGCATCACAAAGTAGGACACCTTGCTAAGGACCTGTAAGGGCAAGACCATAGTTACGTGCTTGGATGTGGGAACAAGGACACTATCGGAATCAATGTCCTCAAAATCAAGGTCAACAAGTCGAAGGTGCTCATGGGAATGTATATGTTAAGGAGCTTCGTCAAGGTATCAACGACGGAAGCTCAAGAAGTTCTAAACTAATAGTCTTATTTCTTCTTATGTGCTATGTTGTATTAAGTTTATGTTTTCCATCGTGACTAATCTTTATAACTTAACGATGTACTACTTTTGCTAAACCACCGTTGTAAAATATTCTCATCTATCGTACTTCATTTTCATTCCGATTTGTTATTATTTACGAGGATTTTAATTCTTTTTACTTTAACTATCATTTTAACAACACATCTCCATGTCTTCTCTCCTCGATGTTCATCACAATTTTAACATCGCTTGACTCAACACCAAACAACATATGAGTCGATTAGTCCAAGCATTGCATAGTTACTCCTAAATTATACATAGCCCCGATCACCTATGTCTAATTCAGAAGAATCATGCAATGAGGGAGTAGTAGTCTTATATGAGTAAGCAATCTTAATCGAGCCAAATTTTCAAAAGATTTTCTTCAAACCACTTGTTTCCAGTTTGATCCGCGCGATGCTCTTGTTTGATGAGTTGCAAGATCGAGCTAGAAACAAGTTGTTACCTAAACCGATTTAGCCTAATCTCATGACAGCTCTTGTTTGATGAGTTGAGATTAAGTAAAATCGGTTACCACAAAGTCTTTGAGGTTTTGCTTTGGAATGGGAAAGTTTACTACCTCAAACCCTAAACCTGTTAGACCTAATAACGATTGAATTCTGTGGACCGAATTCCTTTTGATGGGCTGAATGTGACAACCCGTGATTTTCAGGTCATTTCTAGACACGATTCATGTTTCATTATTTCAACATTTATAGTAAACTTGGTTTACTTGTTTCAAATTGCGTAACCTCGAGGTTTAGCGGCGAATTCATGATCATGTCATCACATGCATTTCATATGGACTATTATTAGTCTACATTTCATGGACATCATGTGCATCTTCAATTAAGTGTGGATGTTGTGAGCATGCGGCTTTGGATTGACTCCTCAATTCGATCACCGCAACCGTCCAAATGTACCGCAAACAACAGCTAGCAATAAAACACGAAAGTGTCTTTGACCACTTTCGCCGAATTGAGGTACACGCCCACGGTTCCCGCTGATCGAAGACAAGTACCGCTGTGATCGGTATAATTCAAGAATCTCCTTGACGGGGTTTCGCGGTGTTCTAGCCGTTCTCAAACCGTAACGCCTCAAAGAAGACAACACGGAGTGAGTGAACCAAGAATTGAGATTTCACCGATTGATGAAAATGATTTGAAAACAATCGTATATTGCTTGAAGAAAGAGTTTTGCAATACAACGAAGGTTTATGAGAAAGATCAATTTTCAATCAAAATACTTTTGTATTAAAGAATGAGTACACATTCGACGTGCTAGTGAAAAGAAGATTCACATCGAATGGTTTTTCCAAAAGTATTTTTTTTCAATCAGATATACTTTTTGTGTTTGAAAACATAAATACACATTCGACGTGCTAGAGAAAAGAAGATTTGCACATCGAACGGTTTTTCCAAAAGTATTCGTCAATTCCATTCCTAGACCAAGGTTGATTCAAGAGTGAATCGCCCTATCGTTTCTATCCAGTTGTCACAAGTTTGATCTTTTGGAAAGATCTCACATGTCACCCACCAAGAGCTTGTTTGATGTTGGCTCTAGAAGGATTTCCATCTTCATCGTGAATACTTTTACATACCACTCGGATGTTCCGCAATACCACAAGGATAATGCGTGGGACTCTTAATATATACTTACTTTCCACATTGTGTGAAACAACAAGTCTTCATGAATTTAGTGTCCTAACGAGATATTGTGGATGATCTCTTGGCTCTAGAATCAATAGTGCTCATTTGGTTCTGTGTTGGAGACTAGGGAGAGGGTCTCCTTCTTCAATATCAACAATCTCTAAGAGAAAGTCGATAGATAATGTCGGTTCCCGTGAGAATGAAACAAACCCTTTAAGAGGAACTTGAGTAGCTTGGGAAGTTTAGTGCGGTCGTCCATTGGGTCCATGGCGCCTTGTCTTCAATACCGGTGTTACCTTAGTAAACACCAAGAGCATATGTATTGAACCCGGTGACTACCCTAAGGTTGAATTATTGAGGGCTATTTCTTTTCACCCTTTTCATATTCAATTCTTTTTCATTCTTCAACCCTTCAAGCTTACCGAGACTTCATAACTAGAACCTTGTTGGGTTTATTCCAGTACTAGCTCTGTCTCAGTCCGCACTCTTTCCATTTCTCATTTTTCTCCTTTTTTCATCATACCTAAGGACTCTACACTATCTAGTGGATTGTCCCTGGGTAGATCCGTCCGGTTCTGGCGGATCATGGGAACGAATACCTAACCTAACCATCCTTATAACTCCATGCATAAAATAAATTGGTCGGTCTTTCGGTATTGTTCTTTCTTCCTTGAAACCAATTGAAAAATCATTTGGAAAAACAATCAAGGTACTTGTGATACGAGATAAAAGCATTTTGTACCTTAATAGTTTTGATCATTTAGAAAATGCTCCCCCTCAACATGTGCATCATGTATTTGAAATTGTTTAAGCACATGGAGGCAAGAGTTCTTTGAAATAATTTCTTTGAAATAATTTCTTGATCACAATTTCTATGGAAAAAGCCATTTGATTTTCTTTGGTAAATTCTCCCCCTCAATATGTGCATAGGATATTTGAAATCATTTTTATCACATAGAGGCAAGAGTTCTTTTGAAGCACATCCACGATTACAAAAACAATTTAAGAAACCATTTGAAAACTCAATCAAGGTACATCATGTTAAAACATAAAAGCTTTTGTACCTCGATAGTTTATTTTCTTTTAAAATGCTCCCTCAATATATGCTTCGAGATTCGAAAGCGTTTAGCACATACGAGAGAGCAGCCTGCATAATTGAATCAAAACGATCACCTTTTATCAAATTTCATTATTAAATCACAAATTCTCCCCCGATCAAAAATATCAAACCCTTTGAGATTTTGGATCCCAAGTGATTTAATTCGGTTTAGAAAACATGGGAGAAAATGTGCCTGATTTAAAATACTCATCTGGTTTTTGGATAAATCCTCCTCCTCAACATGTGCATTATGTATTTGAAATCGTTTGGCACATGGAGGCAGGAGTGCCTTTGAAGGACTCAAACCAATTCCATAAAAACAGATTTGAGATTTAAATCATGATCTCTCCCTTGATCAAAAATTTCAAACCAATTAGGGTTTTGGATCCCGATTGATTTAAATCATTTAGAAAGTTTTAGGGAAAGACGTGGCAAGATTTAATTTTGAAAATGATGATAAGGACCATTTTTAGACATTAAAGATTGTTAGTGTCGTATGATAGTTTTAAGAGATCTTTAAGTAAAATAAAACAATTTCACAATCAAACAAGAATGTAAAAATTTCATTTTGATGATCTTTGAGTTTTAAAGAAAACCATACCATGACATAACATTAAATCTTTAGATCACCACATTTTAGCGTACAAACGGACCTTTTATGAAGAAATATCGTTTGAAAATACATAATTTGAAATCACTCTCCCCCTCAATCGATGACCGAAGTCTATAATTGAGTGACTTAGGTTTTGATAAAATGAAGTCCGGTGATTTTCCAAATTAAGTCCAATTAATTTTCAAAACAATATTTTCCATTTTCAAAACAATTTAACCAAATTATTCAAAATTGTTTACAAATGGTATCCTGCACAAAGATACGTTAGGTGGTTGAGAAGCTTTTGTTGTTGTTGTTGTTTGAGGGTTGGAAGAAAACCGCTCAAGCAAATGCAATGAGACTTCTTACGTTGCATTTTAATGCCAACCGAGGTCAATTAAGCTCCGCTTTCTTCAATCACTTAGAAGAAAACCATCTGTCGATGCAAGATGAGACCTCTTACGTTGCATTTATGCCAACTCTCCATAGAAGTCCAATTAAGCTCCGCTTTCTTCATTTGTCAACCCAAGATATTGTTACCCTTTCCTTTCGGCATCCAATCATGTTCATTTGTGGGATCCGGATCGGGAACATTCTTATATACCAATATACCGCATATGTTAGTGAACACACATACAAATATATGGTGGTCGACAACACCCAAACAACAATCGACTAATAAAAGTCAATCCAACATATCAATCGGATCATGTAAGGTATGGGTATAATGTGTTTCTCAAACTCTAATCATCTAAACCTAACAATCATATCCTAGAAACCTAGTCCTTCAACATAGGCAATTATATTTTTCGATAAGCACGAGGATAATTAAGAAAGTCCGTTAGATGATATAAATTTGAAAACATTTTCCCCTCAATCAATGACTTATTTTCTGAAAAGATTAAAAGCTTGAAGTCATTGATTGAGCTTTCAATTTTCACAAAAACTCGAATCGATTGTTTTAAAAGCAACTCATTTATCACCATTTTTAAAACAACAAATATTTTTCTCAAGAATTTTAGACGGAAAAACATTTGTGTAGGAACAAAGCATCCTTCGACATACTTTCCTCATTTTGTTTTAGGATAAGTGCACGAAATTTGTGAAAACGCTTAAGCGTAGCACTTTCCTTCCTTTAAGAACGGGTTGCTATCTCGAAATAATAGCAAGCCATAGTTTAAGCACGGGTTACGATCAAGTAATCAAGCCATAGTTTTAAGCACGGGTTACAATCAAATAATCAGTAAGCCATTTTTTAGACATGTTTAGAAAAGAATATTTACACCTCCTGCTCGAACTTCATCTATGGTCCCGTGCCATTATTGAATGACATTTCTAAGACCGTAGATGTTATCGATACCAGAAGACATGTCTTAGAAAAACAATATTTTTGGTCTTTTTCAAATTTTCTGATTTTTATGGCTTTTTGAAAATTTTATATTTTTCTATTTTGCTTTGATGGTTTTATATTTTTCTATTTTCTTTTTGTTGGTTTTATATTTTTGTATTTTGTTTTCTGATAAATATATACAAGGATAGAGTAGATGATATAGTTAAAGAGGATGATGATACGAGTACCGAGATAAGGATATCGAGCAGCACGTCGTAGAAGATAGAATTCGTCATCTCTTAAACATCCACCACCAAAGCTTCCAAGGGCTCTTGAATTGAAAGAAATAGAACCATCTGAAGTGAGACTTTGGCGCCTTCCCCAAACCGAAAATCCTTTAGCCGAAAGGATTCAAGCTCTATTTCAAGCTTGCCTTAGCCAGTGCACAGAAAGCACACCATTACCATAAATCCATTGCTCCCATTTAAGAACGATAATCGAGGATCTCCATTCGGGTTATATCATCAAGAAGAAGATCAACAACGTTTCATCCCACTCTTTAAATTTCTTCTCAAATTTCATTACCATCAAGTCCAAGCGATCCATTCCAAAAGGTGTCAAGAGAGCAATTCCCCAAGTAGTTGAATTGATGCATCGACTCATTGTATAATGCTCAAGAACTCTCCCAAATACACTTCATGAGGGAATGAAGAAAACCTTCCCATGTTCACATTTTTCTTCCCCGATGAACGTGTATGAAGCTCAAGAACCCAAGTACACCAATATCCAAGAACTCTCCGAATACACATCAAGAGGGTAATGTAGAACACCTCCCTATGTTCACATCTTTCGTCCCGATGAATGTGTATGAAGTTCAAGAATCTCGGTACACACATTCCCAACGAGAGAATAATCTCGATAACACCTCCTCATGTTACACATTTATCTCCCCCAATATGCCATACTTGTGTACCTCTTTTATCCTCGAAACTTTCTCTAACATCACTTCCCCACATAGTTGGAATAAAACTAAACGCCATGAGTCAAACCTTGAGTTTCTACGGTCATGACAATCGCCTTCCGGGATATCTTCAATCACTTAGAAGTATTAAGTTCATCAAAGTTTACTCGCTTTAGATGCGTGTCTCCTTCCCCTTGCCGGTTTTGATACTTGAATCAAGAACTCTTTGACAACCCAAATACTAGAAATGCTTGAGAAGAACACTTGAACTCTTGTGAGAATCAACTTGTCAAGACTCTCTCGACTATTTTTATCAACCCTTATGTAGACAATTTGAAGTGACCACCAAGAAGAAAACCCGATATACCCTACTTGAAACCAAGTCAACTTCCCCACATTTGTATCTTAAGCTTGCACCTAATGATGGAAGAACGGTAGAGAATTTATGCTTCAAGCAAATCTCTAAGTACTCACTACCCAAACAAAGTATGAGACATTAACACCTCTTGCGATTATCCACACCGTCATATGCGTGTGACATCGAGTAAAACAAAGTAACTCCTAATAGTGATAGTTAACCGTGTCTTCAACCATCCGCCTCGATTGCGGTAACTAGATAAACCAAGTCTTCAACTCAAATTCTTAAGCCCGAGCAAGTTATCAAATAAGAACACGCCTTTGTGAAAGTCAACTTCAATCTCAAATAAGTGATAAATGATTAACTCAAGTAATCACCTTGTGTCAAATGTCCAACAATAGTCAATATCAACGCCTCGAGTAGTCATCGCTAAAGAATATGAGCACGTCTAATTGGGAATTGAATCGACTTATAACTTTCTCCCAATTAGTGCTCTCCCTAAACCGACAACTGCTTGATAAATGCCCAAATTAAGAAGAAGTCTTTAGATCGTTAAATGCAACTCGCCTTTGGTCTTCTAACATATAGCAAGAAATGTAGAACAAATCAGACTCGACCTTCTTCAAGATTGTCCAGTTGGGAATAGATAATTAACATCTTCAACTCACACCAAAAGCATCCCACCAAAAGCATCCCGCTTAACTTACATCTTGCAAATCCCTTAACTAAAATCCTCCCAATCAAACAAGAACGTAAAGATGTTCATCAAGGAAATCAAAGAATCGGTCACAACGAACACACAAGATGGTAACACCAAACTACCAATCACATCAAACAAGAACAGAGATCGCTCGGAATCATCATGTTGATGTATACGTGAAGCATTAACCGGGAGCACTTTGTCGATAAACTCATCAATCCGAGTGAAGATGTCAACCAACGGCTCTTAGAAGAGAAAAACTCCATGTGAAGATGACCCGATAAGAAGAAGCTCGGTTCTTACATGAGTTTAGAGCCGTATGACCATTTATAATCTCTAATATCAATCAACAATGCAAAAAATTCACACTTCTTCTCCCCCTCAAGAATTGCATACGGAGATGCCATTCTTGATTAAATAAGTGAACATTATCCAAATGTAGTCTATTCACACTTCTCCCCAACAATCGCCACAGGATGTCGCCATCGTCATTATAGTTGAGAAAGTGGAATCGAAAACAATCAACAAGAGTCTTGTTCACTTGATGACCAAGCGCATGGAAAAAGTATGAAGCATGTTGATGAGAATGGTCATAATAGAAGATTTCTCTTCTTGAAGATAAAGCGCATCGACACGCATACTTTTCTTTTCTTTGGAGAACGAGGCATGAACTGCTGTGTTCATACGTCATAAGAAGATTTCTTCTTCGTAAGATAATGCGATCAAACGCATACATTTCTTTTCTTTAGAGTACGAGGCATGAACTGCTGTGTTCATACGTCATAAGAAGATTTCTCTTATTTTTAAGATAAAGCGCACCGAGACGTACACTTTTCTTTTCTTTAGAGTACGAGGCTGAATCGATGTGAATGTACGCCATAATCTCTCTTTTCATCTCTCTTAGCAAAACATGTAATCAACCCCATTATCATTCAAGAAGCTCTTTGTAGTGACAAATGATGGTGAAAACCCAATATGATGAATTTGACCACAAGTAAACTACCCCGAACTCGTGACTTAAACTTGCACATATGTAACAAAGAGCGGTGCCGAGAATTCATGCTCCATTGAATCTCTTAAGTACTCTATACTCTTCAACCAACCAACCATCAAGTAATAGACGACATTACCTCTTGAAAATCCACAATTGAATGTGACATCGAGCACTACAACGTAACTCCTTAAAGTGATAGTTATTTTGAGGTGATAAGAGCCCAATTCCCCAAGTGGTAAAAGAAAAGGTAAAAGTCACCAACAATAACTAGATTTCCAAGTCTTCGCTTTTGAAAATAAGTTCGAACAAGGATCTTGAAGAATCTTCATCCATCCATCCCCGATACCTTCGGATACTAAGTACACTCGCCGTGATAATTCACTTCAACTTCAAATAAATAATAGTGAATTAACTCCGTTGTCACATCTTCTCGTTAAAAGCTCAAATCTAGCCTCCTTTGACGCTTTAAGTGAACTATGATAATGGTTTCATCCGACCATGGTTAAATGCACATAACCCGTAAAACCTTGTAATAACCATACCGCCATGACGAATATCCAAACACACATCCAATTCATGAAGTACACCCTTTTATCCCTTCTTCAAAATAGAAACTGTAGCACCAACATCAGATGAGATCCGAAATACACTTTCTTTTCTCCGTGATGGTTCCATCATTACGGATTTTACAATTCTATGGTTTAAACCGAAAATAGGTTCTTTCACGGATTTTACAAAACCAAGAATAAACCGTAAGATAGATCCGAAATGCACTTTGCTTTTACCAGATGTTTCCATTGTTACAGGATTTTACAAGTCTATGACTTAAACCGAGAAATAGTTTCTTTCATGGATTTTACAAAATCAAGACAAAACCATAAACAATGTCGACTTGAATGTGTTATGACAACTTAGGTTTCGGTGAATATTTGTTTTAGGAGAACATGCAGTGGTTCATCATCGGTTCATTATCCAACATCATCAACCTCATCAACCATCCAATAAACACTCTGGTAAACACATCATTCACGAATTCTGTCGGCTATTATGGTGACCATATGGAGAAGTAAACCCGATATGCCAAACTTGATCATGAAGTAAAATTTCCAGATTTGTTACTTAAACTTGTACTAATCCTCGTGAAAAAGAAACGGTGTACCCAATGTATAAAACCTCTTGACATTCTCAACTGAGTGAGACACCGAAGTGATAGTTACGTTGTGGGTTAAGCGAGAAAGAATCACAACCGTAATTAAATAGCCAAGTCCTTATCACACTCTGTATATGCCCAAACAAGTCATCTTCGCGAAAGGGTAGAAAGAAAGAAGATGAAATAAGTAAACGCGCTCGGAAAAACCTAACTTCAAAATCCAGTGAGAAATATCGTACAAACAACCCCGAACTCAACTTTGTACATCAAATCAAGCCGTGACGTAATATTCTTCGTGACAATGTATAAACCAAAGTATCAAATCGCATAGCCCAACAAATTTCAGTATCAACCCAAATCTCATCATCATTTCACATAATTAAATCTCATCATCGAATCTCTTTTATAACCAAGTCTCATAAAATCCAATATCCATTATAAGGTAAAAAGCCAATTAACTACGGTCTGAATTCACCTTTGCTCGAATACACTCACAAATTCACTAATATCATATTGAACCGGCCCAATTATATACCAACACCCCAGATCCATGACAGTTGTTGCACGGCCCATGTTCAAACACCGGATCCAACCTAGGACATGCCCTAATCACACGGGTATAAAACACCCACTAAATCACATCTAACCCTAAAAAATCTCACCAAAATCCGCCTCTCTCTTTTACCACAAAAACACCAACCCTAATCACATTCATATCAGAGAAACCGCCCCTTTAATCCCTAATATTTCTCCAAATATTAACCACCTCCCATCCAATCGTTTCATCAAACTCTGATCAAACCCAACATAACTCTCCAAAGAAAATGATACGCCTCTCTCAACTTACTCTTCCAAAAATTAAATCTTAATGATACTCCCCATTTAAATCCAGCGAAGCCATACAACAATCATTAAGCTTGCCACAGGGTTGGTTTGAGCTCGCCACAGGGATGGCTTGAGTAGAGACTTAGTACGACATAACCACAGGGATGGTTTTGAGACTGAGAGATGGCACACGAGCACATGTAGGTTATGTGACTGTTTTTTGTTTTTAATCACACCAACGAATCACAATAGGATGTTAACCCTCAAAATGGTTTTCATTTAATTATTTGATTCGTATAATATCAAGAGTCGGGAATTTCAAAAATATCATTTGATCAATGATGTGAGATTATTTCGTGAGTATGGACGAGGTCGAGATCAAATATTATGAACAATATTTATTTTGATTGGATATTAATCAAGAAAAATCGGTGAAGATTGTTTTTAGAGGGTATGGTCGGATGTATACTTTGCATCTCGAATTTATCAACGAAACCCTAAACCAAATCGAGATTGTGTCGATATGATTAGATGAAATAAATATTCTTGGTTCATGAGATTGATTAGTTCACTCATTTATGTTTTGAGTTTTGGTTGAGTTGAATAGATGATGTAGGAAGAGTTAGGTTATTAGATGTTGATGTTGGTTATGTTTCGGATCTTGTTGAAGCTTTTCTAGTTGAGACAACTTAGAATCAATACGTTTACCATTTTCTTTGGTCTTGTATATCGGCATTGAAATTTAGCTTATTAAAAGCTTATTTATAAGCCCAAATCATAGCAGTTTCATAATCTTCAAATAGCATTTAATTAGAAAAAGGTTCAAAAAAATAAGTTTTCATTTTTCTCAGGCTTAGATAAATATAAAAGTAGAAAAAGTAATTTTCTAGATTTTCATAGCTTATTTGGTAATTTTTAGTAATTTAATTAGTTTTTAATAGTTTAAAATCCATAGAAAATCACAAAAATACAAAAATAGTTTTGAAAAGTCTATTTTGATATTTTAGACTTTTCCAAGTCTTAATCTTATTTTTCTAGCTCATTTTCCTATTTTCTTGTATTTTAGGTAATTAATTAATAGTTAAAAATAGTTTATAATTAGATAATTAGTTTTAAAATAATTTTCTTTTTCTAAATATTTTCTTATTTTAGATTTTTCATATTTTTAGGGTTAATATTGACTTAGTTTCATTTTTTTTTATGCATACGTCACAGATTTTAAATTAAGCGTCGTTTTGGGTTTTAAACGTTCATCACTTTAATTATAGTGATAGCGTTTATTTAATAGGTTTTATCTTTTTAATTTTCTTTAATTTGCATTTAAGGCATTTTTAATTTGTTTGATATTTCTGTAGTCATAATAATCTCACAATTCCCTTTATCATTCAAATTTCTCGATCACTAGACGTTGATTTATCCATTGCATAGCTCGCTGGGACATAACGACCCGGGGAGACTCTATACTCCTATGATCTTAATTGCATTGGTGTTTGAGCAGTTTTTAGTCTTTTAGGCTTGACTGTTTAGCACCGATCAAATTTAAGCGCATTCCGAGTCTGTCTTGATTTATCTCCGTTTTAGCAGATTAGTTGTTTGAATCCTCACTCTTTGTTTATATCATCCATTTACGATATATATATATCCATATTTTCTTCTAAAAATCCAAAAACCAAAAAACCAAGCACGATAAAACACAAAAATATTTTTCTTTTGTTTCTATATATGTATCAAAAATAAAAATACAAAAGAATCGTCGCTTTTCTACAATAATTAACAACTTAAAAGATTACCACCGAAAACCAAGGCAGGTGCACTACCTAGCACCATAATAAGTTCTCGAACTAAAGATTTAAAACTTGCCTTTGTGTCCATTGTGATTGGTGTACCTTTTAAAAGAAGCCATTCATCTTGGATTATTGGTTAAGTTCATCGTTGTTTTGCCTCGATTTTGTGTTAATTGATTTTGTTGTGATATCGACGCTTCGAACCGAAAAACCATAAAGATTCTTCTCACCCCGATTTTTATAAACGACTTCATAATTCTCATTCTCATGTGAAAGATCTTCATAATTCCATTTCTCCTTAACTCGAGTTTCTTTAGAGTTAACTACGTGTATGCGCATCGCTCTTTCTAGATCCGTAAGCCCATTTCGTGAGCTTGTCAAGATTCCAAGAAGGGCGTGTTCGCAGACGTTACTCCCATCGACCGGATCGAGATCCGGACTGTTCACACTCATCCCGTTATCATGGCGGATGAGATTCCTATGTGCGAAGCTTCGAGCACCCATCGACGGGTATGGAGATGCTATCGTTATGCCGACCATCGTGGTCGAAAACTTTGAGCTCAAGACGGGTTCTTGAATCTTGTAACCTCTAATCAATTCTTTGGTTTTGAGCGGACGATCCTCATGCTCATATTCGATGGTTTAACAAGATTGCATCTACCATCAAGTATAAGAATGTCCTTCCAAGTCGTTAGCTTCTTACATTCCGTGCTTCAAAATGGTTTTCATTTAATTATTTGATTCAGATAATATCAAGAGTCGCATTTGATCAATGATGTGAGATTATTTCGTAGTATGGACTCTTGAAGTCTAGATAATTTCCTTTTGGAAAACCACGAAATATGAGGCTGAGATCAAATATTATGAACAATATTTATTTTGATTGGATATTAATCAAGAAAAATCAGTGAAGATTGTTTTTAGAGGGTATGGTCGGATGTATACTTTGCATCTCGAATTTATCAACGAAACCCCTAAACCAAATCTGAGATTGTGTCGATATGATTAGATGAAATAAATCTGAGATTGATTAGTTCACTCATTTATGTTTTGAGTTTTGGTTGAGTTGAATAGATGATGTAGGAAGAGTTAGGTTATTAGATGTTGATGTTGGTTATGTTTCGGATCTGTTGAGACAACTTAGAATCAATACGTTTTCTTTGGTCTTGTATATCTGGCATTGAAATGGACTGATGATGTAGTCGAAACTGAAGTCTGAAATAGGTATATGGTTTTTGTTGTCAAGTCTTCTCATTCTTCATCCTTTCTGTTAAGTTGCATCAGTCAAAGGGTCACAAAGACCAAGTCGCTAGACCAAGTCGCTATGACTAAGTCGCTATGACCAAGTCGCTATGACTAAGTCGCTAGACCAAGTCGCTATGACTAAGTTGCTAGACCAAGTCGCTGTCGCTAGACCAAGTCGCTACGACTTGTAAAGACAAGTCGCTACATCAAGTTTATAAACACAACTCGCTACTTGTTGAATAACAAGTTGCTACATTTGTCCAAGTCGCTAGGTTTTGTGTCAAGTCGCTATTTGGATATTTGATTTTTTCCGATGAGCTTTCCGACCAAATTCCGACCATATTCATGAAAACCCAGAAACTGCATATGAAACTCTAGTTTGCCCAGTTTGACAAAGAACAAAAGTAACCATTTGACCATTTTAGACCTCATGAATCTCTCCTAATGACCACAAAAATATGCATAACAAGACTGATATGACCATATTCTTAACAAGACTGATATGACCAAAGAAAAGGACAAATACTTTGTTAAAACCAGTTTTCACCACAGTTATATAAGAAACAATTTTTTGACCATCAAGAAGTACCAAATCAGTTATAACAAGAAAAGGAACAAGAAAAATATTTCCGACCATAAAAAGTGATAAAAAAACAGTTTTACACATGAGATTCGAACCACAATAAATCAATAAACACAATAACCATGGCTCTGGTACCAATTGTAGGATCGTTATTTTATTGTGTTTGATGATTCGGGTGGTCTTGGATGATCAAAATACATGTTTGCCATATTTAGAGAGAGAAAGATAGAGAGGGTGTTCTTGCTAGAGACTTGGTTCTCAAATGTAAAAGGTTAGATTGAATGAGCACCACCCTTCCATGGATGGAAGGGTATTTATACTTACACAATGCACGACCTCCTATCGGCTGTGGATCGTATACAGTGGGTAAAGACCCGTCCTTCCTCTACGGTGTTGCACTAAACTATTTTACGCTACTGACTAACTAATTAACTACATAAAAACGTAAATAACGACAAGTCTACGAGCTAACTTATGCTAGATAATATTTGGGGTGACCGACTCTTCACTATGGAATTTTCTAATTCCTAACAAGGATAAATTGTGTTCGTATACTAGCGTATTTTTTTCGGCTCACTGTTGTCAAACAAGACCCGACACAATATATAACATATGGGTAAATTTTCTTTTGGATTAAAAGGAGTATTTGGCTTTAGATTAAAAAGAGTATTTGGTTTTGGGTTTGAAATTGCCTTGTTCTTTTGTGGGTGGGCCGAAGGCCAGTTCAAGCAATAAAGGGGGCGTTTGATTTCTTATTTTCAGCATTGAAATACTTATTTTCTATAAACCTTTAGACTTAAAAATGATAACAATTTTTGCACAAGTTCTTGTGCTTGGTAGCGTTAGTTCTGCACGTCAGCACAACAAGGAAGGAAGAGTTTCTTTTTCCATTGTCATAATTCATGTTTTGGTCATTTAATACATAGATACTACTTATATTTTGGTTATTTCTCATGCATGGAATACTACTTTAAGTTGGTCATTTTGTCATTAAGGATATTTCCATGCATATATACCTGAACACAATAGGTTAATCTACTTGGGTTTGTCATTAAATATCTTTTCAAAACTAAACTCATTATTTCATTACTATGTTTCTTGTCAAAAAGGTTTCAAGCAAGTCTTGATCGTTAACATCCATTTTTCGCATAAAGAGGTTTATAAATGAGCCATTTACATTCTCTCATTTGACAAAATACTCTTATTTAGCACAACAAGTTGGACATTTCAAAGATGAAAAAACTACTTTAAGATAATACAAATAGGTCCTATGGTTAGTTAACCTATACGTAAGTAAATATATTGGTTGGATTTTATAAGTGCACTAAAGGGACTGAATACACAACGAAGTCGTTAAGTACACAAAAATGAACTTTTATTATAAAAGTGTACATGCTTATATGCAACAACAATAACTAACGACATTTATTTATGTGTTTTTTGACCACGTCTATTTCTTCTGATACTCACTTATATTATTATATATATTTTTCCGTACATCGTCTTTCGGTTACCGCCGAACAAAAGACTTATTCATTTGTGACACTTTTTGTTATTTGTACATGTATACTTAAGCACTTCCAAGAGCCAATACTTACAAATAATTAGAAAACTTTTTTACACTTAAATGCTGCCACACAAGCAACAACAACAACAACAAACACTTGAAAGTTTTTCTTAAACTTCATCGAGTCTTAAGCCTAGAACTATAAATTAAGACTTGCTATACTAATCTAGGTCGCGTGTCGGTAGTGCGCACTTATACTATTTGAATTTAAGCTATTTCAGATTTCTTCATTGAGGTGAGTTCATAGCCCCACTTTTACTCTTTAACTGTTTTATAAACTCTTTGGGGGAGATACATGCTATAAACTAGTACACAAATCTTTTCTTAAAATGCATGCTTGCATGATTATTATTATTATAGCCTAAGTTTCCTGCCAAAAGTCCCCTTCATCATGAACCATTAATCACTTGCGAGTGAACGCAAATATTGTGGATAGTACTATGGGAATTGACGACCCGACTCGGTTATCTAAATAACCAAGCGCACCATATTTGATTATCTCTATGTAATCGGCTATTACATCCGGGGCAATTTGATTACTTACACCAAGAATTAGGTGTATGCAGCTAGTATTGGTGTCATGAGCTTAGTGCATAATAATAATCTCTGCTTTTCTATGGTAGTTGTCTTCAAGCAATTATCATCTCTTACTTGTGTTCAACTATTTACTAAACCTATGAATATCAATCAACCTTTGTGTTGATCTTTTTAAGCATGTTTATCTCAGGTATTAAAAAGGCGATAGCTAACTCTGGAGGCGCTTGGGCATTGGCATGGCATGGTCATAGATGACTCTGATTTACGTATGGGGACCACATTTTATTAATGGGCCATTTTCCGCAACAAATCAACCTTTGTAAACTCTATTTTACTTCAATAAATGAAATCTTTTAAGAAAAATCTTTATTTTTCACTTTGTGTTATGATCCAATTGAGTAGCATCCCAAAAACCTTTTCTTCCGCTGCAAACCATTTTTGGGGGTGTTACAGATTGGTATCAGAGCCTTGGTTATATAGAACTGGGTATTTTTCAAACCTAGACTATAACCACTTTTTCAAAAACTTAACCCTATGACCGACACATGCCTGCCTGCCAAGCTGAATGCCCCACTTATGACTCGTTGAAGTCATCTTTGATAAGATATGTGTTTTATTACTGGCAACTTAACCTCACTATTAGCTATTGTTGTTCCCTATTCACTATAGTATAAAACAGTTTTAAGTGATTAAAACAAACTAATAGTGAATAATGACTGAAACTAACGTAAATTAAACACACATATAAATTTTCAACGTTTATATTCTTATTAGAAATGAATCAAAGAATACATTACCCAAGTACTTGCGGAATAGTACTTGGGATTGAAATGACAAAGTTGAGTGACTCCTCTCTAAGCTCAGGCTAAGTCTGAGCACAACTCTTAGAACCCACTGAGCTATCTCAAGGATAAAGTTGTATTTGGAGGAGTGAAAAGATGGCTTGTGTGTGTGTGTTTTTACAATTCACAAGCTTAAACTTTTCACTCACTCTCTTATGCTATTTATACAAGTATGGTTATTAACTTTAACCTAGAAGACAAAAACATAGATCACAGCAAACACGAATATTGATATATTCGTTATCGTTTCACCTTTCTATTTATAGTAGGCGGCGAGGCTTCTTTCCTTAACATAGAATCTTTTAGTATCGCCGCTACTATAAATGGGAAGATATGGATTTAGTAGATAGGGACTTAGTTTTATCCGGGTAAACATTTGGGGACTTAGTTTTATCTGGGTAAACTTTTCCCGCCTTGTCCCGCTCATTCTTCGCCTTCATAGCCTTCGCCTCTTCCTTCCGCTTGTCTTCGGGCAAGTAGTTGAGAGAGTCTTAGGGATTCAGTGAGTTATTGTCATCACCACCGAATCCACCATCTACTTCTTGACTTAGTCTTCACCCTTAAGTTCCGCTTCATCGAGTGGAGAGGCTTCTTCTTCGCCTCATACCGAGTATCTTGAAGATGGCTCACTGAGAGACTATGCGCTCAGTGACCTGATGTCACACCCCCAAATTACCTGTTTTGCAGCAGAATGGAATTCCCGAGGGTTGACTGTCATAGCATCACAATCACAGTTATGTTGAACGACCTAAAGTGTCGTTTGAAAAACACATCGTTTGATTTAATAAAACAATCAGAGTTTACAAAGTGTAGGTCCCAAATGAAAATCATCATGTGCGGAAATAAATTTGTTACAAGCCAAACGATGTTTTTAAAGTGTATAAATCCCATGTGTGACGCGTCGTCACCACGACTCTATGATATGTCCACATGCATGCCATGAAGTGAATGCCTTAGTTACCTGAAAATACATTGCTAAAAGTGTCAACACAAAGGTTGAGTGAGTTCATAGAGTTTATGTAAATGTTTAATACGACTACCACAAGTATAAATTATGTATGACAATGATGTCACAAAAATGATACAATTGCTTAAGCTCATGACACCGAAGCTTGACTGATGTTCGCCCCAACAGAGTGTTTTGCCAAACAACTCAATAATGATAAAGAAATGAAATGCATCCGTCCGGTTGGAATCCACCAACCCGGATGGAGGTGTCACCCTCGATAGATCTATCCACTCACTCTCGCTTCTATGAAAATAACGGTTCATGATTATGAAATGGGGACATTTAACTGGCAATGAGGTAACCTAAGCAATGTAATGAATTTGATATACTTGGCATCGTAATAAAAATGATGTGCAATGTATTCTCCCGTAGGTTTGAAATAAAGTAAAAGTTGAATAAATCGGGCTATGAAAACTCACCTTAGAGTGTAGTGACATAAGTAATGCAATATTGTCAAGAAGTATAGCGAACAAAGATAAAGAAGTATGGCGAACGACACGCCTTTGGCACAACCTATTAGTATACGGCTTATCTCGTAATCACGATAGGAAAGTAAATAAGTTTTCAAAAGATGAGTGCTTTAGTTTTCGTGGAATACTCATATTAAGAATTATAAGAGTTTATTATCGTAATTGTAAGAAAAGTTTAGTATTATCGTCATGGTGGTTTGAAGATCTAGACTGAAAACACATATCAAAGTATAAAATATATAGTACACGATGAAAGAAAATAAACATGTAAGGATCAAATAGCAATTAAATGAGATATAAATAGATTAGTTAAATTTAACTAATAACTAGTCCTTACAAGTTTAATTTATATCTATTGATTATTGGTTTTATATTCGATAAGATTTATAGATCGTTAATAGTCCGTAAATTAGTTCAATATAATCCAACAATTCAAATGCTTTAAGTCCACTTAATAATTCAATAAGTAGTATAGGTTTCAAGTCCAATATCTAAAACCTTCGTCCAAGTCATATATATATAGTCCGTCATTAGCCCGAATAAGTCTAATAAGTTTGTCCAAACTCGTCATGTCCGATATTTGTCCAAGGTTAGTCCAATATGATTCAGGTTATAATCCGTATTATTCAAGTCCAATAATATTAGTATAGTCTAATTGTCCAATAATGTTCAACCCGATAGTTTTAGTCTTCTTCAAATATGATTCGGGTTCCAAATTAACAATCCCGAAACACTTATCATAACTAATAATGATAAGTTTGGATATGAGCTCATAGGCTCGAACCTGCAACCCTTTGGGTTTTCTTATTATATCGAGGTAAACAAACACCCTCAACCCGCACCCTTATCTGGGATGCGGTGTGGCTAACTAAACAAAACCCAACACCTTGCGGTGTGGGCTGGAAATAAGCAAGACCAAACGCCCCTTATGGTCGCTGCTTTGGCCGGGCAAAACAACAAACAAATGTACCCAATTGGTTGTGACAAAGAACCAAACCGAACGCACCTTTATGTGCGTAAAATAAGCAAACAAGCGCACTTTTGGGTGGAAATAAACAAACTAACACACTTTTGTGTGCGTAAAATCAAGATTCAAATACACTTGTTTATGCGAAAATTCAGATTCAATTACACTAATTTATGCAGGAAAACAAGATTCAAATACACTTGTTTATGCGAAAAATTCAGATTCAATTACACTAATTTATGCAGAAAATCAGATTCAAATATGCTAGTTTATGCGAAAATCAAGAAGAAACGTGTCTTTTATGTGCGTAAAATTCAAAGAATAAACGCCTTGTTTGTAAAATTTAAGCAAGCAAAACGCACTTTTGGGGTCAGATTGCAGCGATTAAACCAAGCTCAATCGAGTGGTGCCGAATTGGTGAGCTAACGAAGACAAGCCAAACACCCGATTGGGTGGTCGGGTCATGAGCAACAAAACAAACACCACCGTGTGGTTTCTTTTCCCAATGAGACCAAACCGAAACCATAAGTCTTAATAAGCTATGTTTAATAAATAAACTAAAAGAGATGAAAACCCAAACCAAATAAACCATAAATGATATAAGCGCTTTCAAAACAAGGTTTCAAAATAAACACATAAGTTTACAAGATAAGCCGTAAAAATAAGCTACCTAAAATAAGCTTGAACGAATGCCCACGGTCGTGGTGGGGTCGATACAAACAACCCAACCCACACCCTTATGGGTAGTCAGAACACGCAAATAGCGCAGAAAGAACACGACAACAATTAAACACCCTCTTGGGTAGTTCTGTCACGAACCAATAAAGAAGAAAACAACCCCTTGGGTTGTTTTTGATTTATCGAACACCAAAACAAAACCACCCTTACGGGTTTTAGATCAAACCATGGCTAGACAATCAAAATAAACATAAGCAAATTAGATTAGCAATCCTAAGTCTGAACCCGAGATTAAATTAAAACCACCACATGATTTGTTAACTGAAAATCATTTTATCTGTTTTTAACATCCACGAAACTCAGCAACGTTTAAAATCGGACCTTAAACAAAAGAATTAGATTGAAGCTAGGTCTACACTTGACATACCACAAACGAGAGATAAGGAGGTACAAGATGATGGAGGTGGCTTGGCTGCGTGGCTGGCGATGGTGTGGCCGAGTGGTGGTGTGGAGATGGTCGTGATGTGAGAGAGATATAAGATGGATTATGATCTATCTGTGTTATGTGGTGAGATCAAAAGAAAAGAAAGAAACAGATATATATGTTAAAAGAAAACAAAGAGACGGTGTAGAAAAGTAGAGGCGTGGACATTGATCCTATATCAAATTATTGGGTGGGTGTGGCTGTGTTTGATACGAGAAAGAGAAGAGAACATATATTTATTTGTGTTGTGTCGGTTTATTAAAGAGACAAGGGACTGAATAGGTGTAGGATAAGAATGAGAGTTTGATATTATCTTGAGTTACGAGGTGTAGTTTGATCCCAGTAATTACTAATGTTAAGCCTTTAATTTCTTAAACTTATAAGAAACTCATGTTTAGAATTTACGCATCAAAGCCTTGTAAGGTGAGCCTTAAAGAATGTAAATTAGACTTGTAATATAGAATAAAGTTTAAGTTTTTGTGCTTTAGAGACTTGTATATTAGCTTTGAAGTTTTGTACTTTGGTGTTTATGATTTTATTACCTAAAATCACAATTATAATAAATTAAGGTTTCGTGAAAACTCTAGTAAATGGCAAACGTTTTGTTTGAACGTTAAATAATCGTACGTTAATAAAATAACGTAATGTGATGAATAAAAGTTGTAAATTTATATACTTGACGTAATATATATATATATATATATATATATATATATATATATATATATATATATATATATATATATATATATATATATAATATATAAAATAAATTCAAAACATCGGGTAAACTAATAATATAATTTTTATAGTCTTAAATGAGTATATGATAACGCCACACGCCGCTGCTCGGGGTCAAGGAAACTTCCTTTTCTTCGAGCAAGTTTTATAACACCCTAGGCAAAGGAACCTAATCGCTGTAGTGTAGTAATTAGGGTAAGCCACGGTATTGATATCGCTCTCTAGGGAATAGGAATGCTAGTGAGAAGTTACTACGCTAAGGTTGAGGTTGAGGAAGATTATTTTTATCTTTTATATTTTTAGAAAATGGAAAAGGTACGAATCTCGGTATTGGATTTGGGGGTTGGTATTGCTACCGATTACTCTACTATTATCTAATTATCTAAGCTAAGGTTGTGATAGTCTATGTCTAATTGATGTGTACTGTATGATAGTTTAAAGATGTGTTTACTTAGGTTTTACTACTCCTTAATTATCTCCTATTGATGGTTGATTTGTCACGCCCTTATTCCTAGTTGCGTTGTGATTCTAAGGCTATAGGCGTGCTTATTTCCTAACTCTTTGAAATTACCAAAGGGTCTTGTTTACAAATCCTCTAGTGATTTATAGACGCCTACTCTACGGTTGTCCTTGAATACTTTATCCTACAATTACCTAGATAATTATATTCTAAAGTTCACAAAGAAATTTCAAGCATTATACACAACGAATAATCTAGCGACTCTAGATCATTAGTCAACTAAGATAAGTATCAACCAATCAATATTCAATAATTAAGTTTCATATTCCTAAGCAAACACACAAATAAATTAGCTTGACATGGAGAACATGCAAGCATACACACAAATAATCAAAGACATAATTAAATTAATGAAGTAAATACTTATCTTGATGTATAATAGGTTTAGAACCCTAAAATATCGCACAAGAAAGCCTTGGTTCGGTTTTAGGTTTTACCCAAAAGACTACACACAAAACCGAAAAATTCGGATTCTATATATAAGATTACATCTCGCGACGGCCACCTTATGTTTCGTGACGCCGCCGTCGCCGCCATTAGGGTTTCGCCTTGGCCACGTAAACCTTTCGACGGCGCCACCTTATGACCGTGACGCCGCCCCTTCACCGACGCCGCCTTGGCCGCATCTAGGCCGCCCGAGTAACGACGGCCTATTCCTTTAGAACCCGACGCCGCCCCTTGAAAACATGCAATTTTTCCTCCGAGCCGTCAGCAGAATTCCTTCCCGACGGCGCCGCAGATATGCAAAGTGACGCCGCCGCTTTATGTTTCAAAGCAGCTTTGAGTGTCTCGATTCGACTTTGGCCATTTTCTTCAGATATTCGCGCTTTTCGTCCAAATAAGCATCATTCCAAAGATTTTGCCTTCAAGAGACCTAAAAGTGAAAAGGAACGATATTAAGCAATAACGGATACAAAAGTGATCGAATAAGGGCTTAAATGACCCTCAAAAGGTACCTTTAAAACCTTATCAAATATCCCTACACTTGGTATTTGCTTGTCCTCAAGCAAATGTGCTTTTAGCCAATTAATTTATAAGTTGGGGTCATGAAGCATCCATTCAAAACGGTCCACAACACATATAAGCCCCAAGAAAGTCATAACAAGCACGGAATTACATACTAGCACCTCACATGGGGTGTTTGGATACTCACATCTCTCTCGGTGTATATATGAAATATAACAAATCGGAAATGGAAGATAAACACTCATTAACCGGTCCTAGTACATAGATTACCATAGGCTTGAGAATAGATCAAACCTCCGCCGCTTACGAAGCACCTAGGAAAGACTATCAAAGAGGTCTTTAAAGGGTTGTAATGTTAGGCTTACTGTAGGGAAATGAAGGGTTTGGTGGGATAGGCTATTTAGTGGTGGATAGTCAAAATCTCTATGTTGCAAGTATACGAAGAATGGCGCTAAAGCCAAGACTCGACACTCTAAAACTCTAGGCAACGAAAATAAACAAACATAATTTAAAAGATAGATGTAGGATGGTAGCCCGTATGGTTTTTTTTTTTTTTTTTTTTTTTTTTTTTTTTTTTTTTTTTTTTTTTTTTTTTTTTTTTTTTTTTTTTTTTTTTTTTTTTTTTTTTTTTACACTTTTACTCTACCATCCTCTACGGTACATCAAAATGATAGGATTTATAGACACATCCCTACACTTGAGTTTTTATTACTCTAACACTAATTTGACCCGAATTGAAAAGATCAAAACACTTGAGTACATTATTATGCAAACAAAGGAATTTGAGTTTAACGCTCTCTTCCTATGTTTCATAAACTTTAACTTTTCCCATGAATCCCAATCATCCCAAAATCAGATACAAAGGATATGACTCGACTTAGCAACTCATGCAAGCAACCGATAATTGAACTAAGGGTTTTGGGTGATAACATAAATTTGCACTAAAAGTGAGTGCAATAAAGGTAGGCTAAGGCGATTTGGGTGTATATTCAAAGGGGTGTAAACAATGTTTTCATTGATATTCCGAAAACCAAACATCACGAGAACCGCGAAAAGGATAGGCTCGAGGGGTTAACTAGGGTATCGTGTACTAAAGATGAGTACAACGCAGGGGGTGGGGAATTACTCAACCGATATGGAAGAAGTAATTATATTACGTGTATTAAACAAGGGTTTATCCTAATGCCTCTTATCATTTAGTTATTCCTAACTACACAAGTGTAGTCTCACTAGCGATCTCGAATGCATCACAAAACAAGTTCTAGAATCTAATATACTACCGGTTCACACTCTAAGCATTAAAGATGAATGCTTTAATTCCTACTAATCTAAGGGCGATCCTCACATTTTGGGTGGAATTTAGGTGGTAAAGGGTTTTGTGCTAGTCATGCAACTTCCTATCCATGAGACGCTTTTGTTAAGACTAATGGCCCACTTTATACGTCATGAAAAATTTTAAATTTGGCTAAAATTACCCTAACCTACATTTTCTCATGGTTTATTACACAAATACACTTGGACAAAGCAAATAGTCAAGGATAAGCATAGTTTCAAAGTTCCCGCTTTATTTTCCTCCCTACACTTAAACCGAACATTGTCCCCAATGTTCCCGAAAGTATCAAAGTTATGATAATAGAAGGTAATTAAAACGAAAGAAACTAATACTCCCCGATTAGCTCGGTAGGATCCGTAAAAGTGGTGGTTAAATCTTTCCAAGAAGAGTTTTTGCGTGAAAGGCTCCTTCCAAACTTGTGTAACTTCTTCTTGACAAACTAAACCTCGCACACTAGAAGAAAACAAACGAAACCTTCGCAGAAAATCGGCGGTAATAATATACATAAGACTCGATTTAAACTAGGATATAATGCTTGTGGAATGGATGTTTACGTAATTTGTTTTGAAAATTAAGATCCGAAAATTCCAAAATTTTACAAGTAGCTCGTAAAACGAGAAAAGTAAGTCGATGTTTTATTCCTTCCCGACGCCGTCAGTTGCAATCTCGACGCCACAAGTTATCCCGACAAAACCGGTCTCACGATTTTCGAAAAATTTCGAAAATTTGCATCTTTAGAATCGGAAAACTTCGCAAAAACATCCATTATGACTCGATACAAGCATTTGACTCGAACAAACAAACATATATATCTTTTAGTTAATTGTTATTCTCATGTTCACGCTTTATGAAAACGTGTAATCCTCCCTACACTTATCCTTTATGTAAAATACCTTTATATGTAATTAAGACGAGGTTAAAACAAAATAAAGCATTTTACAAATTCAAACATGAGGACAAACAATTAATAAAAGATATATGACACTAACAAGCAAACAATTAAGCATGGGTTGCCTCCCACGAAGCGCTTTTCTTTATTTAAGAGTCTTGTAGCTAGACTCGTAGTCCTACTCCTACGCTTTTGCATCACCGCTTTTTCGCCATTCATTTTCTTCATCGAAGCGGCGAGACGTTGTATGTTCACCGTGATTCCGTGCCATTGTCACAATTATGGTGACGGTTTCGCTTAAGTTGGTCTCTTAATCGTGAAAAGCCCAAACCATCTTGGGTTGTTCTTTCCTTGTATTGCCCTTTTCCTTGATTTGTATGTAAGTACTTTTTCTCCTTTTAGAAATTTCTTAGGTCCTTTTGTGCCTTAGGTACCGAAAGGGGTTGCTTCCTAACTTATTATCGGGTTTCCACACCGTCGCATACAATCCTTGGACCATGAAATCTCTAAGCCCTTTTTCCCACCATTCATCTTTTCTTAACATTATGGCTAGGGTTTTTCCGATTCCTTCGTAATCATTTCCATGATTTTAAGAGGATATCTTGGGATGATGGGTATCCTAGCATACCCTTTTCCGCTGAGTATCATGACGCCTCTCCGCATTTGATGGTTGCCTTGGCGGTAGCTAGAAACGGTGTTCCAAGAATGAGGGTATGTTTTATCTTCTTCAAAATCAACGATCACGAAATCTACCGGATAAACAATGTTAGCCACCTCAATTAGAACATCTATTGCGACTCCTACGGGTGAACATAAGTGTGATTAGCTAAGGAGAGTCTAAGGTCGGATCGGGCCGGTTTCTCCTTAGTTAACTTATTATAGATTGATAATGGCATTATGTTCACATCACCCCCGATCGCCAAGGCATTTATATTATCAATGTCACCTATGCTAACCGGTATTACGAAATTCTCGTGGTGTTACGCTTCCTTGTTAGAGGTTTTTATAACTAACTCATACAGGGGTCCCATAGGTAGGCGCCATACTCTTCTTCACCATTTTTTCATCAAGGGCTTCCTTGAGAACTTCATTGTACCTAAAGTTGTTTACTTGGTTTGCAATGGTTTTCTTGTTGATTTCGTGCTTAAGGTAGTATTCAATGGTCTCGTGCTCGCCGTCATGCACCGACTCCTCCTTATTACTTCCCCGCTTTCCGCCTCAACCTTTGCATTCTCGGCATAATGGAAACAAATATGACAAATGAAGTGGAGGGCAATCGTTGTTTCACGAGCACCTTTTCGAACCTTTGTTTTGGTAAACTCAATTACCAAATTCATCATTTCCGCCATCTTTGCTTGCATCTCCTCTCTCGCTTATAAACCTCCTCTTCAAACCTCGGCTAATCTTTCCGTATGAGCCGCCATGTACTCCTCATTTGTTCCTTGAAGCTTGGTGAGAGTGGTATTGGGAAGTAGAACGGAAACGCCTTTCGAAGTTGGGTTTTGATCACGACTTGAGACTCAAGGAGGTGTGGGTGGTAGGTGAGTTGGCGAATTTGACGGCCTCTCGAGGAATTTGTACGGGGCTCTTTTCTCGCTTTTCCATAAGATAATCAATCCTCTCTCAATGGAGCTCAATTGTTCCTCGAGGGTGTCGAGGATTTGGACGGGTTGATATGGCGCTGATTACGTTAATCGAGTCTCGTGAGAATCATTCCAATCTTCGTAGCTTTGATCGCAAGCTCTCTATAATGTCCCAAGATTTCTCCGCATTGAAGTCGCCGAGCCTTCCACCGCGCCCGATCAATGGATCGTCGAGTGATGAAGTCGGTATGATCATAGAAGATTTGGATTTGAAGCCAAAGATCGATGCCATGATGGGGAAGTCACGGAGTAGATCCTTGAATCGAGTCCATGCTTTGTAAAGTGATTCACCTTGAGTTGTCAAACGTTAAGATTTCTCGCCTGCTTAGTGGTTCTCCCGTGGGAAAAATTGAGCAAGGAAGCGAGAAGTAAGATCATCCCAACTTGAGATGGAGCCATGGGAAGTCGCCAAGCCAATTACTAGCTTGGTCCCGAGAGAGAATTGGAAGAGACGCAAGCGCGTGGTCTCCCGAGTAGTAGCATCAAGGTCGATGGAATCGACAATTTTGAGGAAATCCTCGATGTCGATTTGGATCTTCTAACGAAGTCCATGGAATGCACATCCGCTTTGCACCAACCGGATGGTGTCGGATCGCAGGCCGTAGTTTGGGCTTGGTCGGAAGCTCAATGGTGTTCCTATAACCTAGGTGGTTTGGTCTCGAGTACTCACCAAGAGTACGGGCTCTTGGCGGTCATTTGGTGGTGGGTTGATGAGTGGTGGTTGGTTGTCACCTTCCATGGTGAAAAGTGATGGGTGTTACGAACAAAGGTCACGAAGAAGGGGATAGACTAAGAGAAAGCTAAAATGAGAAAAAATTTACTTGATAGGAATCACAAAGAAACCTAAACGAGGTGGACTACTAACTAGCTATTCTATTCCCGCAGCGCGCCAAAACTTGATAACGCCACACGCCGCTCGGGGTCAAGGAAACTTCCTTTCTTCGAGCAAGTTTTATAACACCCTAGGCAAAGGAACCTAATCGCTGTAGTGTAGTAATTAGGTAAGCCACGGTATTGATATCGCTCTCTGGGGAATAGGAATGCTAGTGAGAAGTTACTACGCTAAGGTTGAGGTTGAGGAAGATTATTTTTATCTTTTATATTTTTAGAAATGGAAAAGGTACGAATCTCGGTATTGGATTTGGGGTTGGTATTGCTACCGATTACTCTACTATTATCTAATTATCTAAGCTAAGGTTGTGATAGTCTATGTCTAATTGATGTGTACTGTATGATAGTTTAAAGATGTGTTTACTTAGGTTTTACTACCCTTAATTATCTCCTATTGATGGTTGATTTGTCACGCCCTTATTCCTAGTCATGCTGTGATTCTAAGGCTATAGGGCGTGCTTATTTCCTAACTCTTTGAAATTACCAAAGGGTCTTGTTTACAAATCCTCTAGTGATTTATAGACGCCTACTCTACGGTTGTCCTTGAATACTTTATCCTACAATTACCTAGATAATTATATTCTAAAGTTCACAAAGAAATTTCAAGCATTATACACAACGAATAATCTAGCGCACTCTAGATCATTAGTCAACTAAGATAAGTATCAACCAATCAATATTCAATAATTAAGTTTCATATTCCCTAAGCAAACACACAAATAAATTAGCTTGACATGGAGAACATGCAAGCATACACACAAATAATCAAAGACATAATTAAATTAATGAAGTAAATACTTATCTTGATGTATAATAGGGTTTAGAACCCTAAAATACCGCACAAGAAAGCCTTGGTTCGGTTTTAGGTTTTACCCAAAAGACTACACACAAAACCGAAAAATTCGGATTCTATATATAAGATTACATCCGCGACGGCCACCTTATGTTTCGTGACGCCGTCGCCGCCATTAGGGTTTCGCCTTGGCCACGTAAACCTTTCGACGGCGCCACCTTATGACCGTGACGCCGTCCCTTCACCTCCGACGCCGCCTTGGTCGCATCTAGGCCGCCCGAGTAACGACGGCCTACCCTTTAGAACCCGACGTCGCCCCTGAAAACATGCAATTTTTCCTCCGAGCCGTCAGAAATTTTCCCGACGGCGTCGCAGATATGCAGTGACGCCGCCGCTTTATGTTTCAAAGCAGCTTTGAGTGTCTCGATTCGACTTTGGCCATTTTCTTCAGATATTCGCGCTTTTCGTCCAAATAAGCATCATTCCAAAGATTTTGCCTTCAAGAGACCTAAAAGTGAAAAGGAACGATATTAAGCAATAACGGATACAAAAGTGATCGAATAAGGGCTTAAATGACCCTCAAAAGGTACCTTTAAAACCTTATCATTTTCCTTTAAGGAAACTCGTTGTAGGAAGTTCACATATTGTTGAAGCCATGTTTAGTGAAATGTTCTGTAGTCTTGGTTAGAAGACTTGGTTTCTCCCTATAGTGTTGCTTAGTGTGTATTCGCTTCGTACTAAATCTTGTAACTCGGTCTAGCTAGTATTTTTGAAATGATATAATTTGGCTTCTAGTCCAAAATAGTGGTTCGGAATGTCTCGTGATGTCTTAAGATTTTTGTTGAGTTTCGAATCATCTTACTATATACTTCTAGTCCATGTTGGTAGTTCTGAAATCCTTTCATTGTTTTCTTGTATCGAGGAATCCTCCTCGTAGATAGTATAGAAAGTCTTTCCTAAAATAAGTCACTGGTAAACTTTCAACTTATCGGTTGAGTGAGTGATGAATGGCGTAGGTATCTATAGAGTGTTAACAAATAAATGTTTATGCATAATTTATCTGATTACAAAACTTTGCTTTTGAGTGAAGATTGTTTTAAGAGATTTGAAATGATGCTTGTTACTTTCATGACATAATTCTTCCTGAATTATACATAGGTGATCAGGCTATGTATAATTGAGGACAAATGATGTGATGCTTGGTTTTGTTGAAATGGTATTATGTTTCTCCGAAGTTTTAGATGGTATTCAACGTTTTGTTTTGTAAGATAATGGCTCAATAATTTTTTAGAGTAACATGAAAATCGTTTCGCATGATGGTATTAAATAGTTGATAAAATGACTGAAAATCAATTTATAGGGTGGTAACAAAACGACTTGTTTTAGAACTTTGCGAAACAACTTTCCTAAGATGATGGTAAAATAGTTTGAAATAAAATTATGTGAAATAATTTTATAAAGTGATAGCAAAATAACTTGAAATAAGATTTGTTGAATGGCTGTGATTATCGTGGAGATAATAAGGGATAAAGATTATATTAGATAGAAATATACTTATTATCTGTTCCTGTTGATGGTCTAATCATGTCTCAAGTGTAGGAGCAGTAGGCGGTCTAGCAGCAATAGCTCTAGAACTCTCACAGTACTCAAACCTATGAGATGGTGCAGTGTCTATAATCTTAGTGATAGATGGTAATAGGGTGTCAAATCATGCACGCTTCCCAAGCTGCAAGTCAGATGTATGAGTAGTGTCAATGGGATGTGATGGCACGGATGGTGCTCTAAATGACAATGATGATGAAATGATGACAATGATGGTGATGGAAATCCTAGTGGCGAGTTAAGAAAATAGGTCCATTAGGACTAAGCCTATAAGTTCTACCAAATGGTATAATCTGTCCCAACAGAATGATAAAAACTGTCCTGATCCTACGGTGAATCAATAGTGATCGTGATGGTGTAGGTGCAACTTTGCCCTCCTCAAAGGGTTCAGTCTCATCATCTTGATGTTATCGGTGTTGAGTCAACTGGTGTCAAAATTATGATAGGGAATGACAGGGCAATCTCCATGTCAAAGTCTGATGTGAGTATGATGGGATGGGTATCTGAAGGCATCTATGTGACAATCGATGTAAATAGAAGTAAATAACCCGCATAATGTGCGTATAAAACCGTAAGTATAGTGACTATGCACTTATGATGAAATGATGAGATGCTATGATGATGTAGTTATAGTCTAGGGTCAATGATGCAACCTAGTTCTCTATAATCAAGCTCGATGCCAATCACACACCCCAAATTACCGCTTTGCAATGGAATGGAATTCAGGGTTGATCGTCATAGCATCACAATCACGCTTATATTGAACGACCTAAAGTCTCTTTTGAAAAACACATCGTTTGATTTAATAAAACAATCAGAGTTTACAAAGTGTAGGTCCCAAATGAAAATCATCATGTGCGGAAATAAATTTGTTACAAGCCAAACGATGTTTTTAAAGTGTATAAATCCCATGTGTGACGCGTCATCACCACGACTCTATGATATGTCCACATGCATGCCATGAAGTGAATGCCTTAGTTACCTGAAAATACATTGCTAAAAGTGTCAACACAAAGGTTGAGTGAGTTCATAGAGTTTATGTAAATGTTTAATACGACTACCACAAGTATAAATTATGTATGACAATGATGTCACAAAAATGATACAATTGCTTAAGCTCATGACACCGAAGCTTGACTGATGTTCGCCCCAACAGAGTGTTTTGCCAAACAACTCAATAATGATAAAGAAATGAAATGCATCCGTCCGGTTGGAATCCACCAACCCGGATGGAGGTGTCACCCTCGATAGATCTATCCACTCACTCGCTTCTATGAAATTAACGGTTCATGATTATGAAATGGGACATTTAACCGGCAATGAGGTAACCTAAGCAATGTAATGAATTTGATATACTTGGCATCGTAATAAAATGATGTGCAAAGTATTCTCCCGTAGGTTTGAAATAAAGTAAAACTTGAATAAATCGGGCTATGAAAACTCACCTTAGAGTGTAGTGACATAAGTAATGCAATATTGTCAAGAAGTATAGCAGAACAGTATAAAGAAGTATGGCGCAACGATACGTCTTTGGCACAACCTATTAGTATACGGCTTATCTCAGAATACGTATAGGAAAGTAAATAAGTTTTCAAAAGATGAGTGCTTTAGTTTTCGTGGAATACTCATATTAAGAATTATAAGAGTTTATTATCGTAATTCGTAAGAAAAGTTTAGTATTATCGTTCGCGTGGTGGTTTGAAGATCTAGACTCGAAAACACATATCAAAGTATAAAATATATAGTACACGTATGAAAGAAAATAAACATGTAAGGATCAAATAGCAATTAAATGAGATATAAATAGATTAGTTAAATTTAACTAATAACTAGTCCTTACAAGTTTAATTTATATCTATTGATTATTGGTTTTATATTCGATAAGATTTATAGATCGTTAATAGTCCGTAAATTAGTTCAATATAATCCAACAATTCAAATGCTTTAAGTCCACTTAATAATTCAATAAGTAGTATAGGTTTCAAGTCCAATATCTAAAACCTTTGTCCAAGTCATATATATATAGTCCGTCATTAGCCCGAATAAGTCTAATAAGTTTTTCCAAACTCGTCATGTCCGATATTTGTCCAAGGTTAGTCCAATATGATTCAGGTTATAATCCGTATTATTCAAGTCCAATAATATTAGTATACCAATAATGTTCAACCCGATAGTTTTAGTCTTCTTCAAATATGATTCGGGTTCCAAATTAACAATCCCGAAACACTTATCATAACTAATAATGATAAGTTTGGATATGAGCTCATAGGCTCGAACCTGCAACCCTTTGGGTTTTCTTATTATATCGAGGTAAACATACACCCTCAACCCGCACCCTTATCTGGGATGCGCTGTGGCTAACTAAACAAAACCCAACACCTTGCGGTGTGGGATGGAAATAAGCAAGACCAAACGCCTTTATGGTCATTGCTTTGTTTTGGGCAAAACAACAAACAAATGCACCCAATTGGTTGTGATAGCAACCAAACCGAACGCACCTTTATGTGCGAAAAATAAGCAAACAAGCGCACCCTTTTGGCTGGAAATAAACAAACTAACACACTCTTTGTGTGCGTAAAATCGACATTCAAATACACTTGTTTATGCAGAAAATTCAAGATTCAATTACACTAATTTATGCGGAAAATCACATTCAAATACACTTGTTTATGCAGAAAATTCAGCATTCAATTACACTAATTTATGCAGGAAAATCAGCATTCAAATATGCTAGTTTATGCAGAAAAATCAGCAGCAAACGTGTCTTTTATGTGCAGAAAATTCAGCAATAAAACGCCCTTGTTTGTAAAAATTTAAGCAAGCAAAACGCACCCCTTTTGGGGCTGTATTGCAGCGATTAAACCAAGCTCACTCGAGCTGGTGCCGAGTTGGTGAGCTAACGAAGACAAGCCAAACACCCGATTGGGTGTGGCTGGGGTCGCGAGCAACAAAACAAACACCACCTGTGTGGTTTCTTTTCCCAGCCGAGACCAAACCAGAAACCATAAGTCTTAATAAGCTATAAGCTTAATAAATAAACTAAAAAGAGATGAAAACCCAAACCAAATAAACCATAAATGATATAAGCAGTTTCAAAACAAGGTTTCAAAATAAACACATAAGTTTACAAGATAAGCCAGAAAAATAAGCTACCTAAAATAAGCTTGAACGAATGCCCCTGGGCTGTGGTGTGGGTCGATACAAACAACCCAGCCACACCCTTATGGGTAGCTGTAACACGCAATAGCAGACAGCAACACGACAACAATTAAACACCCTCTTGGGTAGTTCTGTCACGAACCAATAAAGAAGAAAACAACCCCTTGGGTTGTTTTTGATTTATCGAACACCAAAACAAAACCACCCTTACGGGTTTTAGATCAAACCATGGCTAGACAATCAAAATAAACATAAGCAAATTAGATTAGCAATCCTAAGTCTGAACCCGAGATTAAATTAAAACCACCACATGATTTGTTAACTGAAAATCATTTTATCTGTTTTTAACATCCACGAAACTCAGCAACGTTTAAAATCGGACCTTAAACAAAAGAATTAGATTGAAGCTAGGTCTACACTTGACATACCACAAACGAGAGATAAGGAGGGTACAAGATGATGGAGGTGGCTTGGCTGCGTGGCTGCGATGGTGTGGCCGAGTGGTGGTGTGGAGATGGGCTGTGATGTGAGAGAGAGATATAAGATGGATTATGATCTATCTGTGTTATGTGGTGAGATCAAAAGAAAAGAAAGAAACAGATATATATGTTAAAAGAAAACAAAGAGACGGTGTAGAAAAGTAGAGGCGTGGACATTGATCCTATATCAAATTATTGGGTGGGTGTGGATGTGTTTGATACGAGAAAGAGAAGAGAACATATATTTATTTGTGTTGTGTCGGTTTATTAAAGAGACAAGGGACTGAATAGGTGTAGGATAAGAATGAGAGTTTGATATTATCTTGAGTTACGAGGTGTAGTTTGATCCCAAGAATTACTAATGTTAAGCCTTTAAGTTCATAAACTTATAAGAAACTCATGTTTAGAATTTACGCATCAAAGCCTTGTAAGGTGAGCCTTAAAGAATGTAAATTAGACTTGTAATATAGAATAAAGTTTAAGTTTTTGTGCTTTAGAGACTTGTATATTAGCTTTGAAGTTTTGTACTTTGGTGTTTATAATTTTATTACGTAAAATCACAATTATAATAAATTAAGGTTTCGTGAAAACTCTAATAAATGGCAAACGTTTTGTTTGAACGTTAAATAATCGTACGTTAATAAAATAACGTAATGTGATGAATAAAAGTTGTAAATTTATATACTTGACGAAATATATATATATATATATATATATAACAATATATAAAATAAACAAAACATCGGGTAAACTAATAATATAATTTTATAGTCTTAAATGAGTATAAAAATATATCGTCAATTGTTCAAGTGTCGGATCAATTATTCAAAATAAATGATCCTAGCGTTTATTTAATAAATAAATATGGAAATATGCAAACCAATGCATGAACTAATATGAAAATGATGTATTAATATGTAGACTAAATCTAGTCTATATGAAATGTCCTCGATGATTGTTCATGAATTCGCAGCTAAACCATTAAGGTTACGCTTTTGATACCCTTAGTTTACGATAAATGATGAATAGTGAATCATGAATAGTGAATTCACAGAAAAAGTAAATTTGAAAAATGACCGAAAGTAAGTTGTCACACGATAGTGTTTATTAAACACTTAGGCTATTTTCTATTCAAATCCTAGATTAAGTTTGAGTGAACAATGCCTCCCCTATTTGGCTGTTTTCTGTAAGTGAGCAAACGGCTTCTTCTTACCGAATGTACTAATGAATACAATATGGAACACCGAGTATTTTAACAAAAACATACATCTTTATTAATCACCTTACATGGTTCCTATCACTAGTACAAAAGGATAATACAAAGTGATGTCGGTTGAGATGGATCCCCAAGATTCAAGCTTAGGTTTCTTCTTGAGGAGTGTTTCTTTGTCGGGGTGCTCTCTTATCTTGGCATTCGGTCTTGGCGAAACACGAGATTTCTTTGGGGTTTGGATATGAGAGGCCACTAGTATGTAGCTCAGCATTGCAGCCACACCAGCTTGATCAATATCACTCCATCTTTGAAATGCTGGGTTTCCATAGACATCAATGTGGAATAGCCCTCTTTCAGGCATCTCAATCACTAGACAGTTCACGAACTTAAATCCTTCAGGAAGCTCCCTGTTGCATTCAAGTCCAGGTACTTTGATCTCAGGCCCAGATTTAACTATTTTCCTTTTGCCTTGGGATGGTTGGGGTTGAGATCCTTGAGATGCAGTTAAGGCAGGCTGAATTCCCAATTGAGCTGGTGCTTGCCTCAGTCTTTCATACCTCTTACTGAGCATTTTCATCAGATTCTTAACCACTGCATTTCTTTTTGACTCAATAATTGGACCAAGCTCATCGAGTTCAGTGATCCCAAAGTCAACAAAGGTAAAGGGATCATGCATCTCGAAATGTCTCTTATCAGCCCCCTGTATACATTCATTGCCAGTGGTTTGGAGTTAGGAATGATTTTAACATTAGTGATCTTCTCAGGCTTTCTTCTGCTAGACATTGACCAGTTGTAATGGTCAATTCTTTCTTGCCTGATGACTGAAGCTTTTCTGTTCTTTTCGTCCAGCTTCTTTTTCAGTTCAGCCATTTTAGCAGCCTGTGCCTCTTTGAACTTTTGTCCGGCCTGACCCTTTTGAAGCTTGAGTGGATCAATTCCAACATTTTCAGCTTCTTCAGTGACAATCTTTATCAGTTCTTCTTTGCTCTTCCTTTCTTCTTCAGCCAGTTTCTTCCTTCTTTCTTCCTTTGCAAGGTAGTTACTTAGCTGTTGTGGAGTGAGCAGATATTCAGTGTCACCGATATTAAAGGGTATCTTTTCAGGCTCAGATATTTTCAGAATGCCTTTTCCTTTTTCCTATCCTGATGTTGTTGCTACCAATGGTGGAGTTGTTGTTGAGATGGGTGTGACTGTCAGTGTTGTTGTTGTTGATGTTGGTGGTGGTGGGATTGATGAGATGGGTGGTCTTGAGGCCGTGGTGATGATGATGTTTGAGCTTCAGATACTGGTTGTGTTGGCTCCTCCTCAGTGTGAGAAGGGTCTTCAGTGTGTCTCTCCCCCTCAACTGTTGCCGTAACATTAGTGAGGGCAAGAGGTGATGCGGATACTAGAGGAGTTGGAGTTGCTTGACCCTTGAAGGCTTGGTAAATCTCCATGACCATAGCCTTGATGTCTTTAGTATCCTGTTGAAGACCAGTGACTCTTTCTTCCATATTAGCCTGAGAGGTTTCCAAGGCAGTCATCCTAGGCCCAAGATTCCAAGCTAGTGAGGATGATGCCTTAACCAATGTAGTCACCTGAGCATCCAGAGAACTCAGGGCTGCCTGAAGGGATTGAACCAATGAATGAAGATCCTGAACATTTCCTGATTTGAGTATGTGGATTAGTTCAGTGAGGGTTGAGGAATGCTTCAGGTACGCCTCATTAGCCTCTAGCACTCTAGAGTTAAGTGCTGGGTCTTCTTTGACTGCATCCCTGATTTCATCAATTGATTCACCAGTAGACTGAAGTTGCTTCTGAAATTTAACCAAGTTTTCTTCCAGGGCATGAAGGTTTTGGTACATGACTTCCTGTGTTCATCGGTGTTTGTATCAAAAGCATGAACTTCACCTTGAGATCGGCATAGATGGCGGCAGCCTTCAATATGTTGATCCCAAGGAGTTTCGATAACACCATAATAAAGCTTCCTTGTGGCTCGGTGATCCATGTAACTAGTTGCCTCTCGATCGGTGGAAGAATATTGTCATACTTTTAAATTCATCATCGAGAGGAGGAGATTCGAGTCATTCTCTTGAGTGGAAGGGTGATTGTTGAGACTCTTGTGGATCGGTGATGTTCTTGTTCGACTTGAACATCGGCGTCCATCTCTTCTCCTGCGATAAGATTTCATCTTCACTTTCACTGTTCATCATCGATAAAAAGTATCCCATAACATTCAACAACAGCTAACAAGGGGTTGGTGATGGGTTCCATATCGTGGTGGTATATTTCCTCGAGTCTTTGTCCCCGTTGACCCCTCGAACATTGGTTGGAGTTTCCAGTGCCTTCTTTGGAGTCGAGATTGGTTTTGGGTTCCATATCGGCGGGTTGTTCTGTCCTCCGAGTCTTTGTCCCCATTGACCCCGAGACACCGATGGGTTTTCTCAGTGCCTTTAGCGAGTCGGTGATTGTTGTATCCCTATCGGTGGGTTGTTTGTTTCCTCCGAGTCTTTGGGATCGATCGGTGTGCCCTCGGACAAAGGCTTTGATTTGCTAATGTCATCACCGGGCGATGTGGGCGCTCCCTACCACCGGGTTGTATGTTTCCCTACGGATCTTGGGAGTAGTGGTTGTGACCAAGGGCACCGATTGTGATGTATCGGTGTCCTTTGTTGTCACGGGGTGGATGTTGCTGGTCACCAATGGGTGTCTGTTCGATCTGGGGCTTTTGTGCCTCTTGGGTCAGTGTTCCAAGCCTCGGGGCCACGAGACTTGGGTTTAGTCTTAGTCCCATCGAGACTTCCCTTTCTCTTTTAGGAGCGGGGTTTGGAGACACGATCCACTCGATTGTTCTGACAATCATATGGGCCGTCAATTCAATTTCGGGGACTTGGGATGGGTCTTTTGAAAGTTTGATTTACTCGGGATACCGGTAAAGCACCAAATTTTTCTTCACGAGGGTAATTGCAACCTAGTAACACTTGCAAAGCACAAGAGACAAATCTAGGATATGAGACATATTTTGCCCTAGACTTGCTCAGTAGCTTGGTTACTGAGATCACCGTAAATGATCTCCCAATGTCGACATTTACCCCATTCATCAAACAATAAGCCATCATCAATGGATAGAATTAACTTGTTCAGTTGATGAGTGGTTCCCGCCGAGGACCCGAATCACAAAAGTGAAAAGGATCCTCCAAGCCACGGGAATGAGTTTTTGGTGACTAGGTTCTGTCCAAAATTTTGGTTCTAAAGCAATTCTTTTAACCCATCCTTCATCATTGTGGGTTCGGGATGGGCGACATAAACACCCTTGTTATAGTCTAACCCTAAAGAGGTGGAAAACGTTTTGTAATCCGGGTGTTGATTTTTCCCATCAAAAAGACTGAACTTAATGAGATACTCCCTTAGTGGTCATAGGTCAGTCTCATTAGTAGCAGGTGTCGGGTCATAGGCCACGGCTGTTGCCCAAAACTCCCTGAGGAGGTTTAGGTAAACAATAGAGGGACACTGAACAAAGGCATTTTTCAGTGGGCAATTAAACAAAAATTTCATAATGTCTTTGTAGGCTGGGACATTTTGTGGGTATTCAAAATTTCCTATGACATTATTGGTTTTAAATTCAACATTTGTAAGATCACACCTTTACTGTTGTGCATCTTGAAGAGATTGAGTTCTTGCCATTTCCATTTGAGAAAGGTTTTAGGGTTTTGAAAAAACTTGACAAGAACAATCAAAAGTGTTTTGAATCTCTTAAGTATTGATGAAAATCTTTGTAAATGTTTACAATGAAGGTTTTTCGAGAAAGGTTTGAAGAACACAATGATTTACGGGTTTGAAAGAAATTTTGATGAGTTTTGTTTGCGAAATCAATTGTGTGTGTTTTAGTGTTTATGTGAGGGTATTTATAGAGTGGTGAGAGGGTGGTTTTGAATAAATGTGGATATGTAAAGACGGTTTTGAAAACGTTTGAAATTCCACATTTAATGCCACCCACCACTACCCGCAGATAAAATCCGTATTTCAAGGGAGCAGTTGCGATGCGATAAAGTGCACTTTTGCGGTGATAAAATATCCATAGGATATTTTATGTGAGAGGGCATTTAATGCCAAGTGGGATGAGGTAAGTGATGAGACCCACGAGGTAAGACATATATTCCTATATTAAATTGGTGGGATTACCAACCTAGGACATTTAAGTAACTAATACTTGGTGCATTTAGTTACTCATTCAATGCTTCATGTTAGGGACCACGAGTGAGTCTTACTCATTCGGTGAGAGGTTGATTTTGGATGTTCGGGGAAGATGAACCATTTCAAAGAACTTCTTGAGATTGGTTTCGGATGCGACTTTCAATGTCAAGCATTCCCAATTCGACTTTCGTCTCTAAAGGTAGGTTCATCCAAAGGTTTGGTGAAGATATCGACAAGTTGATATTCGATAGGGATGAAATGAAGTTCTATGTCTCCTTTCATTATGTGATCCCCGATGAAGTGATATCGATATCAATGTGTTTGGTTCTTTGATGGAGGACGGGGTTGTTGGAGATTGCAATTGCGCTTGGTGTTGTCACGAAAGATGGGTACCATTTTAAAATGGATGTCATAGTCACCGAGTTGACTTTTCATCCATAAAACATTGGCACAACATCCTGCAGCAGACCACATATTCGACTTGGTGAAGACATAGCTACCGATTGCTGATTTTAGCACTCCAACAAACTAGTTTTCCTCCAAGAAATTGACGGGACCACGAGGTACTTTTTCCGTCCATGTTGCGACCAAGCATAATCGAAATCGAGTAACCTTTGAGATCAAACCACGAGCACTTTGGATAATAAAGTCCAAGGCTTGGGGTTCCCTTGATACACGAGAATTCTTTTAGCTGCGGTGAGGTGAGATTCTTTGGGATTGGGCGATATCTTGCTATGAGACAGGTGAGAATTGTATGTACGGTATGGAAGCGATTAGATACATCAGTGAGCCAACAATCCCTCCGAAATGGGTTTGATTGACCGACTTGCCGGTGAGATCGGGTCCAAGGTTGTTAGGAGGGACCATTGGTGTCTTCACTAAGGCACAATGGATATCTCATATTTCTTCAAGAGATTTCTTGTGTATTTCTCTTGATGATGGAGATTCCTTTATCGGTTTGCACGATTTGTAGTCCAAGGAAGTATGTGAGTTCACCCATCATGCTCATTTCAAACTTCTTTGTCATTAGTTTTCAAACTGTTTGCAAAGAGTGTAGTTTGTTGAGCCAATGATGATGTCATCAACATATACTTGGACTAGTATCACGCCTTGTTTTGTCCTATAGATAAACAATGTGTTGTCTATCTTTCCTCGACAAACTTGTTTTGGATCGGGAAGGTGAGAGAGTTTCATACCATGCCACAGGAGCTTGTTTTAGTCCATAAAGGGCTTTATCAAGCTTGCAGACATAGTCGAAATTCACTACTCTCAAAGCCGGGAGGTTGCTGAACATACACATCTTCCTTGAGTTCACCATTTAGGAATGCACTTTTACATCCATTTGATAAACTTTGAAGTTCATGTAGGTAGCATATGCAAGGAAGATCCTAATGGCTTCCATTCTTGCAACAGAGCAAATGTCTCATCATAGTCAATGCCTTCTTGTTGTCTGTAACCTTTGGCTACAAGTCGGCTTTGTTTTTAATGACGGTGCCATTTTCATCGGTTTGTTTACGAAAACCCACTTCATTCCTATGACTATGACATCCGAGGACATTTGATCAAGGTCATGACCTTGTTTTTATCAAATTGTTGAAGTTCTTCTTGCATGGCACGAACCCGGCTTGGGTGTTTTAGAGCCTCGGTGACACTTTTGGGTTCTATATCGATAGGTAATCAACATATAGACATTCATTGGTGAAGTCTGCGGTTAACCTAGCGACCATGCTTCTAGTGAGCATGCCTCGGTGGGTTCACCAATGATGTTTACAAGCTCAATGTTACGAGATTTTGTCCACTTACTTTGTGGTCTAGGATCCGAGCTTGAAGAGGTCACTGGGACTCGGGGTGAGTTCGGTATATGAGCCTCGGGATCATCAAGAACATATGTTGAGATGTCTTGTTCGGGTTGGGTTTCATGAATCACGGGTTCTGAACATTTGGTTCGATGTTACCTATCCTGTGGGGACCGATTGGTTATCAATGATTTCACCGATGGTTGGTTGTGACAGTTGTGAGGTAAGACATAATATGAGATGTCGACATCGCCTTGGTATGAGGAATTGATTTCGATGTTATACTCATCGGGAGGATATCTTGAAGAGTTATCAATTCCTATTTCCTCCACAGAGGTGTTGGAGAACGATGCTTTCGAACTTTCATCAAAGGTGACATGAAAGGTTTCCTCAACTTGTTGTCTCCTTGTGTTAAATACCACGAAGGCTTTGGAGATCGGTGAGTAACCTAGAAAGTATCCATCATCGACTTTTGCATCAAACTTGCCTAGATGATCCTTGTGATTATGGATAAACACAGGACATCCAAACACATGAAAGTAGGCGATATTAGGAAGTCTACCTTTGAAGATCTCATATGGGGTTTTGTTATGTCTTTTGACAATGATTGACTGTTTTGAGTATAACAGTTTTTTGTGACTTGATCGAAAATGTTTTGAGAGGGTGAGCCATTTAACATGGTTCTTGCGACCTCAATGAGAGTTCTGTTTTCCTTTCACCACCCCATTTTGTTCGGGGTGTAAGGAGATGAAATTTTTGGGAAATTCCTTTTCATCACGAATGTCTCAAGCTCAACATTTCTAAACTCAATACCATTGTCGATTCGATTTGTTTCTTGTAATGTCATTACGGTTTTCAATGTTTCGATGAATGACATTATAGTATCATTTGCTGACTCTTTTGGAAAGAAAGTATACCCAAGTGTATCTTGAGAACTCATCAACAATGACAAGTGTATACTTATCGTCTTTGGATTGATCTAGGGTGGTGGTCGAAAGAGATCCATATGCAAGAGGTGAAGACAACTTTTGATTGAGAAATTTTGCTTGGTTTTGAAAGATGCTCTTTGATGTTTGCCTTTTCACAGTGAACATGGTTTATCTTTTGCGAAAACCGGTGATGGTAAGCCAAGGACCTTGTTTTGTTTTGCCAAGTTGTTGATGTTTTGAAGTTTAAGTGTGAGAGTCTCTTGTGCCACGACCCGTTGATAGTTTCGATGGCTTTGGCAAAGAGACAAGTTCCATCTTTAGAGAGAGTTGACATGTCTAAGACATAAACATCATCTCTCCTAGGAGCTATCAAAACAACTTCCTTGTTGGCATTGAAAATGGTACCTTGTTTGTCATTGAATTGCACAATGTACTTAGCATCACATAGTTGATGACAACGATGAGATTGTATTTGAGACCATTGACATAAGCTATCCTAGAAAACTATTCCATTGCGGTTCTTGAACCATAACCTTGATGGGACATGATGAGTTATCACCAAATACTACCTTGGGTCTGGTTCCTTTACATACTTGTGCGAGATATTCCTTCACGCGGTCATGCTTCTTGAGCATCCACTTGTCTAGATGCCGGATAGGCTCCTGGCATGCCTCTGCACAAGTAGTAAACCGAATTAGTTTCTCTTAGTGACCCACTTACTAGTGGGATTGGGCTTCATGGTTTGTTTGAATTTGGCAATTGACTCATGGTCGGTGGTTGAGTGCATTGTGCTACCACAGGTTTTGCATTTGGAGGCGAGGATGACTCATTGCTTTTGGGTTGCTTGGAACTTCTCCTTGCCTGGATGACACTTTGTCATCTTGAGATGTCTCATGAGTGGGTTTCCACAAATATCACAACAAGAGTTCATGAGACAATCATCGGGATGATGATCATTAAAGCCACGGTGTGGGCAAGGAGGAAAGGGTTTAGCTCTAAACTTTTGAGCGAGACTTGGATGTGGAAGCATCTTGATGACCAACTTTGGCATAGTTTACTTTGGGAGAACTTACATATTGTAAGTGGTCGGCGATTCTGTGATCGTCCTTTTGCGAGATCATACAAAAGGATTCTATAACGATTATCGGTGGTATGGTGGTATAGTGGCATAGATCACACTTCGCTTGGATTTGGTGGTGGTTTTGACTTTGATGAACTAGAGGAAGGCGACTTTGTCTCCTTGATTGATTCGAGAACCTTTTCAATGGATTCCATCTTGTCGGTTAGCTTCCTCACAAGTTCGATCGATTCTTGAATTTGGTCGACTTCAATGGGGACGAGAGGATGTGGAAGTTTCGGTGGGGTAGATTCTTGTTGATTTGGTTTTGATGGTCTTTTCGGGATGGTTCTACCAAGTCCGGACCTTTCTTTAGGAGAGTGTGGATTGTATTGTAATGGAGTAAGCTCGAGCAAGGATCAACACCACGAAGAGGTTCCAAGGGTGGAAGTGGTGCTTGAGATTCATCTTGAGACTCGAGATGTGTTCGGTACTCTTGGACACATCGTGGAGTCAAGCATACTCTTTAGAGCTTGACTTTCGAGCTCTAGAATTCTTCCGAGTCAAAGTTAGGAAGCTTACTCTCGGGATTAACCCTTTCAATCCAATCATTGGGCTTGGAAGCAGTCAACACACTTGGTAATCATGCCACCGACACACAAATGGTTTGGGACTCGGTCTTTGTTGTGAGAGTCGGGAGATGATTTTCACCTATGACTCTCTTTTTGCTCTAGGGGCTCCCACAACATCAAAGACTCTTGGATTCATAACGATCCAACTAGCAATGATTTCTTTTTCTATCTTAAGTTCATCTTGAAGAGCCCGATTTCTTTTAACTAATTCGGTGTTTTGAATTTGTAAGGTGATGGCCTCAAGCTTACTTTGTTTTAACAAAAGTAACTCATCCCTACACTTATTCAATTCAAAACTTAACTTGTTGTACTTAGAAAAAGATTTAATCGTTGCTCTTCTACAAACTTAATGTCAACATTGATATAGTTCATATAAGGCGCCAATCGAGTCATCATCCATAGAAAGTAGAATATTTACCTTCTTCATTGTGATGTTGACCCATTCTCCATTTCGCATGATTCTTTCCAATAGCTAGCTTGTCTTCCTCTAAGAGAGGGCCATCGGTCTGACATGCACCATTTCATCATCGATGAGGCGGCTCTTCATCCCATCGAAGGTTTCAAAGAACAAGACCTTTGTTTTACCCCGCAGATTGAACACTTTTTGTTTACGAGGGACGGCCTCAAGCAATGCAAGCTTAGCTTTGATTTTCCTATACTTAGCTTCAAAATCAATGGTTTTGTTTTGGTTAGATTTGTTTTGAAAGTTTTGATGAGGCCGATAGATTTTGGTTGAAATTTGCTAAAGCACGAGGACCGATTTGACCACGATGATCTATAAGAGGGTTCGAAATTGTTTTTGAAAAATAGTCCTTTGCAAAATGACCTCTTTTGTGACACTTAAAGCATTCGGTGTCCTCATTTGCTTTAGCATTTGAAAAACCTTTGTTTCTTTTAATAAACCTCAGAGAGTTTGCAAGGAGTGCCCTTTCACGAAATTCAACGTTCGGTCATTTAGGTACTCCTCACTTGATCTCTCATCGGGCTCATCATCGAATTTTCTTGGAAATCTTGAACCACATTGTTAGAAAAGCGGTTGATATAGGTGAGGTGGTGGTCGGGGACTTCTTGACTTCACGAGACTTATTTAAGTCAGGGTATCGTCTATTGATGAGGTTTTCCTCATAGACAAATTTCCCATAAATTTCAGGAAGTTCAATATTTTGAATATGATTTGCATTTCTAAGTCCCTGAGAGAAATTCAACCACTTCTCAGGGAGACAATTGACAAAACCAACATTAATCTCATGTTTGGACAACTTAACACCATCATTTGCTAGTTCATTTAAAAGAGTTTTATACCGGGTGTAAGTTTGAGTGAGAGTTTCTGAGTCCTTAGCCCTGAAGGTATTATACTCAAGTTTCAGGTCCATTATCCTGTTTTCCTTTGTATTAGATGGACCTTCATGGCTATGAACTAGGTCATCCCAGGTTTGTTTAGTCGTACACGACTTATAAGCGACTCCATAATATCATCGGGAAGGCATGATATGATGATACTTTTGAGTCTTTGGTCTGGTTGACCACTCTTCTTTCATCCACGAGTCCATGAGCTTGAGTTTGGGCAAACCTTCAACGATCTTTGGGATAAATGGACCTTCATTTATACACTTGATATAATAAGGTTGCATCCCAATCAAATAGCAAAGCATCGCTTTTCCATTTGTTGAATTTACCAACTTCAAGTCTAGGGCAACAAATGAATAAGCTCCACCCTTTTATCGACTAGTTGGGGTATATCAACTTTCACCATAGGAATCTGATTTAAAAGCGTTTTAGAGCGGCTTAAAAGGTTTTATAATCATAATCCCTTGCTCGATACCACTTGTTGTTCCTATTCACTATAGTATAAAACAATTTTAAGTGATTAAAACAAACTAATAGTGAATAATGACCTAAACTAACGTAAATAAAACACACTTATAAATTTTCAACGTTTATATTCTTATTAGAAATGAATCAAAAGAATACATTACCCAAGTACTTGCGGAATAGTACTTGGGATTGAAATGACAAAGTTTGGTGACTCCTCTCTAAGCTCAGGCTAAGTCTGAGCACAACTCTTAGAACCCACTGAGCTATCTCAAGGATAAAGTTGTATTTGGAGGAGTGAAAAGATGGCTTGTGTGTGTGTGTGTTTTTACAATTCACAAGCTTAAACTTTTCACTCACTCTCTTATGCTATTTATACAAGTATGGTTATTAACTTTAACCTAGAAGACAAAAACATAGATCACAGTAAACACGAATATTGATATATTCGGTTACTGTTCACCTTTCTATTTATAGTAGGCGGCGAGGCTTCTTTCCTTAACAGAGAATCCTTTAGTATCGCCGCTTACTATAAATGGGAAGATATGGCTTTAGTAGATAGGGACTTAGTTTTATCTGGGTAAACATTTGGGGACTTAGTTTTATCTGGGTAAACTTTTCCCGCCTTGTCCCGCTCATTCTTCATCTTCATAGCCTTGATCTCTTCCTTCAATTTGTCTTGATGTAAGTAGTTGGAGAGGAATCTTAGGGATTCGGTGAGTTATTGTCATCACTCACCGAATCCACCATCTTCTTCTTGACTTAGTCTTCACCCTTTAAGTTCCGCCTTCTTGGGGAGGCTTCTTCTTCGACTGCGTATCTCGAAGATGGCTCAGAGACTATGCGATAGTGTTTAACGGATTAAACACTTAGGTTATTTTCTATTCAAATCCTAGATTAAGGGGTTTGGGTATTTACTGAACCCAACAGCTATGATTACTTTACTTATATGTATGTTTACGTACCTCTGCGCTACGCCTTCTCCTCCACATAAATGAAATATTTGTTCAATATTTCATACCAAACTTTAGAAAGGCATTAGGACATGTTACTAGTATAACTAAGCTAAGCATTGCAAGATTCATTGAACCTCGGGTGAATATAGATTGATCACCTATATTCAGCCAAGGACAGTGGGACATAGCCTGATCACCTATGTCAGACTCAGAGGTGAATGTTGCAATGCTGAAAGTAGTTATAATAGTGTTATGTCGATTGACCTCTAATTGACTTCTAAAAGAGTAAAATTTTCATCATAAGAGTTATAAAGGTTTACTCCTACACATCACACATCGTAACATTTTCTCACTACAATACTTTTTCTCCTAAGTGATTATTACTACACTTCTTAGGCCCGCGTCTTCTTACTAGCAACGTGCATGGAGATTTTCTATGATGCACAACCACTCCAAGGACACCACAATGATCTATGTTGAAATGGACCACTACGCCACCACTTCGGGGTGCGTTGTATGAGATTTGTTGAGCAGATAATACATAACCAGTGAAATGTTGCATGATGTGAGTTAATAATTATATTTTAGATTTTCTTAGCACATTATGCGTGACTAACTAAATTTTATTTACCGCACGACATTACTCTATGTCTAAATTATATTTTTGGGTCGCTACTATACCATATCTTCTGTTTCCCATCCCATCGACTTATCGTCTTCATTACTAGACCATTAAACCTCTATTACGGAGTCGTTGCAACCTATGTATCCATCATTCCATCCTATTATCATTATCTTAGACGTTAAGATCGAAGTCATCTCGTCATCCTTTGCTATAACCGTGTCACCTCTACCCCAAAACTTGTACCGAATTGATGAACCAGATTACATCTCTAGCCGCTCTAGGAACAACACACCTCGACATCTACAAAGGGAACCTCTCGCTAAACATAAATAATGAACGAACGACTAAAAGATCTAAAAACATACCAAGAGTTAGCTTGCAACTCAAGCCACTTTTTCTGGGAACGGATCCCTAATCTTCCACTCATCCTTTTTTAAACACCGACGGTCCGTCCTACTACCCTTTTATGAAATAATAAACTTTGTTGCTATCTAACGCGAATTGCTTTCAAATATTTTACCGACCATTTCACGGTCATTTTACAAAAAGTTTTACTATTGTGCCATTAAACAAAATTTTTTTTGCGACTTTACTAATACTTTATAATCAACGACCTTACTAATGCTTGCAAACTATTTTCTCATAATGTGATAAACCGATTCATTACCTTACTACCGTTTTATAAAACAACAAACATTTCATTAGCAATATGCAAACTATGTTACAAAATTTTCCTGCGAGTTATATTACGGTCTTATAAACTATTTTACCCTTTTAGTGAGCTGTTTTAGCCACTGTCTGATTTAAAACCATAAAAACTTGGTACTCTTACCTCACAAACTATTTTGCCTTTATCGTACTAAGTATTTTAATACCACCCTATTAATTGAACTATGAAATCTTCTAGTATTGGACAAGCAATAAATTGTTTTCTTATAAGCTATTTTACAAATCATTTCAAGAGTTATTTTACAACCTAAATTGTTGTCTTAACAAAAATATCACAAAGTTAACTGCGATTTTTCTCTACTAAATCGTTTTCTATTACCTTACAAGCTGTTAAAAAAAAAAAAAAAAAAACGCTTTGTTTTGAAAACAATAATGAGAAATGCTAAGAAACAAAACTGGTTGATCATCTACAAAAGCTAAGGTATTTGAAATTATTTTGAGAAACAACTTTTGAATTCACGTGAAAACCTCCAACTTGATACCGATTCCATGTTGTCGCCTAAAACCTTATTTAACGAGTTTTCATTTCAAAAACTTAAACTTAGCAACCTTCCTTACATACATCAAATTCTCCCTTAAAATTTTAAAGACTTTATATTTTCATATATACCATTCACATTCGAAAGGCATAACCTTAACAACTGAATTTTGCCCATAAATGTTTAAAACCTATGTAAACATATATACCGCATCTTCTTCTATGACGTTTTCAAATTTCGGGGACTTTTCTTTAAATAACAATTGTGCCAACAATAAAACTCGTGGTGTCATTTTAAAGAAATATTTATTCTAAGAGTAAAAAAAAATGGTCAAACCCTATCAAAACTTCTTATGCTAAGAAATATCAAACATCAATCTTTGCGAAATTGTTTTATTTGCGTCACTGGTTCTTATAGGATCCTTTCGAGGATGCAAGCCTCTTACCCAAATTTTTTTCATCCCAAAGAAATTGTGCCTCTTGAAATATTATTTTTATTCAAATAAATTTATCCACACCCCTTTTGCGAACAAAACTAGAAAATTTCAAAAACTTCTCTTTGTCACATAAGCAACTAACACAAACTTAACCTCGAGGACGAGGTTCCCATAAGGGGTAGGTACTATAACAACCCGTAAAATTTCAAACAAACATTAACAATAAACTATAGTAACTATGATTGCTAAGTTTCACTCCTGGATTTTCCAAGTCTATTTGAACCAAAAACGATATATTTTTCTCATGAAACATAAAAACCGGCATTTCACGTATACCGACACCGACTTAGTACCGACAAAACAGTTATAATCAAATTTCTACGTAGTAATAATAATATGTTATTACACTTACAAAAACGCTTCTAAAAATATAACTTTTATATTTTTCGGGTACCGGGATAGTACGTTTACTCGAGGATTCAACAAAACACGGGGTACAGATTATACTGTACTTAATAATAAAAAAAATAAACATATAACCCCACCTCCCTTTTCTTCTCTGCATCCCACGCCCCATTTATGCTTCCCTCTCCTCCCAATTCGCGCTCTCTCTCTACCTCCTCTGCACTCGCTCTTCATCTTCTGCTCTCCTTCTCCTTCGCCGAATCCCAAACAAACTCAAGAAGTGAGATATCACTTTCATATCTTCCCAACGCAGGCTCACAAGAGCTCCTAGGGGACCATCCAAGATGAAAAGGACATCAAGAGCGATCCATCTTTATCAGACTTTGTCTCCTTTCCACAAGAGTCACAAGACCATCTTTAAAGGTGGAGGTGGATAACAACTTTTCCTCAAATCAGATAACAACAAGATTGACCAAGAAAAAGGGAGGTCAAGCTTTCCTTCTTCTACCCCTTTTTAAAGTGATGTCGAAGACCAGGAGCTCCACACGAATTCCATTTGCAAACTGTTGGTTTAATGGACAATAAATTAATAGACGTGTATTAGGATCGAACTCGAGACCACGGGATTGCACACTTTAAGTATGAGAATTAAAGTTATATAATTAAATATAAACGTTGTATTTATTTATTGATTAAACGAAATAACTAACGGACGTTAAGTAATTAATGTAATGGACTAACGGGCGTTAAATGAAATTGGAAAAGGACTAAGTTGTAAATAACGGGAATGTTCCGGAATCCCTTGTGGGATAGCCTAACCGATCGGCCACAAGGAAAAGGAAACAAATCCTTTTGCAACTCAAACTTGTTCACCAAGTTTGCTTGAGTATATATACAAAACCTAGGGTGTTTGTAAATTATCTCTTGTACTCATAAGCTAAAACCCTAAAAGTGTTTTGTGTGTGTTTTTGTCCAAACCGATCGGCCACACCTTCATAGGTGTCGATCCTAAACCTTTTTCCACAACAAGTTATTTGGTTTAATAAAACTAGCATTACTTTAATTCGGTTTAGTACGTGTGTACAAGAAAGTGGTACTAACACATTATTGTTAGTATTCTTGGATTGAATTACAAAACGGTAAGGGGTAATTCACATAATCCTATAAACCCTAATTAGGGTTCATCTCAATTGCTAGTTTTGTGGATTTGATTCTTGTTCGGCTAGAATCAAGAAAGGTACGCATATTCTTGTTTATGTTAATTAATTATTCGTTAATCTTTCCTATACGCTTCTGCATGTGTACTTGATGTTTATTGTTTATATTTATGATTTGTCATGTTATATGATTCCAACAGTGGCATCACGAGTCATTGGTTTTAGTGAGTAATTAATTACATAAACGCGTAATAAAACAAATAATTGTATGTTGTTTGATATGGTTAATCTAGGGTTTATGTTTTAATTTTTATGGGTCGATTTTTTAAAATATGGGGCGTACCCCTTATTTTTTTTATAGTCGACACACATAAAATTGTTTAGGGTTTGAAAATTGTTTGATAACCTTATCGAAACCTAGAATTAATATATTAGTTACGTGATTAATTCATGAATAATTTGTTATGTGACATGGGATTATTGATATGCGATCTTGTGACTATTTGTATAATTGTTATGATATATCCATGATTATACATGCATGTTAGTCATCGATAGTTGCTTTGATAATTGTTTAATTGTTAAGATATATTTATTTACGATAAATCTTGAATTGGGGAAGACTCCAATTATATATATTAATGAATCAATCATGTGCAATTTGGTATATTATTAATTATGGGTTTACGCAATCGATTCGTCGATGTATGTGGCTCACTTTCAATTGAGAGAGTGAAATCCCTAATTAATATATACATTAATTTAACCTATATATTGATTATTAATAGGGTTTTATCGAATAAGTTGCATGTGGCTACTTGTTTACACGTATAAATTGTTTATTATGTGCGCATTGTTTTTAGTAGTTTATTTTTATTTGTTACTTGTTTGTTTATTATGTTAGACAGCTTTTAAGCAAAGGGTAATTTTGAGCGAGAAAAATAATACGGACTAAACAATGGTGAAATTTGATTTGTTTTTGAAGAGTTAAGTTTTCAATAGTTTAATTGATTGGTGATTTTGGTACAAATGGTGCGAGCGGCTCACCCACTAGAACAAACTATAAAGGGGTTAATAAAGAAGTGCGCACAATACACCGAAAGGATTTCTAAGGTTATCCTTTTGCGCTTACGGTCCTCTCTTTCGTGAGTTCGATTGGAGCTACTTAGTAAGCCATAAATGTACAAACTCGACAAGGCGAATTAGTTTTAATTCCATGCGCTACTTTGGTGGTAATTACCCGAAACACTAAGTGTTTACACTTATGCAAAAGTACGGTATAATGGACGATAATTAACGCTAAATTCCTTGATTGGTGAACCCAATACCTCAATCAAAACTTTGATAATTTGATCTTTATGAATTGGTAATAAAAAGTTTTTTACTAAATTTATGCTACAAGATGAATGCATGACATCTTTGTACATATTTGATTTGACCAGATAAAATCAAAACTAGTACCATTTTAAATTAAGTTAATATGCCATCTAATTAAAGGGACACTTGAAGTTGCAATTTACGTCATGACAGTACTTGGCGAGATTGTAATGGAGAGGTAAATCTCTATGTAAAGTCAGACCTTACATGGACATATTTGCAGTTCTTTAAGTTAGACACTTAAGTTGAGTAGGAAGTGAGACCTGGACTCAAGGCATAAGATGGGATGAAACATGTTTATATTTGCAATAGCGTTGAAAAATATAAATCCCATAATGATCTAGGAATTGGAAATTGTTTGCCAATTATTGTTCGACAGATTACCTTATTATGTGCTTTCGTTACTAGCGGATCAAGCGATGTAATGGAACTACGATAATTTGGATCCTAGTTTTAGAAAATTCTATGGTTATATGAATATTACCTTGGGTATTTTATTTTCTTGAAAAGTTTAATTATCGAAAATACTAAAATTGAATTTTGAAAATTCTTTAAATGTATCAATGCAACATTAAACCGTAAACATAGGTTATTCTGTATTGGTAAATTGATCTACACATAAGGGTTTTGGTAGAGTCAACTTTGCTAAAAGAATAAACCTAGTCCTCTTTTTATAAGAAAGAGTGAGATTCAATCCGATTCCATTTCATGAATGAAGAAAAGTATGATATGACAGTTAGAATTGTCTAAATTCTAAATGTGGAAAACTAGAAGGGGTTTGAATAGTTTTACCAATTTAAAACTTCCTTTTAAATATTTAGATCGACTTATGTCAATCTATTTGGTTGTTTATGTTGGACGTTGATAGATAGATATATAAACGTGTAATGAAAGATAAAGAGTAAGAAGCACATCACCATGACACAAGTATTCATAGTGGTTCGGCTACAAGGACACCTTCCTTGCCCTGCTCCACTCCCCGAGTCACCTACTCGAGAGTTCGTAAACACTACACCAACTCATTATGGCGGAGAAGCCTTCACAACGTTGCTTAACCTTTTTCCGGTACAAAGCTAAATACCGAGTTCCTTCACACCAAGGCGAACCACACCTAACACAACGTCGCCTACCCTTTATACGGTGCTAGGCTAACCACCGAGTTCTTTCACACCAAGGAGAACTAATCCTATCACAACGTCGCCTACCCTTTATTAGGTACTAGGCTAAGCACCTTAGTTCCATTACTATGGAGGAACTACTACCCTTCACAACACAACACCTAATATCAAGGAGATCCGCTCCTTGTTACAACACCATCAAGGATATCACCATCCTTGGAAATAAACAAATACTTATATGTATAACGATGCACCTCATCGATTATACGACCTAGGAATTCTTCCCAAATGCTACTTGATTTCATTATTCGGCATCCTTCACTAATGCCTTTGACACAACGCTTGACACCCTTCACTAATGCCTTCGTCTTGACACCTTTAGCATTCTTCACTAATGCTTTTGACACGAACGATAAGCACCTTTCACTAATGCTTTCGTCTTGACACTTTCGGCATCCTTCACTAATGCCTTCAACCCAACATCTACGGAGGAAGAAAGAACTATCAACAAGAGAACCTTAGTTGTCTTGATGATGACGAAGCATGGCAACTCATGAACTTGAGCTTGCTCGTCTTCAAGAAGTGGTGATCTTGCCTTTAAGAGGAACCTAGAAGATCACACAAAAACAAAAGACAAACTACATAGATCACTTGGATATGAGGTTAGAGGGTTAGAATAATCGGGGAAGTATGTGTGTAAAGTGGTGAATAGAAAGGAAGAAATGGATCTCTATTTATAGAGAAAATTCTCTCTTGTTCCCGGATCCCACGGATCCCTTCCACTGGGATCCGGCTAGCACAAAGCTAGGGATCCGTGGAACGCCCTCTTGCCCATGGGTATTTTTGGTTATGGGTCATGGGTCATGGGTTATGGGTTGATCCATGGTTTTCTTTCTAGATACAATGAACTTGGTTAAGTGGTATATATAAAACCATGGGTTATGGGTCAATACCATTTGCTAGTTTCTACCCATTTTAGTATTTACATGTTTTTACCCATTTTAGTATATACATGTTTTTACCCATTTTAGTATACTTGATTTAAGTATGTGCTAACCCAATATGTAAACATTATTTGTTGTACATATATATCTAAATCACAAAATCACTTAACCTTGTTTTAGTGTTTTATGTGAAAACGTAAGTGTGTTAGGAAACTATTAACTCAAACTATTTACGTATTCCATTTGTTTCGTTAAAATGATTTTACGTTTGTTATCGACAAAACATTAGAAGATCGTAAAATATAAATAAACGTTTTTACGGCTTATTTGTATTAACAATCTCCCCCTTTTTGTTGATGACAAAACATAAAATTATTTTAAGGAAAAGCTAAAATTCGTAAGAGTTTGAATTTGTAGTTTTTACTTTCTTCTCCCCCTTTTTTTCGAAGCAAAAAGTGTTAAAAGAAACTAACACAATTTTTATAAGAAAAAGTATGTAAAAATGTAAAGAGAGCAAGTGACGGGAATGGTACTCGTCTTAACTCCCCCTTGACAAGTCCATCCCTTTGAAAGGGCGTCAAGGACATAACGTAAAATAAACTAATTGTGTTTGCAAAAAGTTTCGTCTAAGTGACGAAAACGTGCTCCTCCTTGAAGATTGCAAAGATGCAATGGGGTATCATGAAGTATAATCCAAAAACGGATTAATGTTGCAAATGTTTTTGCAATATCGTTTGACACAAAGCTCCCCTAGCTTTATGGTGTCAAGATCTTCATGTGTTATTTTGAAAATCTATAAAGTAAAGGTTAGAAAACAAGAGTATAGTGCATAATTTCCTGCAAATAAAACTCAAGTTAGTATAAATTTGTACTTCTGTACCACGGATCCCACGGTTCCCTTCTTGGAGGGATCCGTCTAGGCATAATGAAGGGATCCGGCTGTCTGTTGACAGTTTCTTTAGCAATGAGATTGTTTCAATCAATGCTAAGGAATATGTGAGGTAGTATATGATATATCAAGCACAACACATAAAGCTTATAACAATTATGGCAAGTAGATATTCATTCAATAAAAAGAACAAGAGATGATTAACCAAATCTCTAAAACTAAGAGAATGAACTAGCCAAACAAGTTGTAGGATCTTGGTTTGTTAAACAAGAGGTGCGGCGGCTAGGGTTAGGGTTTTAGAGAGAGAAAGTGGGAGAGAATGGGAACTTAGAGAGACAAAGAAAAATATATTATGAAGCTCCAACCCTTTGCCTTGGAGGGCAAAGGGTATTTATAGGGTACAAGCATAGACGCCTCTTTTAGGCTGTGGATCAGGCATACAGTGGGTAAAGACCTGTCCGTCCTCCACGGTGTTACAAAGTAATCTAAATACTAACACTGAATAACTACGACTACGAGCTTTCTAACGAGTATACATACTTGAGGTGGTGACACTTTAAGTCTTGGATTTACTAAATCCCAACAATCTCCCCAAGGAGGTCACCTCAACTTACAATGATTACAAACTGATATAACGTTTTGTTGTTCTTGGTTTCTTTGATTAAGCACTTTTGTTCTTTAGCTCGTAGTCTTTGATTCATCATGTTCTGCATGTTTTGAAAAATCGAGTGGAGGTCTTAAACTGATCCACGTGATGTTAGAGTATTTGAACCAGCTTTGAGATAATCAGCAACCATAAATATCTAACTCTTCCATTGTGGTGTTGATAGCATGTGAAGTTGTGATTTTTGGACCGACATGCTCACATTCTGGATCATGATATCTTCTTATCAGAGTAGCGGAAGCTTTGGCTGATTCATGATATTTGCGCAGAGAAAGCGAAGCATGGAGTGAAAATATCGAGTCATTGATGCATTTATCATGATTTCTTTAGAGATGAATGTATTGAGTGAGCATGTGGCTATGGATTGACCGCATCATTACGATCATTTGCAAATGTCGGCGTACATGCATACAATTAGCAATAAAAGCGCACGAAAGTGTCTTTGAACACTTTCGATGAATTGAGGTACATGGCCCACGGTTCCCGTTGATTAGTACAAGCATCTTGCTGTGATCGGTATAATTCCGAAGAATCTCCTTGACAGGGTTTCGCAGCTGTTCTAGCCGTTCTCAAACCGGAATGTCTCAAAGAAGACAACACGGAGTGAGTGAACCAGCGAATTATAAATCCACTGATTGATGAAAAGAGATTTGAAAAACAATCGCGTATTGCTCAATCGAAAGTGTTTTGCAATACAACGAAGGTTTTATGGAAAATCAATTATCAATCATAAATACCCTTTAATTTTGAAATATTCGTACACAGTCGATGTGCTATGAAAAAGAACTTTTAAGCACAATGACCGGTTTTTCAAAGATATCCGTCAATCCATAACTCGAACGTGATTGATTCAAAAGATTGAATCGCCCATTGTTTCTCGTCGGTTGTCACATGGTTGATCTATAGAATAGATCTCACATGCCACCTACCAGGAGCTTGTTTGATGATGGCTCCAGAAGGCTTTCCATCTTCATTGGGAATATGTTTGCATATCACTCGGATGTTCTGGCAATATCACAAGGATAATGCGTAGGACTCAAGATATAATCTCTCTTTCCACATTGTGTGAAACAGACAGTCTTCATGGAAAGTGTCCTAAAGAGATTTATTGATGATCTCGTGGTTCTAGACTCAATTTTGTGCATATTTGGATCCTATATCGGAGACTAGGGAGAGGGTCTCCTTCTTCAATATCAATAATCTCTAAGAGAAAATCGATAGATAATGTCGGTTCCCCGTGAGAATGAAACAAGTCCTTTTAAGAGGAACTTGAGTGGTTTGGAAAGTTGAAGTGCAATGCGTCCACCGGGTCCATGACGTCTTGTCTTCAATACCGATGTTACCATCGGTAGCATATGAATTGAACCCGTTTACGCCCTAAGGTTGAATATATGGAGGGCTATTTGTTTTAACCCTTTTCTCATTCAATTCTTTTCATTCTTCAACCCCTTTAGTGCTTACCGAGACTTCATTACTAGAACCTTGTTGGGTTTATTCCATTACTAGCTCTATCTCATCCGCACTCTTCCCATATCTCATTTTTCTCCTTTTATCATCATACCTAAGAACTCTACACTAACTAGTGGATAGTCCTGGGTAGATCCCTCCGGTTCGGCGGATCATGGGAACACATACCTAACCTTATCATCCTTATATCACCGTACATAAAGTAAAGTTGGTCGGTCTATTTGGTATTGTTCATACGCCATTGGAACCAATTGAAAACCATTTGAAAATCAATCCGGATACTTAAGATATATTATCAAAGCATTTTGTACCGAATTGTTTTGATATTTTTAGAACAAGAGCTCCCTCAACATGCGCATCAAGTATTTGAAATCATTTTGCACACGGAGGCAAGAGACAGAAATAACCTCTTTGATTATCATTTTCTAAAAGATATCAATATCACTTCCCTAATTAAATCAAGTAGATAAAGCATTTCCGGGAAGGATGAGGTTTTCATAAGCTTGCTCCCCCTCAATATGTGCCTTAAGGTTTGAAAGAGTTTTTGCACGTACTAGAGGGAACCTGCACATTGATCACGATTCAACTTGTTGTGGTTTAAGATAAATGCTCCCCCTCAACATGTGCATGGAAAATTTGAAATCGTTTGGCACATGTGGGAAGGAGAGCTTGTACATCCTTATAAAACCATTTACCGATTTATCAGTTTAAATCCAATTTAAAGCACAAATTCTCCCCGATCACAATTATCAAATATTTGAGATTTGTGATCTCAGAGATTTAAATTGATTTTGAAAGCTTTAAAGGAGAATTGTGACTTGATAATGAAAGCGTTTTAGCGATAATGATCAGATTTTAAGACTTTAAACTCCATTGATTAAACATGCATGAATATCTTTTGAAAACAATTGAATGACAAATAACTTTTTGATTTAATTGAAATCATTCTCCCCCTCAATCAATAACATAGGTTGTTGATTGACAGATAGATATTTTGACAAATAAGACCAGATGATTATCAAAAATAGAGTCCGAGTTATATAGCAAAGCAACTGGTTTTCATTAGATAGTAGATAAATGTTTATAGAATCGAGCATGAGTTTTGAAAAATATGATAAAGCATGGCTCGTTCTTTCTTTGAAAAGCGGGTTCTTTCTCGAGATGACAATAAACCAACATTTTCTCCATCTTTTTTTTTTTTTTTTTTTTTTTTTTTTTTTTTTTTCGAACTTCATCTAGAGACCCGTGCCATTCTTTGAGTGGCAACTCAAAGTCCATAGATGTTATCGAACCGACAAGAAAAACATGACAAATAAACAATATTTTTTTGAAGATTTTCAAGATTTTCTGATTCTTATGGATTTTGAAAAGTTTTATATTTTTCTATTTTCGTTTTGTTGGTTTTGTATTTTTGTATTTGGTTTTTGAAAAGATATATATAAGGAGTAGATAGAGTTGAACACCTTTACTCCTCGACGTCTTCCTGAAGACATTTGAGCGTTTCTGGTTGAAGGCCCTTTAAGCCTAGACGTGGAAGAATAAACTCAAAACGTTCTCGAGAAAGAGCTTTTGTGAAGATGTCTGCAAGTTGATATTCAGTCCTTAAGAAGTATAGTTCAACCACACCATTTTCAACTTGTTCCCTGATGAAGTGATGTCGAATGTCGATGTGCTTTGCTCTAGAGTGTTGAACATTGTTGTAGCAGAGAGCAATGACACTTTTGTTATCACAATACATAGGCACTTTGTTGAATACAAAGCCATAGTCAGATAATTGGGATCTCATCCATAAGATTTGAGAACAACAAGATGACATGGCTATGTATTCAGCCTCTGTAGATGATATGGAAGTGCTCATCTGTTTCTTTGAAGACCAGCTTACGAGTTTATCACTTAAAAATTGAGCACCACCTAACGTACTTTGACGAGTATCTTGACATCCTGCATGGTCAGCATCTGCATAGGCCGTTAGTGACATACCGGAGTCCTTCGGATACCAAAGTCCCATGTTAATGGTTCCTTGGAGATACCGAAGACCCGCTTAACCGCTTCAAGGTGCTTTTGGTAGGCTTAGCACGGTATCTAGCACACATGCATACAACGAACAAAATGTCCAGTTCTGCTGGTGTGAGGTACATCGTGGATCCAATCATACTACGATATTTCGTTTGATCTACTATGATCCCTGAGTGGTCCTCATCTAGTTTTGTACGCTCCACCATAGGAGTGTCAACAGGGTCACTGGAGGTAAATCCAAATTTCTTTAATATTTCATTAGCATATTTAGATTGATTTATAAAAATGCCTCCGGGACTTTGTGAAATTTGTAATCCAAAGAAAAATGACATTTGTCCCATCATTGACATTTGAAATTTGGAGCCCCTCTCCATAGAAAAACGGTCACATTCATTTGGGTCAGTCGAGGCAAAGATAATATCATCAACATAAATTTGAACGTGAATTAAGTGTTTGCCTGACTTTCTGGTGAACAATTGATAAGGTTTTAAAAGGTACCTTTTTGAGGGGTCATTTAAGCCCTTATTCGATCACTTTTGTATCCGTTATTGCTTAATATCGTTCCTTTTCACTTTTTAGGTCTCTTGAAGGCAAAATGCTGGAATGATGCTTATTTGGACGAAAAGGCACGAATATACGAAGAAAATGGCCAAAGTCGAATCGAGACACTCAAAGTCTTTGAAACATAAGGCGACGGCGTCATCTGCATATCTGCGACGCCGTCGAAGGCATTTTGCGACGGCTCGGAGGCAAAATTGCATGTTTTCAAGGACGACGTCGGTTCTAAAGGAATAGACCGTCGCTACTCGGACGGCCTAGATGCGCCAAGACGGCGTCGGAGTCGAAGGGACGGCGTCACATATAAGGTGACGCCGTCGAAAGGTTTACGTGGCCAAGACGAAACCCTAATGAGCGGCGACACGGCGGCGCCACGAAACATAAGGTGACGCCGTCGCAGATGTAATCTTATATATAGAATCCGAATTTTTCGGTTTTGTGTGTAGTCTTTTGGAGTAAAAACCTAAAACCGAACCAAGGCTTTCTTGTGCAGTATTTTAGGTTCTAAACCCTATTATACACCAAGATAAGTATTTACTTCATTAATTTAATTATGTCTTTGATTATTTGTGTGTATGCTTGCATGTTTTCCATGTCCGGCTAATTTATTTGTGTGTTTGCTTAGGGAATATGAAACTTAATTATTGAATATTGATTGGTTGATACTTATCTTAGTTGACTAATGATCTAGAGTTTTCTAGATTATTCGTTGTGTACTTAATGCTTGACATTTCTTTGTGAACTTTAGAATATAATTATCTAGGTAATTGTAGGATAAAGTATTCAAGGACAACCGTAGAGTAGGCGCTATAAATCACTAGAGGATTTGTAAACAAGACCCTTTGGTAATTTCAAAGAGTTAGGAAATAAGCACGCCTATAGCCTTAGAATCACAACGCAACTAGGAATAAGGACGTGACAAATCAACCATCAATAGGAGATAATTAAGGAGTAGTAAAACCTAAGTAAACACATCTTTAAACTATCATACGAGTACACATCAATTAGACATAGACTATCACAACCTTAGCTTAGATAATTAGATAATAGTAGAGTAATCGGTAGCAATACCAACCCCCAAATCCAATGCCCGAGATTCGTACCTTTCCAATTTCTAAAAACATAAAAGATAAAAATAATCTTCCTCAACCTCAACCTTAGCGTAGTAACTTCACTAGCATTCCTATTCCCTAGAGAACGATATCAATACCCGTGGCTTACCCTAATTACTACACTACAACGATTAGGTTCACCGCTTAGGTGTTATAAAACTTGCTCAAGAAAGGAAGTTTCCTTGACCCCGAACGACGCGTGTGGCGTTATCAAGTTTTTAGCTACCGGGAATAGAATAGCTAGTTAGTAGTCCACCTCGCTTAGGTTTCTTTGCTTGATTCCTATCAAGTAAATTTTTCTCATTTTTTAGCTTTCTCTTAGTCTATCCCCTTCTTCGTGACCTTTGTTCGTAACACCCATCACTTTTCACCATGGAAGGTGATAACCAACCACCAAACTATACTTCACCACAAAACAAATACCCACTGCTTGACCCAGCCTCTGCTAACCAACTTCGAGCCCGTATCATGAGCGAAATCGGAGAGCTTAGGAAATTAAATATGATAATTGAAAATACACTCAAAGAAGCCCTTAAGGAATCGATCGCCCTTTAGATAGTGATTTGACCACAAGTGATTCGGATGATGATCTAGAGGAAGGAGATTATAAGGTGTTAGAAATTATGGAGGGTGACAAGGAGGAGGAAGAACTTAGGGGTACTTTGACTCATACCCTAAAGGAAAAGAAACCACTTATCACCATAACGTGGTTAATTTTCCAAGACCACCCTTCGAGCCCCGCATAAGGAGGGAAACCCTAAAAACATCAAGGTACCGTGTATGATTGGATACTTATATAGGATCACACCTACATTGACTATAAGGCACCCATGAATGTAATGTCTAGGCTCTATTATAATTGGATCATGAGCAAAAGCTAGAGCCTATGAGGGACCCCTTCACCCTAGGAAAGCAAGTAACTATGTGGGAGGATTAAGGGATTACATGTGTTCATAGGTAACTTCACATATAGGTGTGATTTCATGATTTTGGAAACGTTAAGGGCATCATTGATGGGTTTTAGGAGATGTAATCCTTGGGAAACCATTTATAGAAGAATCTAAGATGGTTTATGATAAAGAGGCAGGATAATTGAGTTCTCAAATGAAACCGAGAGTGTTAAATATATAATGCCCCATAAAAATAAGAATTATGAGGGCATGGATGATTTAGATGTAGATAACATTCCGCATTCGAGGTTGATTGGAAAAACAAAGTCTACTACATCGCTTGTCTTGAATCGGGGCCCGAATATATTCGTGATGAGAGAAGAGTTAAAGAGATCGAATGGGCCCTTAAGATTAAGAAAACGTGGGAGTAGGACTACGAGTCTAGCTATAAGACTCTTAAATAAAGAAAAGCGCTTAAGTGGAGGCAACCCATGCTTAATTGTTTGCTTGTTAGTGTCATATATCTTTTATTAATTGTTTGTCCTCATGTTTGAATTTGTAAAATACTTTATTTTGTTTTAACCTCATCTTAATTACATATAAAGGTATTTTACATAAAAGATAAGTGTAGGGAGGATTACACACGTTTTCATAAGAAACGTAAACATGAGAATAACAATTAACTAAAAGATATATATGTTTGTTTGTTCGAGTCAAATGCTTGTATCGAGTCATAATGGATGTTTTTGCGAAGTTTTTCCAGATTCTAAAGATGCAAATTTTCCAATTTTTCCAAAATCGCAGACCGCTTTTTGTCGGATAACCGACGGGCGTCAGATTGCAACTCGACGCGTCGAGAAGGAATAAAACATCACCATACTTTTCTCGTTTCGAGCTACTTGTAAAATTTTGGAATTTTCCGATCTTAACTTTCAAAACAAATTCGTAAACATCCATTCCACAAGCATTATATCCTAGTTTAAATCGAGTCTTATGTATATTATTACCGCCGATTTTACGTGAAGGTTTCGTTTGTTTTCTTCTAGTGTGCGGGTTTAGTTTGTCAAGAAGAAGTTACACAAGTTTGGAAGGAGCCTTTCACGCAAAAACTCTTCTTGGAAAAGATTTAACCACCACTTTTACGGATCCTACCGAGCTAATCGGGGGTATTAGTTTCTTCGCTTTTAATTACCTTCATTATCATAACTTTGATACTTTCGGGAACATTGGGGACAATGTTCAGTTTAAGTGTAGGAGGGAAAATAAACGGAACTTTGAAACTATGCTTATCCTTGACTATTTGCTTTGTCCAAGTGTATTTGTGTAATAAACCATGAGAAAATGGAGGTTAGGGTAATTTTAGCCAAATTTAAAATTTTTTCATGACGATAAGAGTGGGCCATTAGTCTTAACAAAAGCGCCTCATGGATAGGAAGTTGCATGACTAGCACAAAACCCTTACCACCTAAATTCCACCCAAAATGTGAGGATCGCCTTAGATTAGTAGGAATTAAAGCATTCATCTTTAATGCTTAGAGTGTGAACCGGTAGTATATTAGATTCTAGAACTTGTTTTGTGATGCATTCCGAGATCGCTAGTGAGACTACACTTGTGTAGTTAGGAATAACTAAATGATAAGAGGCATTAGGATAACCCTTGTTTAATACCTGTAATATAATTACTTCTTCCACCTCGGTTGAGTAATTCCCCACACCCTTTATGTTGTACTCATCTTTAGTACACGATACCCTAGTTAACCCCTCGAGCCTATCCTTTTCGCGGTTCTCGTGATGTTTCGTTTTTCCGGGATATCAATGATGAGCATTGTTTACACCCCACCCCAAATATACACCCAAATCGCTTTAGCCTACCTTTATTGCACTCACTTTAGTGCAATTTATGTTATCACCCAAACCCTTAGTTCAATTATCCGTTGCTTGCATGAGTTGCTAAGTCGAGTCATATCCTTTGTATACAGCTTTGGGATGATTGGGATTCATGGGAAAAGTTAAAGTTTATGAAATATAGGAAGAGAACGTTAAACTCAAATTCCTTTGTTTGCATAATAATGTACTCCAAGTGTTTTGATCTTTTCAATTGGGTCAAATTAGTGTTAGAGTAATAAAACTCAAGTGTAGGGATGTGTCTATAAATCCCTATCATTTTGATGTACCGTAGAGGATGGTAGAGTAAAAGTGTATGCACAAAAAAAAAAAAAAAAAAAAAAAAAAAAAAAAAAAAAAAAAAAAAAAAAAAAAAAAGAGTGAAAAAATAAAAAAAAAAAAAAAAAAAAAAAAAAAACATACTGCTACCATCCTACATCTATCTTTTAAATTATGTTTGTTTATTTTCGTTGCCTAGAGTTTTAGAGTGTCGAGTCTTGGCTTAGCAACGCCATTCTTCGTATACTTGCAACATAGAGATTTTGACTATCCACCACTAAATAGCCTATCCCACCAAACCCTTCATTTCCCTACCGTAAGCCTAACGTTACAACCCTTTAAAAGACCTCTTTGATAGTCTTTCCTAGGTGCTTACGCCAAAGCGACGGAGGTTTGATCTATTCTCAAGCCTATGGTAATCTATGTACTAGGACCGGTTAATGAGTGTTTATCTTCCATTTCCGATCTGTTATATTTCATATATACACCGAGAGATGTGAGTATCCAAACACCCCATGTGAGGTGCTAGTATGTAATTCCGTGCTTGTTATGACTTTTTGGGGCTTATATGTGTTGTGGACCGTTTTGAATGGATGCTTCATGACCCCAACTTATAAATTAATTGGCTAAAGCACATTTGCTTGAGGACAAGCAAATACCAAGTGTAGGGATATTTGATAAGGTTTTAAAAGGTACCTTTTGAGGGTCATTTAAGCCCTTATTCGATCACTTTTGTATCCGTTATTGCTTAATATCGTTCCTTTTCACTTTTAGGTCTCTTGAAGGCAAAATGTCGGAATGATGCTTATTTGACGAAAAGGCGAATATCTGAAGAAAATGGCCAAAGTCGAATCGAGACACTCAAAGTCATTGAAACATAAGGCGACGGCGTCATCGCATATCTGCGACGCCGTCGGTAAGGCATTTTGCTGACGGCTCGAGGCAAAATTGCATGTTTTCAAGGACGACGTCAGTTCTAAAGGAATAGGCCGTCGCTACTCGACGGCCTAGATGCAACCAAGACGGCGCCGAGTCAAGGGACGGCGTCACGGTCATAAGGTGACGCCGAAAGGTTTACGTGGCCAGACGAAACCCTAATGATATGACACGGCGTCACGAAACATAAGGTGCCGTCGCGATGTAATCTTATATATAGAATCCGAATTTTTCGCTTTTTGTGTGTAGTCTTTTGGAGTAAAACCTAAAACCGAACCAAGGCTTTCTTGTGCAGTATTTTAGGGTTCTAAACCCTATTATACATCAAGATAAGTATTTACTTCATTAATTTAATTATGTCTTTGATTATTTGTGTGTATGCTTGCATGTTTTCCATGTCCCATTAATTTATTTGTGTGTTTGCTTAGGAATATGAAACTTAATTATTGAATATTGATTGGTTGATACTTATCTTAGTTGACTAATGATCTAGAGTGCGCTAGATTATTCGTTGTGTACTTAATGCTTGACATTTCTTTGTGAACTTTAGAATATAATTATCTAGGTAATTGTAGGATAAAGTATTCAAGGACAACCGTAGAGTAGGCGTCTATAAATCACTAGAGGATTTGTAAACAAGACCCTTTGGTAATTTCAAAGAGTTAGGAAATAAGCACGCCTATAGCCTTAGAATCACAACGCAACTAGGAATAAGGACGTGACAAATCAACCATCAATAGGAGATAATTAAGGAGTAGTAAAACCTAAGTAAACACATCTTTAAACTATCATACAGTACACATCAATTAGACATAGACTATCACAACCTTAGCTTAGATAATTAGATAATAGTAGAGTAATCGGTAGCAATACCAACCCCCAAATCCAATACCCGAGATTCGTACCTTTCCAATTTCTAAAAAACATAAAAGATAAAAATAATCTTCCTCAACCTCAACCTTAGCGTAGTAACTTCTCACTAGCATTCCTATTCCCCAGAGAACGATATCAATACCGTGGCTTACCCTAATTACTACACTACAACGATTAGGTTCACTTAGGGTGTTATAAAACTTGCTCAAGAAAAGGAAGTTTCCTTGACCCCGAACGACGCGTGTAGCGTTATCAACAATGTCGGATCAATCGCTCCTTCTTTGAATCCAGAGATAGAAGAAACTTGGATAGCGTATCATACCATGCCCTTGGAGCTGCTTCAAGCCATAAAGAGCCTTCTTCAAGCGATAGACATGAGTAGGATTTTCGATTCACAAAACCTTCCGTTGGTCGACGTACGACTTCTTTAAGATCTCCGTTGAGAAAAGCAGTCTTTACATCCATCTGATAGACAATCATATTCTTACTTGCAGCATTAGCCAGGAAGATTCTGATTGCTTCGATGCGTGCCACAGGAGCAAAAGATTCTTCAAAGTCAATACCCTCCTCTTGACGGTATCCTTTAGCAACCAATCTAGCCTTGTTCTTTAAGACGTCACCATGCTCATCAAGTTTCAATTTGAAGATCCATTTTAGAGCAATGATCATAGCACAATCTGGAGTAGGTACTAATTCCCATACATCAAGTCGATCAAACTCATGAATTTCTTCTTGCATGGCATTGAACCAGTTGTCTTCATTCATGGCGGTTTTAACATCTTTTGGTTCGACCTTAGAGAGTACGGAGTTGAAGAAGCACCATAAGGCATCGGTTGCAAGTTGTTTTCGTGTGGATACAGGGCGAGAGAGGTTTCCAATGATGTTATCCAGTGGATGATCATGAGTCCATTTTTTGATGTGTTCATGTGGTTGTGGTTGTGGTTGTGGTTGAGGAACTGAAGTTGCAGAGTTAATGTCTCCTGATGAAGATGGTTCTGATGATGATTCAGGAGCAAATACGTTCTCAAAGGGTACATCTTCGGGAGTAGCAAAGGGATTAACTTCATCATTGGTATCAGAAACAATTCCATGATGTACATTCGATGATGGATGATTTGTTGATGAGACAGAGTTATCAGCAATGCGCTTCTTGACTTAATGACATTGAAACGGAAGAGTTGACTTCATTGACTTGGATAGGAGCAGCCTCTGTTGCTGGAATTGATAGATCATTGGCGCTTGGCTCAAAATGTTCATCAAACATTGGATCAAACAATTTCTTCACATCATCTTCAGATGGAGGTACATATGGAGTTGCTGAAGAGGTCATTGGTACAAGGGATGAACCAATGGGACTGTCTTGAAGTGTGGGTCCAGAACTGGATTGTCCAGGAGCCATTTGACCGGTCAGCTCATCGAATGTAACATGAATAGTTTCCATGATATCTCTAGTTCTTTTGTTGTAGATTCGGTAACCCTTCTTGTTTGGTGCATAACCTACAAAAACTCCAATGTCCGCTTTAGCTCTTAATTTACCTATATCTTGACCATCATTCGTCGGATAGCACAGAGAACCAAACACACAAAGGTAGGATAGATCAGGTTTTCGTTTATGGACAAGTTCATAAGGAGTTTTTCCATGAGAGGTGTGAAAGAGAGAACGATTTTGGGTGTAGCAAGCAGAGGCAATGGCTTCAGCCCATAGAAACATTGGAACCTTTGAATAAATTAGCATTGTTCTTGCTGCTTCCACAAGAGTTCAATTTCGTCTTTCAACTACACCGTTCTGTTGAGGAGTGCGTGGAACACTTCTTTGATGACTGATTCCAATACTTTCGTAAAAATGGCTTAATTCTTTGTTAACGAACTCTTTGCCATTGTCAGTTCGAACAATTCTAACCGTATTGTTAAGACGTACCTGAAGTTGCTTGATAAGTTTGATGATGACATCTGGAGTTTCATCCTTTGTCCTCAAGAACTTTACCCAAGTAAATCGAGAGTAGTCATCAACTACGACTAAAATATATTTCTTCCCATTAATCGTTTGTACTCTCATTGGTCCGCACAGATCCATATGAAGGGTATGAAGGACTTCCGTTACAGAGTTTGTGGGTTTTGGTTTGTGGACATATTTTGTGCTTTTTCCCAATTGGCAGGCTGAACACAGATGATCTTTTTCATACTTTAACCTAGGTAAGCCTCTGACAAGATCCTTTCTGGCAAGGTTATTAATGGTGCCGAAGTTCAAATGATTGAGACGACGATGCCATAACCATGACTTTGTTTTAGAAGCCTTTGACAACAAGCAGATTGGAGAGGACTTCATCATGTCTTCGATAGAGATGGTGTATAGATTTGAACCACGAGTTCCTCTTAATAATTCCACACCATCAAGTTCTCTAACGAAACAAGTATGTTTTCTAAAAGCCACATCAAGATCGGAATCACAGAATTGACCAACAGAAAACAAGTTATGACCAAGTCCTTCCACATAATATACCCGGGAAATTACACTATCTCCGACCACATAATCACCATATCCCATAATAGCTCCAAAATGGTCGTTTCCGAATCTAACAGTTCCAATAAATTTACTCACGAAGTTCATGAGCCGCGACCGGTCACCAGTCATATGCTTTGAACAGCCTGAGTCCAAATACCAGAGGACGATTTATACGACCGCATTTGAACACGAGACAAGAATGGATAATTGGATAATTTGGAACCCCATGAACGATTGGGTTCCGTTTGGTTAGTACACATTATTGGAGCACCCACATTAGTAATGACCTCATTAGTATTGGTTGCAAAACTAGTAGTGACAGTGGACCTATGTGAGGTGTGTTCACTTCTTAAAGGTATGATTCTTCCAGTGGGCTTCCATTTCTTAGAAGGCATGGATCTAGACAACTTAGGGCAAGATTCATTCAATTTGAATTTTACGCGATGGGTTTCCATTGATAACCCATATTGCTAAATTTTTTCCTGTAGGCTTCCAACAGCTTTCTAACCTTTTTCTTTTAGGCTTCCGGATCTCCTTAACATGTCTAGCATTTTTATATTCTTGACCGGAGTATTATCAACATTATTCACCTCATTCTCGAACATTTATGATTAAGACCAAAATCAAACATTCATTACATGTTTTGCAAAAGGCGGAGAATTGAATTAATTACGATGACGCTTATAGCTAATACTAGAATCAACACGATTCGTTTTATTCACTCAAACTTATTCTTCCTAGGGTGTTCTTCTACTAGCTTTTCTTCAACACTTTTGGTGGCAAGATCCTATTTCGCATTGTATTGCACGAAGGCTTTGACCCGCTAACCTTAGTATTGCCGATTACTCCCGTAGAAGGAACAACAGAATATTAGATGGTGAAACTACACGTGCCTTGGTGGTCTAGAAGTCTGGGTTCAAGTTTTGTGAGGCACATTAAAGTCACATTCTTATCCTTAGGCATAGAACTGGGTGCAACTATTCTATCTCGCCTATTGCTAAATTTCGAACATGTGACAATTATGTACTCTAAGAGTTCTTGAGATCGTTTGGCATCCATGCAAGCATAGGCAATGGTACTATCAAGAGGTTTTTCTAATCTTTCATCTTCAACAATCTCACGAAGACCCTTTAAACTTTCCTTAAGAGATGAGAGATATACTTTATGTGCAAGTTCATTATTCCTAATGGACGGGGGAATATATAACATACCAATAGCATACTTATTACAATCAGAGACTTTAGGAACAGAGTACTTGCAATTGGGGATTGGCAACTTTCCTTTCACCTCACGCTTAAGATCCTCAATATCATTAAGTAAAGAAGTTATCTTTTCAATTTGTTTATCATGTGTAACTTTAAATGAATCACATAACTCTTTGTTTTGATCATTAACCTTTGAAATTTCAGTTTTAAAACAAGCATTTTCCTTTTGTAAGTTATAAATGATGTTTTGAAGTTGAAAATTCTGAGAATCTAAAGGTGGAGGCATATGGGAACCAGTTACATCCCTCTTTTCACCTTTCAGTTGTGAAATTTGAGCTTTCAACCTTTTGATCGTGTTATAATGAGCTCGAATTTGTTCATCACGTTTGTTGATTTCAAAAAATGCATCAAACTCGGGGCATCGACGATGTCTTGATATTTGAGGTTTTAACATTTTCTTTGAGATGTTGATATTTTAATTGCAAAGCAAAGTGTTCAACTTCTAATTTTGAAAGATGTTTAACCAGATTATCATGATCATCCTGTTCAATTTTCTCATGCAATTTTGAATTTGTTTTTTCAAGCTCAATGACACGATCATGGGAAACTTTCAAAGCAACAGATAATTCATGAAATTGAGATGCAGTAATAGAAGAGTTCGTAGCAACATAGAACACATCTTGAGCAACACATTGAGAGATCAAGTTCTCATTTAGTATATGCAGATTCTTCCTTTCAATTTCATTGTATTTTAGTTCCTGTTCATAATCATTGACTTCAACTATCATTGCATTGAATTCCTTTTCCATTTCTTTAATATCAGTGTTTATTCCAATTTTAAGACTCTCAAATTGTCCTTTTAATTGTTTAAAGAAAGGCATGACTTCGGTTAAATAACATTCTTTCATTTGTTCAAAACCCGTTTCCCCCTCAGTAATCCCTGTAGGTGTGATTCTCTTCTTACACGTTTTCTCAAAATCAACAAACATTTGATAAACAACATATAGGCTGATTAAGGTCCTGCTATTAGTAGCAATAGATCTAGGCACTAAATGCATTGGTGTATTAGGAGGATACACAGTTGCACGGGGCAATTTCCTACATGGGGCATTATCTGTAACAATATTTTCAGCTTTTTCCTTATCCATATCTTTCTTCCAGAATATCTGTTCAGGAGTAAGTAGTGTCTAAGGCTTAAACATGTTTAAGGAGATCCATTTTTCCTTTTTGTAATCATGAGGACTGATCGTTATGTTTTTCTCTTTGCATTTAAGATCTTCTAGCTTCTTATTCATTTTCTCCCTAGTGATTTCATCAGATTTTTTTATCTTCCTCAGTGCACTCAACGCAACTAGGGTTCTGTCTAGGCTTAAGGATTTCATTACCATCATAAAGTACCTTATGAGCAGCTCTAGCCTTTTTAATAACCGTTGGACTTGGTTCCTCAACAAGGGGAACGCTATGCTTATCGCTTAAGACTCTATTCTTAGTGATCATGTGAGCAGTCTGAATGGTGTTTCCTTGTACGTACAACTTATTTTCAAGCTTGTTTTTCAAAGTTTTTAAATTAGAAAACTCATTCAACAGTTTCGATTCCTTAGCAGTGAATTCTTGCTTACGCGTTTTCACATTTTCTTGAAGTTCTTGTTTTTGCTTAGCAGTTTTAGAAAGCTTTTCTTGTAAGGAATTTAACTCTTGTTTTAGTACTTCTTCTTTAAACCTACTTTTTCTAATGAGTGTACGCATTTGGTCATCCATTTCCTGCTCACGAGTGGTCAACTCAAATTTAGCACGTTGTTCATAGATGGCTACTTGTTCTTTATAGGCATTCAGTTCAGAGATAACAGAATCATCAGTGGCACATACAGTGTGTTCATCATAAACATATTCATCATTGACTGCAGAAGATACATCACTAGATACAATAAGACTGTCATCTTGTTTCACATATTGTTCATATGGGATAACATTGCTATTACCCATATTTTCAATATCTGATTCAATGACGTCAGTAGATTGTACTTCATGATGAATCTTTTGCTCATCAGCCACATCATATAGTTTGAGTACCTCTTTAATGATGGATTCCTTGGATGGACTGGCTTGTTGAGATGAAGAGGTCATTGGAGAGATATTAGCCATGAAGATAGATTGTGCACAAGGTTCATCATCAACGTCCGAGTCATATGCATCACAATCTGCAACTTGAAATGCGTGGGGATTGTTCTGAGCAGCATGCACTGGTTGTTCGTCCACATCAGCATCGTATGTTCTAGCATTCCCATCAGTCAAGAACAACAACTCCTCTTCATTCAACATTGCACCATTAGCTTGTGCTTGAACCAGCAACATCTTGTCCCTGAAGTATTCAACGTTCTGGGGACGTTTTGGTTGAGTACAGTTCCTAGCAATGTGCCCTTCTCCACCACAGTTGTAGCACTTGATTGGTTTTAATTGACCCTGAACTATATTCCTTCCACGATTCTGATTTCCACCATATCCACCACCAACACCATCATTCCCATAACCTACATTACCTTGTTCATTGTGTGGAAGATAAGCATTCTGTCTTCCTTGCACATTTTCCACCACAATCCTTCCGTCTTTCACAGTGGCATGATTTTGATGACCGGATGCGCTCGAGATAGTTGTTAGTGTGAGGGTGAGATTCGTGTTTTGCTTGACCATAAGAGCCACTTGATTGATAAAGTGCTCCATGACCGCATCGTAACTAGGTTGCTTATATCTAGAATCGAGAACGGGCTTGTGATTATCATTTCCAGATGGGTGTGACTTGAGATGCTTTGGTGAAGAATGCGGTTGTATCATTCGATGAGCTTGTTTCTCCCGGTTGAGATTTGAACTGCTCAAGAATCCTTTTTCAAACATAGCATGTTTCTCATTATGAAGAAGGAAGGCATACAATTGCTCATAGTTGGTGTTCTTTAGTCCTTTTGTAAGCTTCACGTAGTGACAAAATTGTGCCATTCGGATTCATATTGTTTACTGAATTTTGAGTTTAATGAATGTTTGGCATAGTCATCTTGATATTCCTCATATCATTTACTAGTTTATGGAATCTCACGTAATATTCATAAACACCTTCTTGTGTTTCATCTTAAAGTGCTCAAATTCATCATACAAATTGTGATTCTCTGTCTTCGATAGTCAATTCGAACCCGAGAGAAGCATCTTGACATTATCCCAAATTGCCTTGGCTTCGTGTTGTGATTGATAAGCTTGTAGATATCTTTTGGAAGACCTTGAAGAATAATATTTGAAGCCCCGATATCAAGATCGAATCTCTTTTCTCCTTATCGGTGAGTTCATCATACATCTTAGGTCTATCCATTCCATAAACTATTGTTCCATCTGCAGCAGATCAATCATGTCTCTAGTAGTCTCAACTCGATACGGTCCTTCATCTATAGACTTAAGAATGTTAACCCCATTCTCCTTTCCTAAGCAAGACACTGATTCTTTGTGACCACGACTCATAATCGCTTCTATCAAGCATGGGTGGACGCGTACCAGATCCTGCAGCTTGCACATCATCAGCAACGGAAGACATGTTTAATTTCTACGGGATTTTACAAATCTTTGACTTAACCGGGAAATAGATTCTTTCACGGGATTTTACAAAATTAAGAGACAAACCGTAAAGCTTATTCACTTATGCGTAGACAGCAAAGTTACGCGTAGGAACTTAAGCGTAGAAGCTTATGCGTAGATGAAGGGCTTATGCGTAGGCAGCAGCTTAGGCGTAACAACAAACTTACGAGTAGACACAAGCTTACGCGTAGACAGAGTTTACGCGTAGACTAGAGCTTACGCGTAGAATAAAAGACTTAAGTTTATGCGTAAACCAAAACTTAGGCGTAGAAACCTTATGTGTAAGTTTCCCTTAGGCGTAAGACAAGCTTATGCGTAAAAAAAGCTTATGCGTAAGAATTGTTACGCGTAAGTTTATGCTTATGCGTAGACTTAGGGTTTTATCCACAAAAATCTCTTACACTTCACAGTGCACGAGATATCCAAAGTCGAAGTGTTTTTCAGACTTATCCAAGCAAGAAGAACACTGAGTAACCACCAGAAACGAAGATCAAGTGAAAAATACCTTACGCGTAGGATTAGGGTTTTGATACGCGTAGAAAGTACAAATTTTGCCAAACACGTTTTTATAATCAAAACCTTTTACAAAACTTGATTATGATGATGAGACAACCTTAAAAACACCAAAACAACAAGACTTGAAGATCAAAACAACTTTTCTCTCTTACGTGTAGGTCCGTACACACGTATCCAAACACTCTTAAAAACCAAGAAAAACTCGTAAAGTTCGAAACTTTTTGCAAGAAACTGAAAGTTTAACACTCAATAAACCTTAACCCACAAGAATCTTGGATTAAAAAGTGAAAAATTTAAAGCTTTAATGATTCAAAAGTATCGTGTACGAGACAACCTTTTTACGCGTATAAACCAAACCTTAACCCAAGAATAACAATCAAACCAAGAACATGAGAGATGGATGATCAAACCATGGATCTTGATACCATTTGTAGGATCTTGGTTTGTTAAACAAGAGGTGCGGCGGCTAGGGTTAGGGTTTTAGAGAGAGAAAGTGGGAGAGAATGGGAACTTAGAGAGACAAAGAAAAATATATTATGAAGCTCCAACCCTTTGCCTTGGAGGGCAAAGGGTGTTTATAGGGTACAAGCATAGACGCCTCTTTTAGGCTGTGGATTAGGCATACAGTGGGTAAAGACCCGTCCGTCCTCCACGGTGTTACAAAGTAATCTAAATACTAACACAGAATAACTACGACTACGAGCTTTCTAACGAGTATACATACTTGAGGTGACCGACACTTTAAGTACTGGATTTACTAAATCCCAACACAAGTACTACTAACGCTAAAGAGTTACCCAAACTCTAGGTTCAACTAAAGGCTAAATGATGATCAAGGATGAGATAAGTTTTTCCTAAACATTCTAAGTTTGAGCTTGTGACTATGATGCTCATTGTAGTTTAGGCTTGTTGACCTCTTCAAAACGTTCGAGGAGGTGATGAAACATGAAATGTTGTTCTTCACGTAGTTCATGTATCAATCTTTCAACATGTTTACAATGATAGCAATCCTTGTCATGGTTTTGAATTTCTTGAAGTGGAAGTTCAAGTGAAGTGGGTTGAGGATCTTCAAATGACGGAGGATTTGGTGGAGGCTCATTAAGTGATGGCTCTATAATGTTTAAGGGTGTAGGTAAAGAAGCATCAACTTCCATTTGGTCGGGTGGTTGCCTTTGATGTCTTCTCATAACCCAAAATGGACTATTGGGAGGAATGATAGAGCTTGCTTTTGGAGCAAGTGTTGATTCAACACTTTGATTTTGTTGCTCAATCTTTTCAAGTGAATTAGTTGGTAATGGTGAAAGATGAGATGGCCAAGAGGGTAAATCTTCTACATTGTGAGAGTGTGGAGATGATTGTGAGGTGGCTCTAGGCACTAATGATGTTGGTTGAGTTGTGGAGGGTTTGTTTGGTATAGTAGAATTTGGTGATGAAATCCTAGTGGGAACATTCTTCTTGGGGATTAGTTTGATTGGTTTCCTTGGTGTAGGGGAAATCCTAGCATTGGTGGACTTAACCGGAGATGATTCGGTTGAGGAAACTTCGTGTATGATTCTAGCAAGTTTCTTGGGTGGTTCTTGGGTGGATGAGTTAGCACTAGGAGCCTTTCTCATGATGAAATGACTAAGGGAGATGGTTGCAATTGCTGATAATTGTGTTTATGTTGGATGACTAAAATGTTCTTAACAATATGGCATATAAAGGGAAGAACTTGGCAATTGCATTTAAGACTTAATCCACTAATGTTCTTGGAAATGTGATGATTAACATGCACAAGGTTGTGATTCAGAGTTTCACTGATCTAGGAACTCATTTAAGATGAGATGGAGTGTTTGAGTTAGGAAGATGAGTTGAAATGATTGTTTTAGCAATGTTTGACATAAATCTGTCATCCGGATCCTACGGTTCCCACCAATGGGGGATCCGTCTAGGCTAATCCTAGGGACTCGGCTCTCAGCAGCTAGGAAAGGATAGAAGTGATGTTTGAAAGGTCTAAAGCCTATACCTTTTTGAGTGTTTCAGTTCTTCTAAGTGTCTTTAAATGGAAGGGTACTTAAATGTTCAAGGGCAATGAGTGATGTAGCTAATGATTGCCTTATATGGAAGAAATTGGAACTTTCGTGAGTACCAATGAATGAACAAAGATGACACTAAAATCTTGAGAGTGTCAAATGGAGCTAAATGATCCTAGTGATCCGATAGTGACTTAGGATAATGTCTTGGAAAAGATCCTAAAGGTTTTAAGGTGTAAGAACTAGAATTTGATCCATTTCGACCAATTTTGAGGTAAGGATGACTATGATCAATTTTGCCATAATCGAAAGATTTCTAAGTCTAGATGTGAGGGATCATGTGAGAAATAATGAGTGATCTAGAGAGCGGAAGAGTAATGAGTTTAGGTGAAACGATAGATCGAAAAGCACTTTGAGTGTGATCCTTAATGAGCTATGAGTGAGTGTGAAGCTTACTAAGCTTGAGAAGGACTTAAGAGATCCTAAGGTATTAAGTTCAAACTAGTGTGAAGTAGTCTAGGAACATGGTTTGAGGTGTAAAGGATTGAAACTCCACTTATTTGCCGGATCCTACGGATCCTTCACTGAGGATCCGGCTAGTTACAAACTAGGGATCCGCATCCGGGACGATTTTACTTAACAAGGAGAGTTTGTTCTAAGTATCGAAATTAGAAACTAATGATCTCTACAGTAAGCATACATGTATACAAGTAAAACATACTAAGTAGCATGTAGAAATAGCACATAAGCAATTAAATGAGATCTAGCTCACAAGTAACACAGAGGTTTATCAAACTTAACAAGCGCTATTCAAGAAGCTCAAAATAGATTTACGATCTAGATTAGTAAATCGTTTGTATTAACAATGGCGTGCATTAGATGATGGTGTTCAAGACGATAGGGTTGTTTTGTGAACGGAAGCAATGAACTATGTATAGTCATTACGGATGGTGATTAGCATACAATGAACTTCGTCCATGAAGTCATGTAGCTCTTCTCGATCAAAGCAAGATAATCGCTTGATGAGGCAAGTGGTTGTGATTAACTAAAAGAAAATCAATTTTACAACTTGGTTGATTAGTAATCCTAAGACAACGCAAAGTATTTCCATTGTAAACTTACTGTAGGAAAACATTGGAGTATAGATTTCTCAAGTGAGAGAATGAATATGAGACTATTACTAGCGGTGCTCAATTACGGCTAAACACGACCATTTTTACGGATGATTCCACATACCCAACTTCTATCAAGGAAGCAATTCAACCGTTAGGTCAAATTGAGTTTCTAGTGCAATAAGTTCTATTCATTCTCAAGTTAGGAAAATTTATATTCCTATGATGTCCTATCGAAGAGTAACAATGATGATACTTTCCTTCATTTTTATTAATATTATACTTGAAACAACTAAGGTGACTAAGGTGTCATGTTAAAGAAAGTATTAAAAGTTGTCCATATGATGAACAAGAAAAAATTGTTGGATGAGCTAGTTCAGCATATGTTGTTGTAAAGCTCGAGTTGGGACTTTCGGATATGAACAATTATATTTGCGTTGCAAAATAATTTACTTGAGTATATCGGATGAAATAATCAAGTTGTCAATCCTACTATGAAGCTTGGAAAGCGATCATGAAAAGGAAAACGGGAGAGTACATCATCAACACTAGTGTAGGTTATGATCCGATCTACATTCTTGTTGTTATTAGAAGACGATACAAGAAAACAAGAAATCATATAAGCACATAAAACATTTATGTTGCACACATGACAAACTCAATCAAAAAGCCATTTAGTGTATTACATGTTTTAAACATTTTTCATCTTATATGACTTATCTAAGTATTTAAACTAACATTTTCGACACAACTAGATGTTATCCCAAACACTCCTTCAAATAGCACATTGATTAGTAGAATATTACTAAATCGATAAGCAAGAGAATGAATAGCAAGGTAAGGAAACCACATATGTTATTCAATCAAATAAGCACAAAAGCTTTTTGAGATAAGCAAATAATCAAGTAATGCAAGGAAGACAATTTATCATTTAGCATAGCATACGAAAGTTTTTTTTTCATCGCTTTGTGTTAAATATAAACATGTATACCAAGCTTGATAGTTTCTTTTATAAATATGATCAAAACCTTAATTTCAAAAGAGGACACATTGTTATTCAAAGATGAAAACATCCGTCTCCAATTGAATCAAAAGTTTGTGCAAAAGTTATGACCGAAAAATGACTTTCTATTATAAATCAATGATTCTCTAAATTTTTGTTTTGAATCAGTTTATGAAATCATTTTTAAATGAAAGTAGACTCAAATACCTTTAAAACGATAGGTGGTACGACTTCTAACGACTTACGGTTAATTAGTTATGAATTTTGAAATTCGAATAAAATCGTCTTCTCGCACCACGGATCCCACGGATCCTTGCTCGAGGATCCGTCCGAGTGTGGCGAGGGATCCGCGGATCCGACACGTAAATAGAAAATGTATATTTTGACCCGACGAAAAGGTTTAACCTTTGTAGACTTTTTAGTGAAGTTATATTACCCATTTTTACCTTTATTCAAGCTTGATTAACAAGATATCTAACAACAAAACTTTAAAGAAAAAAAATCAACAAAATACTTTTCATACTATGCTTATTATAAGAGATAAGCATATATCACCATTTTATCCACAATCAATTAGCACGTTTTTGACCAACTAATTGTAACTAAGAGAACATACCTTTGCTATATTCCCTTTGTATGGTTTTAGAAACCATGGATGCGAAAAAAAACTTCATAAGCTTTAAAAATACTTAATAGTATTTTGGAAAAGCAAGTTGTGGTCACTTTGTATTCTTCTTTGGGTGTTGACTTCTTTTTCTTCGGATAGAACGAAGTCATTGGAAGAATTCTAGTATGAAGATTTCTCAAAAGAAAGTGTTAGAATGATCTATCACTATCCAACATTTAAAAAACGATAATTTCTAAAAACATGACTTTTTGTTTTAAGAAATTCCCTTCTTTTTAGTTTTCAAACATACACGGATCGTATCAAGTTTTCAAAGTACAATGTACTTTTAAAAGACTTGGTAATGAAGCTCTGATGCCAATTGTGGAAAACTAGAAGGGGGGTTGAATAGTTTTACCAATTTAAAACTTCCTTTTAAATATTTAGATCGACTTATGTCAATCTATTTGGTTTTTTATGTTGGACGTTGATAGATAGATATATAAACGTGAAATGAAAGATAAAGAGTAAGAAGCACATCACCACGACACAAGTATTTATAGTGGTTCGCCACAAGGACACCTTCCTTGCCCTACTCCACCCCCGAGTCATCTACTCGAGTTCGTAAACACTACACCAACTCCTTATGGCGGAGAAGCCTTCACAACGTCGCTTAACCTTTTTCCGGTACAAAGCTAAATACCGAGTTCCTTCACACCAAGGCGAACCACACCTAACACAACGTCGCCTACCCTTTATACGGTGCTAGGCTAACCACCGAGTTCATCACACCAAGGAGATCTAATCCTATCACAACGTCGCCTACCCTTTATTAGGTACTAGGCTAAGCACCTTAGTTCCATTACTATGGAGGAACTACTACCCTTCACAACACAACACCTAATATTAAGGAGATCCGCTCCTTGTTACAACACCATCAAGGATATCACCATCCTTGGAAATAAACAAATACTTATATGTATAACGATGCACCTCATCGATTATACGACCTAGGCATTCTTCCCAAATGCTACTTGATTTGATTATTCGCATCCTTCACTAATGCCTTTGACACAACGCTGACACCCTTCACCGATGCCTTCGTCTTGACACCTTTAGCATTCTTCACTAATGCTTTTGACACGAACGATAAGCACCTTTCACTAATGCTTTCGTCTTGACACTTCGGCATCCTTCACTAATGCCTTCAACCCAACATCTACGGAGGAAGAAAGAACTATCAACAAGAGAACCTTAGTTGTCTTGATGATGACGGCATGGCAACTCATGGACTTGAGCTTGCTCGTCTTCAAGAAGTGGTGATCTTGCCTTTAAGAGGAACCTAGAAGATCACACAAAACAAAAGACAAACTACATAGATCACTTGGATCCGAGGTTAGAGGTTAGAATACTTGGGAAGTATGTGTAAAGTGGTGAATAGAAAGGAAGAAATGGCTCTCTATTTATAGAGAAATTCTCATCTGCTCCCGGATCCCACGGATCCTTCCACTGGGATCCGCTAGCACAAAGCTAGGGATCCGTGGAACGCCCTCTTTGACCATGGGTATTTTGGTTATGGGTCATGGGTCATGGGTTGATCCATGGTTTTCTTTCTAGATACAATGAACTTGGTTAAGTGGTATATATAAAACCATGGGTTATGGGTCAATACCATTTGCTAGTTTCTACCCATTTTAGTATTTACATGTTTTTACCCATTTTAGTATATACATGTTTTTACCCATTTTAGTATACTTGGTTTAAGTATGTGCTAACCCAATATGTAAACATTATTTGTTGTACATATATATCTAAATCACAAAATCACTTAACCTTGTTTTAGTGTTTTATGTGAAAACGTAAGTGTGTTAGGAAACTATTAACTCAAACTATTTACGTATTCCATTTATTTCGTTAAATTGATTTTACGTTTGTTATCGACAAAACATTAGAAGATCGTAAAATATAAATAAACGTTTTTACGGCTTATTTGTATTAACACTAAATACATAACTCGTAAGCAAATTTTAATAGTTAAGAAAATTGCATATTTCTGAGTTATTAAATTAGAAGTTAGACTAATTACTGTATAAATTGGTAAAAGACAAACTAGCATATTTTATCTAGTTGTTGTGCTTTGACCATTTAAAAGTACTACTTACAATCGTTGGAATAGTAGAACTATTAAGAAAGAAATTGCATGCCCAAATTTTCAAGTTAATAGCATTGATGGATAGTTCATCATTTACATAGTAGAATACACTCTTTTAGTACATAAGTAATTGTTATGTATGGACTTTATCAAAAGTGTATGGAAGTAAATAGAACACTATTTTCTTTCACTGGTTAATGAAACACTTACAATGTTGTCAAATCCAAATGGGAGTATTGTTCTTATTATCGAATAAGGAATTAATGTAATAATCTCTAATTCTGGTGGGAGTTACAAGCTTTGTCATCTTGGTAGTAACCCGATTATCTCTAGAATGTCTTAAGATAATTACTTTCCACTTGTAGACACTTATGTTTTCAAGGATAGTCATGTACGTTTCCTTGTTAGACAATGAAGTGGTTCTACCTCTACTAGTTATGCTAATATCAATGACACAATCATATTAGTCACATAAACAAACATATGTCGTGTTGTTTATCTGCTACATGATGTTGTTCCATGCACAAGTGGGAGAAATCTATATTGTGTGCAAGGTACAACATAAAGGTATATGATTTAAAGGATTCTCTTGACTGCAAGGTAAGAGACTAACATTCTAATATAACTTGTACATATCTAATTCAAGAAACACTTGGTGTTGCAATTTACGTCATGTCAGAACTTGGCGAGATTGCAACAACAAAGCAAATCTCTATGTGAAGTCAGACCTTGCATGAACATATTTGCAGTTTCTAAATTAGACAAGTATTTAGAACATGTGTCAAAATGATATATAAGACTACGACATAAATGAAGTAATCTAATACTACTTCAACTTGTTTATTTATGTATTTTGGAATGACATAAATGAAAAAATAATGTAGTCCTACATTATTGTGAAGTAAATAAATTAACTTGAAATTACTATTGAAACCAAGAGTTGTGTTCATAATTACTTTAGTTAAACATGCTTATGATTCATTGTAAAGACATAAACATAAAGTCTTTTAAGACTTATAATAAATTAAGACGTTAACTTGTTATGTTTTTTTAATTAAGACATATACAAGAAGTCATTGAGTTGATCAATGATTTATAACGTTAAATGGGATTATAACAATTTATGTTTTCTTGATGAGACATAGATATGAAGTGACTTGGTTAAAAAGTACTTGTGTTATAAAGCATGCAATTGGCTTGGAAAGTCTATTATAGCATTAAGTTGACTTAGTTGGTAAATAAGTAAGCCAAAAGGAGTATTAGATTATCGTACAATATTAATTCTAATGAATACCACAAGTTGATGGTATGTTCTTACAATATTAATTCTAATGAATACCACAAGTTGAGGAGAATCAAACTCTATTTGATTTATTTGATTCAAGATAACCATAACTTCTTTCTTAAAAAGTAACAAGGTTAGAAAATTGAGTATGGATTGAATATACTCAATATGACTTCAACCTAGAAGATTGATAAAACACCATTTTATTATGTAATGTGATGAATCACATTAAATTTTAAAAATTGAAGATTCTTTTTTTGTTAAACTACTTATGAATAGATTATTAACAAACTTAAGTAAGGAATTATCAATGTGTATTTGTAATATCCCAAAAGGGGAACAATGTAGTTTTGCTCTAACTGCTAAGTATATATAGATAGTCTATATATTACAAAAGGCAAGTGGGAGTTTTTCTATCTTGAAAGATAAAATTACAAGATACATAATCTTCTAAAACACACTAGTAAATATCATGATGAGGTTAGACATGTAAATGATAGACCTCATGATGATGGAATTTTCATTCATAGATCTGCAAGGATATCTCAGATATTTGACTTATATGTTTGAGAAATATGAGTTCTGTGGATTATAGTAAACCCGATAATCATTATGATGGATTGCCAAATATTGAATTCGATAAATTACTCATACTATGAATGTTAAAGATGTCATCCATAAAGATAATCAATTTTGGAAATTTGGTTTATCTTAATAGTTAGACTAGAGAATGGAAATGAGTTTCTTCAAAGAGATGAAAAGCCCTAGTGGTTTGAATTTCTATGTAGAAATCATATGGAAAATATTGTACACATATTTAATGCATGTTTTATGACAAGATTATTAATCATACTTAAGCAATTAATTATGATTGAATATTCTTTTCTAGACACATTAAATATATAAAGATGATAATTGTCATACTTGTTTTCATTAATATGAAATATGACAATGGAATATCAAAACTCTTTCTTGAGAAATTACTTGAGCGAGGACGGTAAGTAATCGAAAGGTTTTTTGAATTCATATAATCTTTGGAAGTGTACAAAGTGCAATAATTCATGAATGGATAAATGCATGCATCTATGAAATTATTCTTATGTTTAATTATTAAATTCTAGTTTTGATTTATAATTGAAATAAGATAAATTTTAAGTATTCCTAAAAGCTAGTGGGAGTATTATGTTAAGGTTTTAAATCTTATATGTTGTATAACATATAGGAAGTAACATTCCTTGTAAGCTAAATGTTAAGTCTTAGATTGGAATGAATACTTCACTTGTAAGATTTAAGAATTAAAACATATAACCTTGGAATATATGTTTATTGTTAATAAACATGTGCAGTAAAATTAAATGATTCTAATAAAACATGATATATCATTTGGGAAATGGATAAATATCTTTTGACAAGATAGAACATGAATGAAATCTAAGTTTGACCTGTAGATTCATCATGTACATCATGTTGTGTATTAAAATTGTTGTATCATTCTTGAATGATAGATGATTTGACAACATTGATATCTAACTAAAAGTTATTAGATAACTTGTGTAATGAATATTCTAAAAGAATTACATCCTCAGCCTGTAATTGCTCCTAGATTCTATGGATGAACAATATGTCAATTGTTGTGCAGATTGTCATCAGCTTCAAACTTGAAAGTTTGGAAAGCATCAAACATTACACAATAAGATATTAAAGTTTACGGAGTTTTAATGAGCATATTGTTGTTTGTATACAATGATGCTGGTTTAATTGAGATGACACTCAATACTAGTCATGGTAGGATTTCATCCTTGTTAATGGCCATGTGAACTAGTTGTGCTACTAAAAGCACAGTTGCATTATACATTAAAAGAATAAGAATACTTTAAACTTAAAATATTTGAAAGTTTTAATTGTCATAAATTGGTGATAGAGGATGTCACACACTTTATGAATTATTATGTGGATTGGTGAATGCACACATACAAGGACTTCACTAATTGAATTCTTGAAATAAGTATTCTCAAAATTACGATAGATCAAGTTGGTTGATTTATGCCTTGTCAACAAGTATGATTGTCATTACTTGAGGCATAATTCATCAACTGGAATTTTCATGCATTGATCTATTTAGTATTTGGATAAGGGATGTTAAACAATTGTTATAATAAATCAAATACTTGGTATGATTGATTTTATAATATATTGTATCCTATATTTGCATGTTTAATCCGTGAATAAATTTATTTATTCTAAATCGTCTGTTGTCAATTAATGATATGGGAGTATCATTAAACTAAGACAAATCTGAGAGATATGGTAGAATATACTTGAAAGTATATTGATGAGAATGCATACCAATTTCAGATGATATTCAATGAATTGAATATAGGACTTATCCCAACTAAATGATTTTGCTTTATGGATATTGTTATTAAGTAAATCACGAATAGTTATCCTCAAACTTGAGATACCAGATAAGTGTCATGAATGTAGTGCACTTCTGTGGAACAACTTAACACTATACGTAACTGGTAGTCATAAGGGTTGTTTCCTGAAGTGTTGCAAAGTTTGTGGGTTAGTCTCGTAGTCAAGATAGAATTTGTTCCTTCAAATTTATTTTGGAGTTTAATATTGCTGTGCCCCTCGTAGGGTTGACAAGATGTTTGTGTGGCCACACCCAAAATCTCCCCTAAATATGTTTAGAAGATTTGGTAATCTTGCTCAATCACTAATAACGAGAAACAGAATGGTTGAATAAAGAATGACTTAATTCCATATCTTTATTTAACATGGTATTAGAAACAAAAGGATAATAATAATGAGAAATCATTAAAAGGTTTTCCAGGAGCCTTGCTCGAGTTGTACTAGAGGCATCGAAGTGTTGCTAGACGCTAACCAATGTGATCACTCTATTAAGATATGTCCAAGTGGGAGTTGTTGGTTTAATGGACAATAAATTAATAGACGTCTGTTAGGATCGAACTCGAGACCACGGGATTGCACACTTTACGTATGAGAATTAAAGTTAAGTAATTAAATATAAATGTTGTATTTATTTATTGATTAAACGAAATAACTAACGGACGTTAAGTAATTAATGTAATGGACTAACGGACGTTAAATGAAATTGGAAAAGGACTAAGTTGTAAATAACGAATGTTCTGGAATCCCTTGTGGGATAGCCTAACCGATCGGCCACAAGGAAAAGGAAACAAATCCTTTTGCAACTCAAACTTGTTCACCAAGTTTGCTTGAGTATATATACAAAACCTAGGGTGTTTGTAAATTATCTCTTGTACTCATAAGCTAAAACCCTAAAAGTGTTTTGTGTGTGTTTTTGTCCAAACCGATCGGCCACACCTTCATAGGTGTCGATCCTAAACCTTTTTCCACAACAAGTTATTTGGTTTAATAAAACTAGCATTACTTTAATTCGGTTTAGTACGTGTGTACAAGAAAGTGGTACTAACACATTATTGTTAGTATTCTTGGATTGAATTACAAAACGGTAAGGGTTAATTCACATAATCCTATAAACCCTAATTAGGGTTCATCTCAATTGCTAGTTTTGCGGATTTGATTCTTGTTCGGCTAGAATCAAGAAAGGTACGCATATTCCAACACAAACACACCACAAAAACAAGAATCCTTAAAGATTGATTGAAGATGTGGTCGTATTGGGATTTCTTGCTTCTTGGTCTTCTATCCGATCGATTCTCCCACACAACCATAGTAAGGGTTTCTTGATTTCCACCTATTTTGTAATTTTGTTAATGTTTGTTGTTGTAAACTTATTGATGTCATTGATTTTTAAATGGTAATCGATTTGGTTATGCATACCAAGCGACCCATAAACTTGCATAAGAAAATGATTGGATCTTTTGTTTTGTTATTATTGATTTAATCTTGTGTGGCAATAAATAAAATTTCGAACAAAAACTAGATTGGCTCATGAATTGGAAATGTTTATTTTTTCGCTTATCATGGTACTTAAAGGTTTGATATGAGTTGGTTTTGTTTTGTGGTCGCAATCACTGTTGGGCGAACCAACATTGTCTATACTCCTTTCTGATTAGTCATATTTGCTTCCAAATTTTAGATTATTAAAGTGCTTAATTTTGTCTTGTTTGCTTGGTTGAGGGTCGAACCAAAGTGGAAGAAGTTTTATGGTTTTAGTTGGATTACTTCTTTTTTTAAAACAGTAAACTCAAAACAAGGTCAAGAAAAGAGTGGTATGAAAAAGGAACTCGTTGTGTTTGGTTTTTCTTGTGAGCCACCAACGCCCAACAAAGGGTATAATCCTTTTGTAGTTTTGCTCCTTGCAATAAGCTATGTAAGCTTAAGGTGTTTTGGGTTGAATTTATTTTGAACTTGGAATTGGTTTTGCTTACTCTGTTCGACCATGTGGTTGTCGAGTATGACATACCTCGAGTCAACGAAAAACAAGTTCTAATCTTATTTTTTTTAGCTTACTAAGTAATTTGCTACTTATTAGAACTCACTCGAAATAAATTTGGAACTAGGATAAATTGTGTTCGTATACTAGCATATTTTTTTCGGCTCACTGTTGTCAAACAAGACCCGACACAATATATAACATATGGGTAAATTTTCTTTTGGATTGAAAGGAGTATTTGGCTTTAGATTAAAAAGAGTATTTGGTTTTGGGTTTGAAATTGCCTTGTTCTTTTGTGGGTGGGCCGAAGCCCAGTTCAAGCAATAAAGGGGGCGTTTGATTTCTTATTTTCAGCATTGAAATACTCATTTTCTATAAACCCTTAGACTTAAAAATGATAACAATTTGTGCACAAGTTCTTGTGCTTGGTAGCGTTAGTTCTGCACGTCAGCACAACAAGGAAGGAAGAGTTTCTTTTTCCATAGTCATAATTCATGTTTTGGTCATTTAATACATAGATACTACTTATATTTTGGTTATTTCTCATGCATGGAATACTACTTTAAGTTGGTCATTTTGTCATTAAGGATATTTCCATGCATATATACCTGAACACAATAGATTAATCTACTTGGGTTTGTCATTAAATATCTTTTCAAAACTAAACTCATTATTTCATTACTATGTTTCTTGTCAAAAAGGTTTCAAGCAAGTCTTGTTAGTTAACATCCATTTTTCACATAAAGAGGTTTATAAATGAGCCATTTACATTCTCTCATTTGACAAAATACTCTTATTTAGCACAACAAGTTGGACATTTCAAAGATGAAAAAAACTACTTTAAGATAATACAAATAGGTCCTATGGTTAGTTAACCTATACGTAAGTAAATATATTGGTTGGATTTTATAAGTGCACTAAAGGGACTGAATACACAACGAAGTCGTTAAGTATACAAAAATGAACTTTTATTATAAAAGTGTACCTGCTTATATGCAACAACAATAACTAACGACATTTATTTATGTGTTTTTCGACCACGTCTATTTCTTCTGATACTCACTTATATTATTACTAGCTTCATAGCCCGCCCGAATGGGCGGGCTAGCTTCATGATAATGCATATTGAATTCTAAATATATGTAAAGCAATCGTGAAGTACCGTTAAAAAGCTTTAAATAATGGGGCAATATTAACGGTATAAATATCATGTAACCAAATGTATATACAAGCAATGTTGTCGTTGGTATACAAAGAGATAATGAAGCTGTACATCACAATAAAAATATTGGTTGTGTAGTTTGTGTATTTGTCGTCATTGTCACAACAATGTCGTCATTCTACTTTTTGTTGTGAGTAAATTGTGCTGATAAAGTTGCTATCAGAACTACGAAAACTCACTTTGAAATAATATTGTTCTAACTTTTGCTTTAAATAACTAATTGTGTGCATACTTACGATTCTACTTCTTGAAACTGCAATAATCATTGCATGTCCAAACACTTCCAAATTTCTCATTCGCCGTTTTTGTAACAACAACGAACCTTCAATGTAGACTACGAAGTATAATCTCGACACTTTGCTTTGCAGCAGGCGCTTCATTGATTTCATCTGCTCCATCCTCCTATCAATGCATTGCCACAAAAAAGAGTTTAACATGAAACTGTATACGATACATTATGACTGCAGATTGAGTTGTAATTAGAACACATTGTAGAACAATATATCAATGTACTTTAGCTAAGCTTTAATATAAAAAAGGTACTATAGCATCACCATATGGGCATTCTTTTGAAAATGAGTGTAAAATCATTAAGGTTAGTTAAAAAGAAAAGGTAACAAACGATACCCTTTGTTTTATCTCCAAAATGGTGCGACATTAAAAACTCCTACTTCGTCACTCAAGACTCTAATTATCCAAATCTGGTAATCTAATGCTCAAATTTAGTTAAATCAATCGCATTATCAGTTTATAAACTGATTATTGAAACTTTAAGTCATATAGTGAAACATGCCATTATAGTTGAAATAGTCATTATGGAACACTATATCATAGCTATTAAGGACTTTGACTATTGGTACGTAGTAATGAGGGTGAGGGATCTTTAAGTGTAATTACAAATCATTTTTTGAGACAATAAGTATACTCACATTTGTAACATACCATTATAGTTGAAATAAATGAATGTGATAACTCTAAACATACAGTGTATTACTCTAGATAAGAACCAAAAAGGGCATTTGCAGGAATGAATAACAGTATAACACTTACTAAGATGAATGATGAGGTGACACCTCAAAACATGCTTATAATAGGTATGTTGATCAACGTTTCTTTATTATTAGTATACTTTTTTAACGTGACAGCTAGATTGACCAAAAACATCATTTGTCAAAAAATAAAATATATATATGTTGCTTTCAATCATCCTAAATGGGTATAATTTGATGAAATAAACTTTTCATATACACATGCCTACTACTAATTAAAAAGTTCCTTACCGAAATTTCATTCTATGTTACAGCTACTGCATGGATTCCCAACTATAGTAGAAGCCAACAAAGACTTCGTCGTCACTGTTCTTGAGTCCTTTATACGTGACAGTTAACTATTTTCACTTAAATGGCAGCTTTTATTGGACGTGCTTCAACTTGTTATGGTTTGAAGAGTTTTGACTTTGACCCACCAAAATAACAAAGATATCTACTACCCCAAGTTGCATTCTGTTTGTGTATGATATTATATTAAGATGGTTTGACCTCATTTTTGTTAAGTAAGGTAGTCCCGTTTGACATTGAGGAAGGGGATTCTGTAACAGGTCGTGTAAAAGGTGCTTTTGATGTTATTGTATTGATTCCATCAAGATGGTTATTTGAAGAATGTGATACTAACTTTTTAGCCTCACTCTCATTGGGCAACTAACTCTTTTTGAGGTATAGTTGATTCCAGTTTATAAACCTAGTCAACCATTGTATTCTTGAAAAAGATGTTGCACATATATTTAGTGCAATATCAACAAAAAATGATAGTTTAACTAATAAACATGATTAACCACTATAGAATAATACTAAATAGCGCAATATACAGAAAATGTCATCTATATGAAACAATAAGTTGTTATAAAACCATGCTACATTATTGAGTTTTCTTATTTCTTATGTGTGTAGATTTATACAGGCATCTAAATAGACATACTACTATGAGATACAAATTTAAATGAATGTGATCCAAAGCTATTATGAGACACGTATTGACATGCATCCATAAACATTACCTTGAAAGATAAAAAAACACACACCAAAGGAGACTTACATGTATGGCCCAGGTAAACCGTTTGAGCATTGAAACATAGACATGTTACTTCTACCAACATCGGTCCCTTCACCTTTTAGCAGCCAATCATGCATTCTTTTCAGCAATATCCTCTGAATCACCTTGCAATTCCAGTAAGTCGAGCTTTAGTGAAAAAATATTACGAACTACTAAAATCAAAATAATATAGGCAAAACAAAAAATTACCTTTATGAAGCTAAAGCATATGACTTTTAAAGCTACAATTGGCCCTGAACCAACCATATTCCAAACTTCGATTTGACTCTACTTCATGAATCCAATTAAAAGTAACATAAATTAGTCAAAAACAAAAAGATAACATGAATGGAATACATAATTAAACGTAATATAAATTATGAAGTTTATGGAATTGTTTCAAAATGTTTATGCATTCTACCGATGACATATTTATAATACCCACACATCTGCTAATCAATCTGTACCAGATTACAGTAGGAAAGTAATTGTCTTAAAAAACCAATTCCAAACACCACATTAATGAGTAGATGTTAGGTTCACAACTTACTTGAATTTCAGAATAGACTGTACTGGTCCAAAGATCTCATCTTATGCTATTAGCATGTCATCGCACTTGGAAGAAAGACCGTTTAGATTTGATCCAAAAAAACTAAAACATTTTTTTGCAGCATGGTAGTTGATGGTGTTACCTGGACATTTGAGAATATAGTGGTTGGATATAATATCCTTTAGAGCGAAATCTTTCACTTCCAGTTTCAAGCGTAGCACCATTGTGTGCTCCTGGAGCAAATATACTTTATAATCTTATCAAATTGTTCATAATCAACCTATAAATTTTATAGCTTACTAACCGGTAACAATTTTAAGAAGTTTATATACTCGGTCCACACAGGAACAGAAGCAATGTCGGATCCTGATCACACACAAATAATCACAAATCTACAGAAAGATACAGGGTTTATATACTAAAGTTTGAAAAATAAACAATCGGTAGATTAACATACCAACATAATCAAGCATGAAATCATAAGCTTTCCTGGTTTCCTCTTGAACCTCTGGCCCCTTCTTGTCATTGGTTTTCCTGATAAAGTTGATATAGCCCCGCCTGCAACATAAATAAATAATAGTAACATATATCAGATAGAAAACATATTAGCAGCATTCGATTAAAAAGCTTGTGAAAACCTACAATGGCGCCCTGTGTATCAGCAGCAAAACTACTCAAGTTGGTTCTTACAGCGTAATAGCTTGATAAAAGAAATTAAAACCATGGTAGCATTGATAATGCGACTACATAAGCAAAGTAATACTACTCAAGTTGGTTCTTCTAGGTTTTACGATTTTCTTTAAATCATATTGAGAATCAATAAACTTTAAGCACTTGCAGAAAAAAAAAAGCCAACCTTATAAAAAATAACTTTCTGATGTTAACAATTAGGGGTCGTCATGGCACATATGATTATGATGGAGACGTTATATAAATATAATTGCAAACATAACTTCAAAAACAATTAATAAAACTAATGAGAACCTTTTAAACGATTGACAATAGAAGCAATATAGCAACAAATTTAGCTCCATTTTTCTTGTCAAACATGTTAGTCAGGACCAAATTCATAAATTCTTCTACTAAACTGATTTATCAAAAATTGCATTGGGGACAAAGCGAATGATAACCTGCAACATTTTAAACCAATTATATGTATTTGTCCATTTATCCCCCTCTGAATATTAAACTACCATCATATAATAGACAAAATTGAGTAAATTCCAGAATGAATTAGTATAAGATAAAAGATTCATATATATATATATATATATATATATATACAAACAAACCTGAAAAATCGATTGTGTAGAAGCTCAGATATGGGATTCATGAGACCTAAAGTAAAAACAAAAACAAAACACACTGAGAAATCAAATGGTTAATTTGATTTGATTTCAAAATATAATTAAACTTGTTTTCAAAACTGAATTGAATAAGTTGACATATACAGGATCTGGTCGAGCAATTATAAACAATATTATCATAGAGATTTTAGTATCTATTGAAAAAATAAATTCGAAATCAAACAAACCTGGCAAAAGATCGTAAGATGAAGATTGGTGGTTATTGATGCTTATGATCACCGTGTTTATTTTTTTTATATCTGATATTGGTGCTTTTGATTTTAATATGAGATTTGAATTCGTATGATTTGGAGTGCTGAGAAAGCTGCAACTTTTGGGGGATTTGAATTTGGAAATGCCAAGTAAAATGGGGGAGGGATGAGATTTTGTTTGACTGGAATTGAAGATGAATTTAATTAGGAGTGACTGAGTAGGGGGTTATGTTTTGGTAGTTTGAGATAAGAGACGATGTGAATGTTTGTGTTGAATATCAATTTGGGAATGCAATATTTACCACAATTTATGGCTTGCTCCACTGGTTGATCTGCTCCTTTCTGGTCCAACAAATCTGGGTTCGATCCCCACCTGTGGCAATTTTTTTACATATTTAACCGGCAATAGTGCCATGTCACAATTAAATGCCTAGTCATCATTTAGGTGGCATTATCTATGTGTCATGCTTAGTCCCATATATATGTATAGATATATATTTTTCCGTACATCGTCTTTCGGTTACCGCCGAACAAAAGACTTATTCTTTTGTGACACTTTTTGTTATTTGTACATGTATACTTAAGCACTTCCAAGAGCCAATACTTACAAATAATTAGAAAACTTTTTTAAACTTAAATGCTGCCACACAAGCAACAACAACAACAAACACTTGAAAGTTTTTCTTAAACTTCATCGAGTCTTAAGCCTAGAACTATAAATTAAGACTTGCTATACTAATCTAGGTCGCGTGTCGGTACTGCGCACTTATACTATTTGAATTTACGCTATTTCAGATTTCTTTATTGAGGTAAGTTCATAGCCCCACTTTTACTCTTTAACTGTTTTATAAACTCTTTGGGGGAGATACATGCTATAAACTAGTACACAAGTCTTTTCTTAAAATGCATGCTTGCATGATTATTATTATTATAGCCTAAGTTGCCTGCCAAAAGTCCCCTTCATCATGAACCATTAATCACTTGCGAGTGAACGCAAATATTGTGGATAGTACTATGGGAATTGACGACCCCAACTCGGTTATCGGAAATAACCGGGGCGCACCATATTTGATTATCTCTATGTAATTGGCTATTACATCTGGGGGCAATTTTATTACTTACACCATTAATTAGGTGTATGCAGTTAGTATTGGTGTCATGAGCTTAGTGCATAATAATAATCTCTGTTTTCTATGGTAATTGTCTTCGAAGCAATTATCATCTCTTACTTGTGTTCAACTATTTACTAAACCTATGAATATCACTCAACCTTTGTATTGATCTTTTTAAGCATGTTTATCTCAAGTATTAAAAAGACGATAGCTAACTCTGGAGGCGCTTGGGCATTGGCATGGCATGGTCATAGATGACTCTGATTTACGTATGGGGACCACATTTTATTAATGGGTTATTTTTCCGCAACAAATCAACCTTTGTAAACTCTATTTTACTTCAATAAATGAAATCTTTTAAGAAAAATCTTTATTTTTCACTTTGTGTTATGATCCAATTGAGTAGCATCCAAAAACCTTTTCTTCCGCTGCAAACCATTTTTGGGGGTGTTACATTACTGCATAATAGTTAATAGTTAAGGTGCATCAACTATAATGCACTAAAATCAAGGTTATAACCTTAATGCAATAAAATCATGATTGTGATGCAGTAACTTTATAACTGTGATGCAGTAATTTATAACCTTAATGCACTAAAATCATGATTGTGATGCAGTAAAAAAATTTGGCGGGAAAAAAAATTGCCCAAAAAAAAAATTTTTGGCGGAAAAAAAATTTCACGGGGGTGGGAGGGGTGGCGTATGGTGATGTAGCATGATGATGTGGCAAATGTGACACATGTTACCACCACATGCCTTCTCATTCTTTTCATTATAAGAAACTTTTCATAATAACCCAAACATATATATATACTAGTTTTCGAAGCCCGCCCAATGGGCGGGCATGACTTATAATTATTTGTTTGTTGTTTTTTGTTAACTTAAATACATTTTTTAGGATTGTGAAGTATATTATTTGGCAATTGTTGTTTAATTGTAGTTGCACACACTCATTGTAGTTGCCATTGGGATATCATACCTTGTTATATATTTAGTTGTATTATACAAACTATCGATGCATTTCTTAAACGGGGTGTTACTTCGAACACATGTCAAACAAAAAAACAATAGTGCATCGTTAATAACCAGTTAAAACAGGCTCAATTCGAGTCAAGTGGACAAGTTTCAAGATGGGTCAAGTCAGGAATCAACATAGACAATAAGATTGTATGTGTGTGCACCCATGATCAAACCATGATTTGAGAGCCTTGTTCTGACAATCAGTGACCAAACTCCACTTCTCCATATAACAACGTTGCAAAACATTTGCAGCAAAATTAGATCATCTTAGGCCTCAGGGTAAACTTTTTACGTTTTAACTGTTCCTCGAGCACAAAAACTTGTTATGAAGGTTCCTAATAACCCAAGGAGCTTGATAACATAAGGGCTAAACCATTTATACATGTGCTTTTGTTTATATATAGAGATGCCTTCTCTAACAACAGCCACAATTGTGCTAAAGTTATCATCTCCTAAAACAATGACAGATGCTTCCTTTTCAACCTGCCCAAAAAAAATTAGGACATCGCAAAATCAATAAAAACATGTATTAAATAGTGTTATATATAGCAGTAAAATGACAATAGGAAAATAAGATATATTAGATGGCCTTTATTTTGATGAGTGCAAAAAGGAAGAACAATTGTGAAACTGACATGCAACTGAGTCGTGAAACTATGCTCCTATAAGCATTTGAATTTTCACAAGGGATGCACACGTAAAGATATATCAAGAGCGCACAGAAATACCTCAGACCCAGCAATGTCGTACATGTTTGATTATGTCCTCGACATGAAACCTATTGTGAATAACAATCAAACAATGAAAACACATACATTGTCAAACAACTTAGATCACTAAAATATAGATCAAAACATATAATAAATGAACCATAAATAACAAATGACAGGAAAATCAAAATAGTTCACTAAAAACGAAAACTTACACGAAAATTGATGATTAATCATACATGGATACGATATTACCAATCGGATTGGTGCAGTAAAATAAAAACTCAACATGCAATTGAATTATAGTTAGTGATCAAAATTTGAAAATAATGATATGCTAACTGTTGATATTGCACTAATGAGAAGAAGAAGACCGATTATAACAAATACAAATCTCTGTTGTAAAAATCGGTCTAGGCGGCTGATTAATCCCCGCATAATCGCTGATCGCTCACTAAACGCCTTGATTTATCATAATCGGCCTATTTAATCGGTTTGGTCAAAGATCGCTTAAAATTGGCCAACAAACAGATTAATCGGACAAAATCAGTCTAATGGGATTAATCGGACAAAATCTCTTAAAAATCGTTCAACAAAATTGCTTAAAAATCGGACAAAGCGCTTAAAAATGGGTCAACAAACCGATTAATCGGTCAAAGATCGCTTAAAAATGGTCAACAAACCGAATAATATCTATGTTTGACTTTAAACTTTGAAGAATTATGTATTATGTTTATATTTAAACATTTGAAATATTTGAACTTTGATGCCCTATGCTTATCTCATACATATAATATAATATAATATATAATATTACAATTTTGTGTATAAAAATTCCAATCCGATTAATCCCCGATTAATCCCCGCCTAACCGATTAATCGCTAGGCCCTACCTGACCGCCTCACTAGCGCCTACCGATTTTTACAACCTTGATACAAATACATAAGCACCTCGTGACAATCTCCGGTAGTCATCCTTCCTGCAAATTAATTTCATAACATTAAAGATATGTAGTAAATAAAATGTGAGTGTGGCTGTGACCATGGTTTACTAATATCAGCTACTGATGTCCCTTTTATGGATGAAGAATTGGATGGAGATGTGGCTTTCAAGTTGCTTGATTTAGCTCGCTGCATAAACACTACCTATCAATATAGACTGAAGATTAGCGCTTGAGCCAAGACATTATTATGTAAGATTAGCGCTGGAGTTAGTAGTTGATGATAATTAAAACTTGAATTCAGTCACCAACTTTAAAACAACAAATATTGAAAATGTACCTTTGAATAACCCATATCAACGCTCCAAGAACAGCAAAACCCTATTAGATTTTATAATTACAACCTGCACGAAAACACAATAAAAATCATTAAAACCCTAAAATCGTGAAGGAGTTAGATAGGTATGATGATTAGGGGTTTTCTTATGTACGTGTAAAATATACGTTTGTTTTTTTCTTTTTCTTAATAATGGATGATAAGTTTTATATTGGATTATTATTGTAGGATGCATAGGTTTATAATATGGATTATGTAGGTTGATCCCATCTGGCATGATGAACTTGATCATTGATCATCATTTTATTGACTATGCATTGGGTTTGATAATCCTAGAGGTGTAACATCTTCGAAATCTGGTCAAGTTTTAGGCTTCCGTAACACAAGGAATAAGTAGTAAGAAAGGTCTTTAGAGCTTCTTCCTTGATCTTGTCTTTTAGCATATCCATGACATTTTCACGGTTCCTAAGGGGTCTCCAAGCAATGATCCTGGATGTTTTCAGGACGGCGGCATGTGAGCACCATACAAGTTTGATGAACAGCCTCTTGAAGTTCGAGATTGATATGCATGTGGTATGGCATTTTCCTTCTTTTTTCCATGCATTCCTGCACAAATATATCATAGGATTAACATGAGTTTGTCTTCATTGAAGATCACAACTTTCTTCAAGTTATCTAAGCTATTAAGACATTGTTGTAGCAGAGTTTTCTTTGGCCTCGAAGCTTCCTGTTTCAAGAACAGGAATCAGAGGTTCAATTGCATCTGCGTTTGCAATGATGCTTTTGTTGTTATCGTTTATCGATAACTTCAAAATGGCACTGACGACATTTTTGGACTTTTTCATCACTTGAACGAAGTAGGCCAATTAATAAGCTGATGACCCCATTGTTTGTTGTAACGATACGGTTATCCATAATCTAAACCAGATTATTGGAAAACAATATTTGTATAAGATTAAGTATTCTGAATTTAACCACAACAACAACAGCCATATTTATCGAACTCAGAAGGTGACTGATGATGTTGATACAATCATGTACTTCAAGAACGGTTTCCTAGATGAAGAGGTATTGATACTATCATCTTAAATTACTTTATCATTGTACAACTTTGATCATAAACTTAAATTCTTCGAAACAATTTTTAAATAAATTTTTTTTTGGAAAAACATAACAGGATGTTGAGGATGAGGCAGACAATCAACTATGTAACAAAGGAACTTGTAAATTTATAGCAATGGGGAATGATATGTATTGAGCAAACGTGCCGTTGAATATAGGAACCCAAATCAAATCATTTGCATCGCAAAGAAGTCAAGTATTCATAACATACCACATAGTTAAAAACTTAAAAACGATCAAAGCCTGTGAAACACTTCTTTATAAATAATAATGGTTTTTCATTCCGTAGTTTCCCTCGTTATCAAAGCAAAAAAATGTAACTAAATATCAAATAAGAAGCCTAAAACTATCAAATGATCGTCATTTCATCCAATGTAGCAAACTTCTTCATATACCTCTAATGACACGCCTGTTAATAAACAAAAACAAAGTGTATAAATTATTATCAAAGAGGAAGGCAACAAAGATCACATATGTTAGTAAAATTCAAATCATGTCAAAAAGCCTCGAGTTTGGCTAATCCACTAAAAAAACTTGGCCCTTTTTCCCTTTTTAGAGATAATTAGCTTTGTCTATATTATATGAATATAAAACTATAAGCTAAATTTTAGATAAAATGGTACAGGGTGTTAGATAATAAAAGTCTATTGGCCCGGCCCACTTGTTTAGGCCCGTTTAGTTACTAGGGTTAGGTTAGTTACTTTTATATATAATGTTTTGTAATCTTTATTGTTTAGTTGAATCTGATTAATATAGTTTTTCAGTATTCCTTTGATTTCTACATGGTATCAAGAGCTAGGTCAAATAAGAAGAAGAAGAAGAAGAAAAAAAAAAAAAAAAAAAAAAAGGTTTGTTCGCTTCAATTCGACATGTTGCCGTCACCAATCAACAGTTTGATGATTGTGTTATGAAACTAAAAGGTAAAAACTCTTGTTAGATGGATAATCTTTGTTGCTGAATTTTTCATAGGGTGTTAATTCAAATTTTGATGGGCAAGTTTTTATTGGTTGAGCAAGTTAACGAGTCGGTTGATATATTTTGTTTGGTAATGATAAAACTAGTTTTAGTTTTCTTTATTTCTTGGTATTTTGGTTGGACGAGGAAGCAACAGTTGTGTATATTTTATTATTGTATGAGACTATGAGCTACAATGATGTTATATTTGTGGCAATTAAATGGAATATGACTGTTGTTTGGACGATGGCAATTAAATGGAATATGGCTCGTTCGGGTCACACGCATCTCGCCGCCACTTGTTCGTTGTTTGAATATAAGTATTAGTATTAGTATTTGGATCGGAATATTGTTGGCAAAAAATGGTTTTTCTCGTATCGGTATCGTTATTGGTATTGATATGGTATTTGCATCGGCTTGGGAGAGATTTTGTTGATATCGGTATTAGCTCGACTGTTTGGGGTATGGCTGATTCGGTATTGGTTTGAATTAGGAATTGGTTTGTGTTGGTGATGGTGATGCAATATTCTTAGCTGATCCGACTAAGTCTTGAGTAGTTATGTGTTGCATCTCGACATCAACTTGTTTTGGTTTCACACGTGGTTCTGCATCTGGTTCCGTCTGATTTTGTCAGAATTTGAATATGAATTTGTCTGAATTTGAATATGAATCTGAATTTGTCTGAATTTGAATATGAATCTGAATCCGTCAGTCTGAATCTGTCTGTCTGAATCTGCTGCATCTGCTGCTGTCTGAATCTGTTTGTTGCGTCTGCTCTTCGTCTACCTTTGTTCGGATCTCTCTGCCGCTGAATCTGTATTTGTTTGCTGTTGTCTGCCTGGATCGGCTGTCTGCAACTGTCCGTCTGATTTCAAAGGTTTCTTGTCAAACTCTCAATGCAACATTGTGAGTTTGAGAGAGGGTGTTAGATAATAAAGGTCTATTGGTCTGGCCCACTTGTTTAGGCCCGTTTAGTTACTAGGGTTAGGTTAGTTACTTTTATATATAATGTTTTGTAATCTTTATTGTTTAGTTGAATCTGATTAATATAGTTTTTCAGTATTCCTTTGATTTCTACACAGGGCATTTATATTTTTGAGGAACACATTTTTGGCAAGTTTTGGCCCTTGTTTGTTACCAATCTAATTTAGCCCGTTGACATGTTTGAACAATGTCCAATGAAGATCGACCCAATCACCCATTAAATCATTTTCGACATGCCACGATGATTAAGTGCAGTAATATTTAATAAAGAAAAAAATTGTTCAAAACTATACATTAACGAATTGTCAAACAATGATATTTAAAAGATGGGATGGTTGGGCGGATGACACATTACTTTTATAATTTGTGAAAATGGGTTAGTGGTCATTATAGTATAACCGTGAATGGGACGGATGATAAGCTCTCGACAAACATTTTGCCTCCATATTCTTATAGTTTCTAAAAATATTTAGTTATTTACATATGATTACGGTTTACTGAACACTATATTTACACGGCTAAAAATTCACTCGAAACATCTTTCATATGCATGTTACATGATTGGGTCAAGTTTTTACCCATTTAGCTTTTGTCCTTTGGCCGCTAAATTATTTAGTGACATTTTGATTAAACTATGGATTTGATATTTGATTATTTAAGATGTCAAATAGCAAGTTTCATACACTTTCAAGAAAACTATACAATTAAGTTCAAATAAGATTACCAACATTATCCTCTACTAACCAATAACTATTGTTTCATTTGTCACTCTACACATTAATATCTTAAATCTTAGATTACATAGAATCGACAAAAACGTAAATGTAGTGAGCATAAGTACTTTTTATCACAATCTGCCCTTCCAAATTTCTTGAAAGATTCCTTTATAAAACCTTCATCCGAGCCTCCCTTAATTCTAGCAAGTTTAAACACAATCTCTCATACTTATCTTTAATAGCAGTAGAACTCAATACATCAACTTAATCCTGAAACTAAACAAAAGAACACTCACAAACACGAATTTTTGAGATTGCCTTTTTTCAATATATGATAGATTAAAACCGAGAATTTCAAATGTAGTTTTTCATTTAGTTGTTTAAGGTTGCAATGAGTCTCAAAATCAATCCAAATCACCCCGATCATAAATACTACCTGATTAGATGTCTTTAGACTCATTTCATGTGACTTAGAGCTTATAAATCGATACATTTGACCCACAAGATATTGTCGTAATGTTAGTTGGGTATAGTAACATGTCAAAAGGTAAACTTATCATCCAACGCTACATTAAGTTCTCATTTACTGAATTATGTTGTGTCCGCCATAGTGTGTTAGAGAAGACATTGGCCATAATTACCACCAAAAGAGAAAAAAGTTAGGTGACAATTGAAGCCTTGATTCAAGAAATAAACTTGTCAATTGAAATCTCGTGTAGTTTGAAACTGTAATAGAACTATTCTCTTATGTAGGTTGGTATGGGTAAACTGAAGCCTTGATTCAAGAAATATTCTCTTATATAGGTTGGTATGGGTCGAAACTGCTACCTCTAAAAAAAACCAAATGGAATTCTTTTAACAGTAAACTACACTATTGTTACCTCCATTGCAGCAACTCGGGACAACCTTGGGACACTATCACCTTAAAATAATTGAACCCTAATCATTTGAAGGGGATTTGCAGCCGCTTGCTTACCTTTAACAGCTTGAGTATCACCAGCTTGGTTCTCAATTTGGCAAACATACCATGTACAGGTTGATATTAAAAGGCTTCGAAAGACGTGCAGCGAAGACTCATGTATTATGCTCCTGCAGTTCCAAAAAAATATAGATGTGGAATTGATTAGTGTCAAACACATTTGGAAAATACTTGTTTTAGTGAATATTTGATGCCCCCATTAAAGGCATATGAGATAGCGCTCAAAACCAATGTGCAATACTCTATGCACATATAGCCTGTGTTATTTAGAAAAAAAGCTCTTGGCATCCTCAATTAACATCTCATGCTATAAAGTTGAGGAAAAACATGGTAGTTGTGATGGTATCGGATGTGTAACTCAAAATTTACAGTGATTATATGGTATAGGGTGTGGAACAAATTTATAAACATGTTCCTTACCGTTCTTTGATTGGGCCAAGAAGCTTATAATAATCTGTAAAACCTTGGAGGCGGGCATTCTCCCTAATAGTCAACACTCTGTCTGTCTTGTGCAGGCTGTAGAATCGCCTACATAGAAAACAACCATTATCAGATGAGAAATATAAATACATGCCTCTGAGCATATATGTTCGATAGTAAGATGGCTTTTTAGTTAGGTTTTACCTGGTTGTATGGCTCTGCTCGTGTGACAACTGTAGGTACAATTTCATCCCACCACAACCGTCCAAATGGCCTGCATATCCGTGCGACAGTATATATAAAAAAACAATGCATAAAAAAAGGTCTATTATGTGTGTAAGAGGCGAAATAATAAGGTTACTCTAAAGAGAGCCCATCCACAAAGCTCATTGCATAATCAGGTACCTGCCATTATTAAGATTATTTTGGGGATGGAGTACCTTGTGAATAATGTCATATATTGGACACACTATGTTACTAAGAAAACATTTTGGACCACCATAAGCAGGAGTGAAAGTTTCACCAGGTGAAAAAATGGTAGCACCCTTCAAAAGCCAAAAAGAAAAAGAAAAACATATGCAAGAAATAACCACTTAATATTAATACCTTAGGACTATCAAGTGTTTGCTCCATGGTCCTTTGTATTTCTGGCATTAGTGGGACATTTAGTAGTTCTTACAATATCTGGTTTGGTAGTCAAATCACTATCCTTTGGTCAACTGCAAAAGAACAGCACCCCCAAAAGAACAACACCTAGTCCCAAACCAGTTATCAGCTGCCACACACCGATTGACTGACAGATTTTCCTTGAAAACTAATAGCTTATCAAACAAAATGTTAATTAAAAAAAATTAAACAACTACAATATACCTTGTAATTTTGCTAATGTGCGGAGAATTCACGTGCTTCACCAAACCATGTGTCTGTTCCACAGTAAACGTTTCTCTTAGTTCCTCAATATAGCAGAATTAAGAATTAAATCTACAAAAACATTCACATTGTTCATCTTTACATAGAAAAATTTTATTTCAGGCCTGCTTAACTTTCATTGCCTTCACCTTGAAAGTGTGCTTCACGTGAGCATAATAGATATAAGTCACTACCCTGTAATAGATATTTGTCAGTATCTTATCGCTTGTAGAAAGTTTAGAAAACTGTGTAAACAAAAGACCTTAACCTGTGTTTGAGTTCGCTGGCATCAGCGGTACAAATTGTTCAATGTCAGCTTTTCATAAGGTGTAATGGTTACTGCGATCTAGGCAACATGTAAATATTTTTATAGTCAGCCTAGAAGCCAATAAATATATTGCAAGTTTTTCTAATAAATGTTTAAAGCAATATACTGAAATTGTTACAGACATTTCCTGAACCTTTTATTTCAATAAATATGCTGCAAAGGGAGTGTTTGAAATCAATGGGACAAAGCGTATCGTCTCTTCCTGGTTTAATAACTCAAGTTATGATGATGAATATAAGTCGATATAAAAGAAAAAATTATGCAACTATATTAACCTTGTTTACTTGATCTTGGTATAATTTTCCTTTTGGGATCTTGTTTACTTCTCTGTGTGTCGGGTCTGGTGCCCCTTAAGATATTAACAACCTATCAACCACATGAAGTGGAATCATAATCTTATTGCAGTAAAAAGCCAAACACTCTTATATAGTTTGCATTAAGTGAATCAACACACCCTTTTTGCTCATGCACTCAATTATTCACCAAAATACCAAATATGGCCCGAAGTAGTTGTATCTCTAATCTTGTTCTAATATCATTAATTGTATCTATTAGATATATCTAAATAGCCCACATCATGACATTAACAAATAAATGATTCAAATAACTATGTGTACACAAGGTCTTTATTTTAGTTTAAATCGATACTTATTTTTTAACAACTTTTTTATCAAAACATCGTGTTTAGACCTCCTAATCCCATCCTAGTAGAAATGGGTCCACCGGGTAACTTTTCAGAACTTCATGGGTTAGGACCGAGTTTTGACCAGACCCACACCACACAACTTTAAAAGTGCCCAGTTTAATCCATGATAATAAGCCAGCATGTAACATATGTTTTTAAATTGTGGGGGAAAATTCATTGAAACTACGAACTTTGAACCTTTTTAAGGTATTCATAAGTTTCAACAAATTGGCTATCATTTGGACAACGTGCAGATGCATTTAGTAGAAACAAAGTAAGATGCACAACTTGCTGACATGTTTTAGATAAATTAATGCATTCACAGTGAAAATTGTTTGAGAAGACAATAGGTTACCTAATCAAACTGCGATATTTAATTTCTTCTACCTTCTTTGTGGATTTGTCATCCTGCATTATGAAAACCTTAGCATTCAGCTTTGAGTGCCGAAACTAACCTAGACTATTAGATGATGTAACCACCCACCTCTTTTCTCTTGCTGCTGTAAATTAGATATTACATGTGCGTAGCATACCATTAGAGTTAGATTTGAAGCCGGAACACCTGCAATTGGGAAAGCCATTGGTTTAGGAGTAGTAATTGATTATATCTATGAAATTGGCATGCAAAAGATTCATGATCATGAGGTGAATATCTACTTTTCCTTTCCTATTTTATAATTGTTACGAATATCTTCATAACCTAACCTATGTTGCATCACAAATGATACTAACTCTCTGAATCAGGTTAAAGACCTACGGGCTGCACAGCGAAACAAACACTCCCTTTGGGGCTGCTGAACAACGAAACGAAGACCCCCTTTGGGGCTGCTGAACTATTTGGTGATCTGAGATTGGGGTAAATTCAGTGGGATCTTGTCACCCACCCGATGGTTATTGAACTATTTGGGAATATTTCTTCCAGGAACAGTTACACTTAACTGATGATTCACAATAGCACATTGCTGTATTCACAAACATAATGCATACTATAACTGTAATAGAAAATATGGTTATTTTTTGTAGATATTAGAGAAAATAATGAAGAACATACCCGAACCACAAGTTCGTCTGGAACGTAAAAGGAGTTTTCGGGGCTGTTGATGAATGAGATCTTAAACAACCACTTACATTTATAGAATAACTGATTAATCTTATACAAATGTGGGCAGTAATCTGCCTTGAGAACTTGTATAGGCTGGAGATGAAGAATGGAGGAAGAAACTTCAGTTTGTTTTGCCGTATTAAATGGGATCATATTGAAGCATATTAAAATTGGTGAAAAGGTGCATCTATCCAGGAAAACAACTGAAAGAATATGTGAAAAAGGGTTGTCTGGGCAAATAATCTGTAAGGCTATTTGGATATAAAAAGTTTATTTGGGCATATATCATTGGGTTTGATACTTGATGTTATATATTTTAGCAACGATTTAAGATTCTCGTTTGATATCGAGCTTCATTATACGCAGTTCCCTACCCTTTACATTCCTCACTTGGACGATGGGACTAACCTTTTGGGTTTTAATTTTGTTCCAGCGAACTCAAATGCGATGAACTGTGAGCAGGGCAATACTTGGACGTAAAGACAGACAAAAGACAAAAAAAGTGAAATATATCCACATGAGAACTTCTATTTCCATCCAGCATCTACCCAAGCATTACTGACCATACTCAAATGGTATGACCTGCAAGAACGATGCCTCTATAGCAAGAGAATCCCTCATACCTAATCGAAAATAATCACCTTCCCAACTACTTCTGTGAGCGGGAGAGCGGCAGCTAGCTCTGTATATAAGAAATGGCGGAACACAGAATCAAATATATACAAAAAAAAGTGGAAAGAAATGTCCATATGAGTTCAATGGACGATCCCTGATAGCATTGTTAAGTTTAAAAATATTCGGAAAAACGATTACCGTTAGAATGAAAAGTTATTATAGAATGTTTCTTCAGAATATGTCCAGAATCAGTACGCCACATGATGAACATGAAACTCCAACGAATACAGTGGCAATGAAACAAAAACCACAAATAAGGTATGAAAAGTTATTCCATCCCATATCTACCTATAGGAATTTCTTTCATTTACTTGATTAGTTCTTGTATCTTATTTTTTTTCATTTCCTAAGTCACTCTCTTATCCTACTAAGCATCTACATGTAAGTATTATGGGTCCTCATTGATCTCTGTTTGGAAAACATACGGGAAATATGTATCTGAACTTCTCTCATTTGCTTCGATAGCATAAAGACAAGATTTCAAAACTACTATTGAAGGAAGAATAAGGGGGACTCTCGCTCACTTTTCTTATTTGGTTATTTTTCACATCCTTTTAACTCTGTGAACCAACCAAAGCGTTAAAAAAATGCAAAGGGGGAGAGGCACCATGTGGAGAAAACTATGTGATCAGTCATTTTCCGCAAGAGGATCAAATCATCAAATGTCAGAAGCTAAAAAATCTAATATGGATTCATTTAAGGCTGATCAACAGACTATCGTGTAATAAGATATGATATGAGAAGGCCAGCTATTAAAATTCTTGAGCATTAAAAACTTACAACCACCTGAGGATGGAACTGCGATCCCAAAATGAGCTCCAATAATTGACATATACTTTCAAATTATATGCAATTCTGCTATCCTCTAGATAACCATAAATACTGATAATAATTAATGAACCGTTGCAACAAAAATTTAAAACTAATTAAAGCTTTGATGACTATCTCATACCTGTTAGGCAATATTTGAATGCATATGTATAGAAATCCAAATTATTTATTGATCTTCGAACCTGCAAGATAATACATAAAATTTAAAATCTAGCTTTTGAGTCGATGAGCGTTAGTTCCATCACATTCTTCAACAATGACAAAGCAGAGATGAAAAAAAGAAGAAGTTAAAGTTTCAATAAATGGTAGACATCTTGGGATGGATAACAACAAAAAACACATAACTAACTTTGGGTTTAGTATCATTTATGTTAAAAAGTATACGATGCATGACAAGTATGCGAATAGACATCCCATATGTATCATTTATATTCACAGTTTCACACGACATATTGGACATCACATACTTGATCAAACATGAAGCTCTCTACCAATAGCATCAAGAATCAAATACCATTATCAACACCGGACCACTGATATGCAGGTAACATACTGTTGAAGCATTTTCCGCCGGGCTGGTCATGATGGCTAGCCCGTGCCATTCTTCCTTGTCCCGAGCTGTGAAGTATGCTACACACATGAAGAAACCCGTTAGAAGGGGTCCCGAGGCCGAAGCCCCGGGAACCACCCTCCGACGGTCAAGTCAGAACCTCAATTATGGAGGATTTAGTATATGTATGCTGTGAGTTTAGTAGGAGAAATATATTGTAGAGAGAGAAAGTAGTATGTAGAGAGAGAATGAACCTGGTTTATGTGGGAGATGGGGTTGGCTATTTATAGCCAAGCTTTGACACAATACCTAGTCTATGCGCTAGGTGTCAGGTCACGTGGGGACACAATCCCGTAATATCCAGGTTAGGTGGCGTAGTCAAGTTCTTGCGGACTGCTGGGTAAAAGGGTGTACCTGCATAAAAAGGAGTGTATGCCTTTACGGTCTTTCGGCACATGCCGATCGGACAAGAGTAGTATCCGCCTTCCGGCAATGACCTCCGGAGTGATGGAGATTCTTTGGTCCGGCACGCGTCGTCCGGACACATACGTCAACATGTCCCCCAGTATTGTAGTATCGGTTAAAGACCGATGGTGCAATACTTAGAGACTGTCTTTACGCCTTTCGACACCTATCGTTCGGCGTGGGCCATCCGGACACGTAAGTCAACATGTCCCCCAGTATTGTATTATCGGTTGAAAACCGATGATGCAATACTTCAAGAATATCTCTATGCCTTTCGGCACACGTCGTTCAGACAAGTATTGTATCTGCCTCTCGGCACGTGTCTTGTATCCCCTTTCGACATGTGCCTTTCAACACAAGTATATCGTCTTTCCTACAACGCGTGTCCTTCGGACACGTACATCAACATGCCCCCAGTATTGCATTATTAGTAAAAGACTGATAATGTAATACTTAAAGAGTACCTTATGACCTTTCTGTCTTATCATTCGGACATGTCTTCCCTCCATTGACCATCTTAGAGTGATTTACCAAGTGGCCCATAAGTTCGTGCTTCATAAGGCGAGTTAGGTCTATTAGACTACATATGCCGTCATGTCCCCCAGTATAGTATTGTTGACCTATGGTCAATGATGCTATACTTAAACATCGTTAGATCCGAAAGTGAGACATGTCTTTTCCATCATCCCTTTGTTTCCTGCACAAATAAAACATAGCTTTTCTACCATAATCATTATTTTTTGTGATGTGCCGTTATATATCATTTATTTATTAATCACAAACCTATACCAGACACTTGTGTTTTATTACAATTGTTACTCACATAGCTCCGGAGGTATAAGCTTGTATGTTTGATTTAAGTTTTGATCATAAACGTACACCAAACACTTGTTTTTTTATTACTGTTGCTACTTACATAGCTCTGGAGGTACAAGCTTATATGTTTGAGACGCTTACACCAAGGTCTTCCGGAGTAGACATCGACACACATGCCGCTTTTAGTTTATCTACGAAGTAGACATCGACACACCGGCCACTTTTAGTTTATCTACGGAGTAGACATCGACACACAAGCCGCTTTTAGTTTATCTACGAAGTTCCCAATATCATTTTGTACAAGGGCTTCCGAGATCATTTTGTACTCGGGCATCCGAAATGGTTTTACATTCGGGCATCCGAAATGGTTTTACATTCGGGCATCCGAAAGATGTTGCACTCGGGCATATTGCCGTTCGGTGAATAGCACCTGGGCCTTCCCGAGATCATTTTGTACTTGGGCTTCCGAGATCATTTTGTACTCGGGCATCCGAAAGATGTTGCACTCGGGAATCCGAAAGATGTTGCACTCGGGCATCCGCGGCGGTGGCCAGCCAACCGGGGTGTCACGCAAATGTTATGTTCAGGATTGTACTTACTACGAACGTGGGAATTCACACAGCTATTCCTGCACAATAAGACATGAAAGCTCGTCTTCTTTTTCCCGTTAGATAAACACAATGTTTCACATATACCAATACAAAAATCAGGCCCCAACCGAACCGTAACATAACTACTGGAGGTATTATACCACCATACTCCCCCCAATTCAACAGTGTTAATGTTTATTATTATCGTTGAACTTAAATAAAACAAAGTATTAGATAATCGACAGTTAATAACAATGCCACCCATGAGAGTACGATGAACGAATATCATTTCCATAACGTCCCTTCCAACGAAATCCACAAGTTGGATCGGAAAATAGCCAAATATCAAAATTGCGATGATGGTGATATATTGTTTTTCGGATATTCATGTCTTTGTCGCGTCAGTCTTTAAAAAGGCTAAGGAGTAAAGATTACGAAGTCGAACGGCATTAGTACCTTGGCTAAAAAGACACCCGTAATTTTCATGTATATAAAATCTTCTAGCTTTATTTAGCGAATATACCTTAGAGCTTTTAAAATAATCGTTTGTTGTTGCTCAATCTCTCGGATTTTATTCTTTGACGATGGTACCGCTGTTGTTCTGTTGTAATTTGTCGTTTAGTGTTTGTCGTCGGTTAAGTTGTTGTAACTTGATATCGTTGATGATTGTTGGATGGGGTCGTAGTCCTATTTTTGGTTGTCGTTGTCTTGTTTGACTTTTAATGACCAGAACTCATGAAATGAAATTTAAAAGATCGACCAGTAGTAGAGAATCGAGGGTTAAAGCTCGAATGGTAAAGCTATTATGGCTGTAAAATGGTAATTTAGATGACCGGATGGGTCTTCGGCGAGGGTGAAAAAGCAATGGCCATGACTCACATGTTCACAGATTTTCGATGATTAACTTTGTCGAAGGGCCAGAAATTGACGTTGGCCAAGTAGCCGGAGAGACAGAAATTTCATTCCGAAATTGACGTTCAGAAAATTGATTAAGGAAAAAAAATTATTCGAGCATGATAAGACTCCGAGAGACCGGAGCTTGGAGGTAGCAACACAAGGGTGAAAGGAACGGAGTTAAGTGGATGAATTAAAACGTCAACATGATTGTTACTGGAACTATGACAGACGAAAGTCATTTTCCTGTATGAAACGAACGGACGGCCTGTTTTCATAGGCCATGATTGTTAGGAATCCAAAGCTCAAAAGTTCATCCGTGCTGAAATTTGGGGATGACGAAAGTTTTTTAGTCGCAATATGATTGAATTATTGGCGTACGGTAGGACCGGCTGAAAGGCCATATACGTGCCTTTTTAGACCGTTGAACGCTGTTAGTAACACTGATGGAGATGAGTCTCTCTCTTACTGAAGCAACGGATTCAAAGTCCCGACATAACAAAGAAATAACCCATGAACAGTACGCGATCGAAAATGTCGAAGGACCATGGTTATTTGCTTGGTGGATGGTGATCAAAGGCATGTTATATAGCTCTTTGTACAAAATATTGACACATTAAACACGAGAAGTCCGAGTTCAACCGAGGACGAAATGTGTGATGTTTTCTTCGGATTTGGAGTTGTGAAGTTCATACCATGAGTCTTTTGAACGTATCATGATATATAGAGTAATATTTCTTACATATTTGAAGAAAAGCACGCAGTTCCACTGTCTTCTTCGTACTCTTAACAATAACGAATTAACATATAAACTATGACACAGGTCGAGTAAACTTCGAACAAATGTATGCGACCTTTGGATTAAGCGAGCTTCAGCATAATATCTTTATAACGATGACTTCCAATACAGTTGTGAAACATGGCTCTGAATCAGACCCCTCTACGGTAAACTAAAGATAATGGCTCGAGTTTGGATGGTGAGATTTGTTTCGGTGATTTTCGGATATCTGACCTTTGGCCCAATCGGCCTTGTTAGGTTTGTATGGAGTAAAAGTATTCTAATAATGTACAAGTGCAATAATTGCAAGAATATCAATGTTGCTGTCATTCTATTCAAATAGGGAAATCATATCTTCAGTTCTCATGTTGTCCGAAGGATCTTTACCGAACGAACGATATATATGGTGCTGCCATGCGACTTGCAGTAGCGGGTTTTAAATATTGACTGTCACTGTAGCATCAAAATGAGAGGGTCTTTTGTACTACCGATGAATGAAATAAGAAACAAAGAATGGGGTAAGGAGGGGTTGCCGTCCTTTATCTGAGTATATAAAATCATGCTCCTGATCTTCGACCGTACATGTCATATCCCTTTGTCAAAAGTCGGGATGAAAAGACCATGTACATCTCCGCACACAATACCAAACGTCATCGCACCAAGGGAAAATGATATGACACCCATGAGTATATCCATCGAACGATATAAAAAATGAGATGGTGATTAAAGAGTTGTAATTGTTTAATAGATTTGAGGAATAAATGAAAGAATAGCTATTAAACTAAAACTAAAACTAAAACAAGTTTAGCTATCTAGGAGCCTCATTGGGCTAAACTTGGAAAAAAAAAAAAGAGAAAAGAAAGGATAACTAAATTGTAAACTTATATAAATCACAATAGATTAGATTGTCTAGCAGTTACTGCATTTCCTTCTTTTAAGCGGGCGGGAGTTTTGGAGTTCCAGCCTTTCGGCAAGAGCAATTCATTTATCTATTTATTTATTTTTTAAACGTTTAGCTATTAACCGGACGATTAGTGGTGTAGAGTCACAAAAGTATATATATATATATATATATATATATATATATATATATATATATATATATATATATATATATATATATATATATTTTAGCAACACAAAAGGTAACGTCCCATCAATTTAACGTTATTTTCCGCAAGTATTAAAATAGACAAATTCCTATACTTCAAAAAAAGACAAATAGATATAACCCCATTAAAGTAAATCACGCCTATTACTTTACCTATGCTGCGTCATGCATATATTTGTAGAGATTGTCTAGTACCATAGGTTTTATTATTTGTACATCATGTATGTTTCTTTTCTTTTAAGAATTTGAATGATGTTAGGACATAATGATAGCTCATCAAGGTAACATGGCAACAGAGAGAGCGAGAAAATAATTTAGGAGTACTTACAAAGTGGGCGTGAAACACTGAAAAGATACGCTATTTGTCCAAACACTTACCGAATGAATGATACAATCTCCTTTTTTTTATACCGAAGGGTTAATTAAAGTCATCTCACCGAAAGGCCTCATACCGGACGATTCATACATAACGTCCATACCAACGTCCCTTTTTGAATGATGGCACAACGGTACCGAAACGAACGACAATAATAAAACAACCCATATACGATGTCCATACTAACATCTTTCTTATATGTTGGAAGGACCACCTTCGGAAGGACGGTAGATGAACCACTGCCGGAAGGATAGTAGATGAACTGCCTCCGTTGTAATTCATCTTCTAGAAGGAGGGTAGACGATCCTCTTCCGAAAGGACATACCGGACGGAGGATGGAGGTCCAGGGAAATCAAACTGAAACGAGACCCATCATTCTTAGTTGTGGTAAAATGAATAACGTGTCCCACGGATGGCGCCAAATGTTGAAGCATTTTCCGTCGGGATGGTCATGATGGCTAGCCCGTGCCATTCTTCCTTGTCCCGAGCTGTGAAGTATGCTACACACATGAAGAAACCCGTTAGAAGGGTTCCCGAGGCCGAAGCCCCGGGAACCACCCTCCGACGGTCAAGTCAGAACCTCAATTATGGAGGATTTAATATATGTATGCAGTGAGTTTAGTAGGAGAAATATATTGTAGAGAGAGAAAGTAGTATGTAGAGAGAGAATGAACCTGGTTTATGTGGGAGATGGGTTTGGCTATTTATAGCCAAGCTTTGGCACAATACCTAGTCTATGCGCTAGGTGTCAGGTCACGTGGGGACACAATCCCGTAATATCCGGGTTAGGTGGCGTAGTCAAGTTCTTGCATCGGACTGCTGGGTAAAAGGGTGTACCTGCATAAAAAGGAGTGTATGCCTTTACGGTCTTTCGGCACATGCCGATCGGACAAGAGTAGTATCCGCCTTCCGGCAATGACCTCCGGAGTGATGAAGATTCTTCGGTCCGGCACGCGTCGTCCGGACACATACGTCAACATGTCCCCCCAGTATTGTAGTATCGGTTAAAGACCGATGGTGCAATACTTAGAGACTGTCTTTACGCCTTTCGACACCTATCGTTCGGCGTGGGCCATCCGGACACGTAAGTCAACACATACACAAATAACACTAATTTCGATGGCCAATGTATAAAAAACCAAGTATTAATTTCAACAATTAGTTCACATATGTAACATTAAGGCATAGAGATGAAAATACAATCGTTAAAACATGTGGTCATGTGAAAGCTTACCTCGTTAAAACATCTTCATAACCCACCACAACAGATATAAGATTGGATACATAAAACATGAAACCTGAAAAAAACAATAATTGTATTATGATCAGGATTTTATTATACAGGAATGAAGATGAATAAATATCACATTAGGGTTTAGCATGTGAAGTAGAATAAAGATCGCATTAGGGTAATGGACATAAATATATTTATGTATTGGCTAGAAACATAAATATAAGAATACAGATTTCTAATAATTGTATTTACTATATTATTCCAATAAAATTATAGCCATTTATAGATTATAATATGCAACATAATTATCAAAATAACTTGTTGCCTAATTGGTAAACACACAAGTTATTTATCTAAATGACCAAGGTTCAATCCTTGCAAGGCTCCTTTTTTATAAACAATTTTCAAAAATAATTATTAAAAATCTGAAATTTACAAAAAAATTATTAAAAATCCGAATTTTATATAAAATCTAATTAAATTAAAAAAATTAACAAATGCTTATGTGGCATGAAATTTGATTATTTGGCATTGAGGTGACATTAATGCTAAATGCCTCTATATATATATATATATATATATATATATATATATATATATATATATATATATATATATATATATATATATATATATATATATATATATATATACATATACATATATATATATATATATATATATATATATATATATATATATATATATATATATATATATATATATATATATATATATATATATATATATATATATATATATATATATATATATATATATATATATATATATATATATATATATATATATATATATATATATATATATATATATATATATATATATATATATACAAAGCCCAATAGGCGGGCATGTCTTATAATTATCGTTGACATATTTTTCTATAACGAAAGAAGATTGGTAAAAAATGGCTGGAAAAGTGGACATGTTGAAAAAAATCGTTATATTTTTATAACTAATTTAAAATGAATGAATACGGATAAAAGAAACTTACTCTATCAATAATTCCACGTTCAATAAGCTTCCATTAAAGTACGAAAGTTCAGATTTCATTTAAACAAAACAATGACAATTATAAAACAAAAACGTAACCGAAAGTCCGAAAGTGGATTTATTCTGAGATAAACTCTCGATTTTCTCGATCAATTGTTCAATGAAAGCATCAACGGGTCTTGAATGACGACCTTCTTCTTCTTCTTCTTCGTTGGGTCAAATTGGGCAAAATTTGCATCATGGTGGCACATCGATAAACAAATTTTAAATATATGATAGTCGCTCCATAGATTTAGATGTGCCACATCAGCAAATTGAGCACGGCTTTCGGTGTTTTTAGAAAGTTTATTAAAGCAGCGTACTGAATTTCTAATACATAGGGTTTTGTTTTAGCTTACTTCTCCGGCTTATGGACTTATTAAGCTTTTGAAAAGCTAGTAAGTTCAAATTTAGGGTTTGTGAGCTTATCAAATTTATCACACTAATTCTTTACATGTGTTTATACATATTATTCTATCATTTACAATGGCATGCCTACTGATACATAGTATAATAATGGGTAACGTCATCTTCTAAACTAATTTAATAAAACTAACCGCTTTCAATAATTTGATAGATAGTTCAGGAGTATGTGAATTTCCTATGATGCTACTTAAACTAAATCAAACTATACTTTGAAATGGAGGCCTACTGTATTGAAATAGATTAAGTCGGTATTACCAATCAACTCATAACTATGAGTCTTTCAAGAAATTATCTCGGTAGTCTGTACCAATTAAGGTGGCTAGAGCTCTTTTGACCAACAGCATGTAACATTCTATAGGTCATACTGTTGGGATTTGGTAAATCCAGTACTTAAAGTGTCGGTCACCTCAAGTATGTATACTTGTTAGAAAGCTCGTAGTCGTAGTAATTCAGTGTTAGTATTTAGTTTACTTTGTAACACCGTGGAGGACGGACGGGTCTTTACCCATCGTATGCACGATCCATGACCTAAAGTAGGCGTCTAAGCTTGTACCTATAAATACCCTTTGCCCTCCAAGGCAAAGGGTTGGAGCTTCATAATACATTTTTCTTTGTCTCTCTAGGGTTCCCATTCTCTCCCACTTTCTCTCTCTAAACTCTTAACCTAGCCGCCGCACCTCTTGTTTAACAAACCAAGATCCTACAAATGGTATCAAGAGCCATGGTTTGATCATCCATCTCTCATGTTCTTGGTTTGATTGTTATTGTTGGGTTAATGTTTGGCTTATACGCGTAAAAAGGTTGTCTCGTACATGATACTTTTGAATCATTAAAGCTTTAAATTTTTCACTTTTTAATCCAAGATTCTTGTGGGTTAAGGTTTATTGAGTGTTAAACTTTCGGTTTCTTGCAAAAGTTTGAACTTCTGAGTTTTCTTGGTTTTAAGAGTGCTTGGATACGTGTGTACGAACCTACGCGTAAGACAGAAAGGTGGTCTTGATCCTCAAGCTTTGTTACTTTGGTGTTTTTAAGGTTGTTTCATCATAATAATCAAGTTTTGTAAAAGGTTTTGATCATAAAAACGTGTTTGGCAAAAATTTGTACTTTCTACGCGTATCAAAACCCTAATCCTACGCATAAGGTGTTTTTCACTTGATCTTCGTTTCTGGTGATTACTCAGTGTTATTCTTGCTTGGATAAGCCTGAAAAACACTTCGACTTTGGATATCTCGTGCACTGTGAAGTGTAAGAGATTTTTGTGGATAAAACCCTAAGTCTACGCATAAGCATAAACTTACGCGTAACAATTCCTACGCATAAGCTTTTTCTTACGCATAAGCTTGTCTTACGCCTAAGGGAAACTTACGCATAAGATTCTTACGCCTAAGTTTTGGTTTATGCATAAACTTAAGCCTTTTACCCTAGAAACTCTACGCGTAAGCTCTAGTCTACGCGTAAACTCTGTCTACGCGTAAGCTTGTGTCTACTCGTAAGTTTGTTGTTACGCCTAAGCTGCTGCCTACGCATAAGCCCTTCATCTACGCATAAACTTCTACGCTTAAGTTCCTGCGCGTAACTCTGTTGTCTACGCATAAGTGCATAAGTTTTACGGTTTATCTCTTGATTTTGTAAAATCCCGTGAAAGTATCTATTTCCCGGTTAAGTTAAAGATTTGTAAAATCCGTAGAATTTAAACATGTCTTCAGCTGCGATGATGTGCAAGTGCGGGATCGATACTCATCCTCCCATGCTTGACGAACCGACTATGAGTCTTGGTCAAAAGAATCAGTTTGTCTTGCTTAGGAAAGGAGAATGGGGTTAATATCCTTAAGTCTATTGATGAAGGACCGTGTCGAGTTGAGACTACTAGAGACATGATTGATCTGCTGCAGATGGAACAATAGTTTATGGAATGGATAGACCTAAGATGTATGATGAACTCACCGATAAGGAGAAAAGAGATTCGATCTTGATATCGGGGCTTCAAATATTATTCTTCAAGGTCTTCCAAAAGATATCTACAAGCTTATCAATCACAACACGAAGCCAAGGCGTTTGGGATAATGTCAAGATGCTTCTCTCGGGTTCGAATTGACTATCGAGCAGAGAATCATAGTCGTATGATGAATTTGAGCACTTTAAGATGAAACACAAGAAGGTGTTTATGAATATTACGTGAGATTCCACAAGTCGGTGAATGATATGAGGAATATCAAGATGACTATGCCAAACATTCATTTGAACTCAAAATTAAGTAAACAATATGAATCCGAATGGCACAAGTTTGTCATACGTGAAGCTTACAAAGGACTAAAGAACACCAACTATGAGCAATTGTATGCCTTCCTTCTTCGAATGAGAAACATGCTATGTTTGAAAAAAGGATTCTTGAACAGTTCAAATCTCAACCGGGAGAAACAAGCTCATCGAATGATACAACCGCATTCTTCACCAAAGCATCTCAAGTCACACCCATGGAAATGATAATCACAAGCCCGTTCTCGATTACGGATATAAGCAACCTAGTTCGATGCGGTCATGGAGCACTTTATCAATCAAGTGGCTCTTATGGTCAAGCAAAACACGAATCTCACCCTCATACTAACAACTATCTCGAGCGCATCCAATCGTCAAAATCATGCCACCGTGAAAGATGGAAGGATTGTGGTGGAAAATGTGCAAGGAAGACAGAATGCTTATCTTCCACACAATGAACAAGGTAATGAAGGTTATGGGAATGCTGGTGTTGGTGGTGGATATGTTGGAAATCAGAATCGTGGAAGGAATATTATTCAGGGTCAATTAAAACCTATCAAATGCTACAACTGTGGTGGAGAAGGACACATTGCTAGGAACTGCACTCAACCTAAATGTCCTCAAAACGAAGAATACTTCAGGGACAAGATGTTACTGGTACAAGCACAAGATAATGGTGCAATGTTGAATGAAGAAGAGTTGTTGTTCTTGTCATATGGGAATGCTAGAACATACGATGCTGATGTGGACGAACAACCAGTGCATGTTGCTCAGAAAAATCCCAACGCCTTTCAAGTTGCAGATTGTGATGCATTTGACTCGGACGTTGATGATGAACCATATGCACAATCCATCTTCATGGCTAATATCTCTCCAATGACCTCTTCACCTCAACAAGCTAGTCCATCCAAGGAATCCATCATTAAAGAGGTACTCAAACTATATGATGTGGCTGATGAGCAAAAGATTCACCATGAAGTACAATCTACTGAAACTTATGAATCAGGTATTGAAAATGAGGATAATAGCAATATTGTTCCTTATGATCAATATGTGAAACAAAGTGAAAGTGAGATTGTACCTAGTGATGTATCTTCTATAATCAATGATGAATATGTTTATGATGAATACACTGCATGTACCACTGATGATTCTGTTATCTCTGAACTGAATGCCTATATAGAACAAGCAGCCATCTATGAACAACGTGCTAAATTTGAGTTGACCACTCGTGAGCAGGAAATGGATGACCAAATGCGTACACTCATTAGAAAAAGTAGGTTTAAAGAAGAAGTACTAAAACAAGAGTTAAATTCCTTACAAGAAAAGCTTTCTAAAACTGCTAAGCAAAAACAAGAACTTCAAGAAAATGTGAAAACGCTTAAGCAAGAATTCACTGCTAAGGAATCGAAACTTTTGAATGAGTTCTCTAATCTAAAAACTTTGAAAAATAAGCTTGAAAATAAGTTGTACGTACAAGGTAACACCATTCAGACTGCTCACTTGGTCACGAAGCATAGAGTCTTAAGCGATAAGCATAGCATTCCACTTGTTGAGGAACCTAATCCCGAGGTAGTTAAAAAGGCTAGAGCTGCAAATAAGGTACTTTATGATGGTAATGAAATCCTTAAACCTAGGCAGAACCCTAGTTGCATTGAGTGCACTAAGGAAGATAAGAAATCAGATGAAGTCACTAGGGAGAAAATGAATAAGAAGCTAGAAGATCTCAAATGCAAAGAGAAGAACATTATAATCAGTCCCCATGATTACAAAAAGGAACACTAGATTTCCTTAAACAAGTTTAAGCCTCAGACACTTCTAACTCCCGAACAAATGTTCTGGAAAAAAGAAATGGATTTACAAAAGGCTGAAAATGTTGTTGAAACAAATTCCCCTTGTAGGAAATTGCCCCGTGCAACTGTGTATCCTCCTAATACACCAATGCATTTAGTGCCTAGATCTATTGCCACTAATAGCAGGACCTTAATCAGCCTATATGTTGTTTATCAAATGTTTGTTGATTTTGAGAAAACGTGTAAGAAGAGAATCACACCTACAGGGATTACTGAAGGGGAAAGGTGTTTTGAGCAAATGAAAGAATGTTATTTAACCGAAGTCATGCCTTTCTTTAAACAATTAAAAGGACAAATTGAGAGTCTTAAAATTGGAATAAACAACGATATTAAAGAAATGGAAAAGGAATTCGATGCAATGATAGTTGAAGTCAATGATTATGAGCAGAACTAAAATACAATGAAATTGAAAGGAAGAATCGCATATACTAAATGAGAACTTGATCTCTCAATGTGTTGCTCAAGATGTATTCTATGTTGCTACTGAATTCTTCTATTATCGCATCTCAATTTCATGAATTATCATTGCTTTGAAAGTTTCCCATGATCTTGTCATTGAGCTTGAAAAAACGAATTCAAAATTGCATGAGAAAATTGAACATGATGATCATGATAATCTGGTTAAACATCTTTCAAAATTAGAAGTTGAACATTTTGCTTTGCAATTAAAATATCAACATCTCAAAGAAAATGTTAAAACCTCAAATATCAAGACATCGTCTGATGCTCCTGAGTTTGATGCATTTTTGAAATCAACAAACGGATGAACAAATTCGAGCTCATTATAACACGATCAAAAGGTTGAAAGCTCAAATTTCACAACCGAAAGGTGAAAAGAGGATGTAATCGGTTCCCATATGCCTCCACCTTTAGATTCTCGAATTTCCAACTTCAAAACATCATTTATAACTTACAAAAGGAAAATGCTTGTTTTAAAACTGAAATTTCAAAGTTTAATGATCAAAACAAAGAGTTATGTGATTCATTTAAAGTTACACATGATAAACAAATTGAAAAGATAACTTCTTTACTTAATGATATTGAGGATCTTAAGCGTGAGGTGAAAGGAAAGTTGCCAATCCCCAATTGCAAGTACTCTATTCCTAAAGTCTCTGATTGTGATAAGTATGCTATTGATATGTTATATATTCCCCCGCCCATTAGGAATAATGAACTTGCACATAAAGCATATCTCTCATCTCTTAAGGAAAGTTTAAAGGGTCTTCATGAGATTGTTGAAGATGAAAGATTAGAAAACCTCTTGATAGTACCATTGCCTATGCTTGCATGGATGCCAAACGATCTCAAGAACTCTTAGAGTACATAATTGTCACATGTCCGAAATTTAGCAATAGGCGAGATAGAATAGTAGCACCCAGTTCTATGCCTAAGGATAAGAATGTGACTTTTAATGTGCCTCACAAAACTTCAGAACCCAACACTTCTAGACCACCAAGGCACAGTGTAGTTTCACCAACTAATATTCTTGTTGTTCCTTCTACAGGAGTAATCGGCAACACTAAGGTTAGCGGGTCAAAGCCTTCAGGCAATACAATGCGAAATAGGATCTTGCTAGCCAAAAGTGTTGAAGAAAAGCTAGTAGAAGAACACCCTAGGAAGAATAAGTTTGAGTGAATAAAGCGAATCGTGTTGATTCTAGTATTAGCTATAAGCGTCTTCGTAATTAATTCAATTCTCGCCTTTTGCAAAACATGTAATGAATGTTTGATTTCGGTCTTAATCATAAATGTTCGAGAATGAGGTGATTAATGTTGATATTACTCGATCAAGAATATAAAAATGCTAGACATGTTAAGGAGATCCGAAGCCTAAAAAGAAAAGGTTAGCAAGCTGTTGGAAGCCTACAGGAAGAAAATTTAGCAATATAGGTTATCAATGGAAACCTCTTGGCGAGAAAATTCAAATTGAATGAATCTTGCCCTAAGTTGTCTAGATCCATGCCTTCTAAGAAATGGAAGCCCACTGGTAGAATCATACCTTTAAGAAGAGAACACACCTCGCACAGGTCCACTGTCACTACTAGTGTTGCAACCAATACTAATGAGGTCATATCTCCTATTATTGATGTGGGTGCTCCAATAATGTGTACTAACCAAACGGAACCCAATCGTTCATGGGGTTCCAAATTATCAATTATCCATTCTTGTACGTGTTCAAATGCGGTCGTACAAATCATCCTCGGTATTTGGACTCAGTCGCTCAAAGCATATATTGGTGACCGGTCGCGGCTCATGAACTTCGTGAGTAAATTTATTGGAACTGTTAGATTCGGAAACGATCATTTTGGAGCTATTATGGGATATGGTGATTATGTGGTCGGAGATAGTGTAATTTCTCGAGTATATTATGTGGAAGGACTTGGTCATAACTTGTTTTCTGTTGGTCAATTCTGTGATTCTGATCTTGAAGTGGCTTTTAGAAAACATACTTGTTTCGTTAGAGAACTTAATGGTGTGGAATTATTAAGAGGAACTCGTGGTTCAAATCTATACACCATCTCTATCGAAGACATGATGAAGTCCTCTCCAATCTGCTTGTTGTCAAAGGCTTCGAAAACAAAGTCATGGTTATGGCATCGTCGTCTTAATCACTTGAACTTCGGCACCATTAATAACCTTGCCAGAAAGGATCTTGTCAGAGGATTACCTAGACTTAAGTATGAAAAGGATCATCTCTGCTCTGCCTGCCAATTGGGAAAAAGCACGAAATATGCTCACAAACCAAAAACCTCAAACTCTGTAATGGAAGTCCTTCATACCCTTCATATGGATTTGTGCGGACCAATGAGAGTCCAAACGATTAATGGGAAGAAATATATTTTAGTCGTAGTTGATGACTACTCTCGATTCACTTGGGTAAAGTTTTTGAGGACAAAGGATGAAACTCCTGATATCATCATCAAACTTATCAAGCAACTTCAGGTACGTCTTAACAATACGGTTAGAATTGTTCGAACTGACAATGGCACAGAGTTCGTAAACAAAGACTTAAGCCAATTTTATGAAAGTATTGGAATCAGCCATCAAAGAAGTGTTCCACGCACTCCTCAACAGAACGGTGTAGTTGAAAGACGAAATCGAACTCTTGTGGAAGCCGCAAGAACAATGCTAATTTATTCAAAGGTTCCAATGTTTCTATGGGCAGAAGCCATTGCCACTGCTTGCCACACCCAAAATCGTTCTCTCATTCACACCTCTCATGGAAAAACTCCTTATGAACTTGTCCATAAACGAAAACCTGATCTATCCTACCTTCGTGTGTTTGGTGCTTTGTGCTATCCGACGAATGACGGTCAAGATTTAGGTAAATTAAGAGCTAAAGCAGACATTGGAGTTTTTATAGGTTATGCACCAAACAAGAAGGGTTACCGAATCTACAACAAAAGAACTAGAGATATCATGGAAAATATTCACGTCACGTTCGATGAGCTCACCGATCATATGGCTCCTGTACAATCCAGTTCTGGACCCGCACTTCAAAACAATCTCATTGGTTCATCTCTTGTACCAATGTCCTCTACAGCAACTTCATATGTACCTCCTTCAGATGATGATGTGAAGAAATTATTTGATCCAATGTTTGATGAACAGTATGAGCCAAGTGCCAATGATCTGTCAATTCCGACAACAGAGGCTGCTCCTATACCTGTCAATGAAGCCAATTCTTCAGTTTCAATGTCACTAAGTCAAGAAGCGCCTGCTGCTGATAATTCTGTCTCATCAACAAATCATCCATCATCGAGTGTACATCATGGAATTGTGTCTGACACCAATGATGAAGTTAATCCCTTTGCTACTCCCGAAGATGTACCCTTTGAGAACGTATTTGCTCCTGAATCATCATCAGAACCATCTTCATCAGGAGAAATTGACTCTGCAACTTCAGTCCCTCAACCACAACCACATGAACACTTAAGAAAATGGACTCATGATCATCCATTGGAAAACATCATTGGAAACCTCTCTCGTCCTGTATCCACATGGAAACAACTTGCAACCGATGCCTTATGGTGCTTCTTCAACTCCGTACTCTCTAAGGTCGAACCAAAAGATGTTAAAACTGCCATGAATGAAGACAGCTGGTTCAATGCCATGCAAGAAGAAATTCATGAGTTTCATCGACTTGATGTATGGGAATTAGTACCTGCTCCAGACTGTGCTATGATCATTGCTCTAAAGTGGATCTTCAAAGTGAAACTTGATGAGCATGGTGACGTCTTAAAGAACAAGGCTCGATTGGTTGCTAAAGGATACCGTCAAGAGGAGGGTATTGACTTTGAAGAATCTTTTGATCCTGTGGCACGCATCGAAGCAATCTGAATCTTCCTGGCTAAAGTTGCAAGTAAGAATATGATTTTCTATCAGATGGATGTAAAGACTGCTTTCCTCAACGGAGATCTTAAAGAAGTCGTATACGTCAGCCAACCGGAAGGTTTTGTGAATCCAGAAAATCCTACTCATGTTTATCACTTGAAGAAGGCTCTTTATGGCTTGAAGCAAGCTCCAAGGGCATGGTATGATACGCTATCCAAGTTTCTTCTATCTCTTGGATTCAAAGAAAGGAGCGATTGATCCGACATTGTTCACCGTAAAGTCGTGCAAACACTTAATTCACGTTCAAATTTATGTTGATGATATTATCTTTGCCTCGATCGACCCAAATGAATGTGACCATTTTCTATGGAGATGGGCTCCAAATTTCAAATGTCAATGATGGGACAAATGTCATTTTCTTGGGATTACAAATTTCACAAAGTCCCGGAGGCATTTTTATAAATCAATCTAAATATGCTAATGAAATCTTAAAGAAATTTGGATTTACCTCCGGTGACCTGTTGACACTCCTATGGTGGAGCGTACAAAACTAGATGAGGACCACTCGGGGATCATAGTAGATCAAACAGTATCAGTATGATTGGATCACGATGTATCTCACACCAATGAGACTGACATTTTGTTCATTGTATGCATGTGTGCTAGATATCGAGCTAAGCCTACCAAAAAGCACCTTGAAGCGGTTAAGCGGGTCTTTCGGTATCTCCAAGGAACTATTAACATGGGACTTTGGTATCCGAAGGACTCGGTATGTCACTAACGGCCTATCACGATCTTGACCATGCAGGATGTCAAGATACACGTCGAAATCACGTCGGTGGTGCTCAATTTTTAGGTGATAAGCTTGTGTCGGTCTTCAAAGAAACAAATGAGCACTTCCATATCCTCTACAGAGGTGAATACATAGCCATGTCATCTTGTTGTGCTCAAATCTTATGGATGAGATCCCGTTATCGACTATGGCTTTGTATTCAACAAAGTTCCTATGTATTGTGATAACAAAAGTGCCATTGCTCTCATCGCAACAATGTTCAACACTCTAGAGCAAAGCACATCGACATTCGACATCACTTCATCGGGAACAAGTTGAAAACGGTGTGGTTGAACTATACTGTAAGGACCGAATATCAACTTGCGAGACATCTTCACAAAAGCTCTCTCGAGAACGTTTTGAGTTTATTCTTCCACGACTAGGCTTAAAGAGCCTTCAACCGAACGCCAAACGTCTTCGTGAAGACGTCGAGGAGTAAAGGTGTTCGACTCTATCTACTCTCAGATATATCTTTTCAAAAACCAAATACAAAAATATAAAACCAACAAAACGAAAATAGAAAAATATAAAACTTTTCAAAATCCATAAAAATCAGAAAATCTTGAAAATCTTCAAAAATATTGTTTATTTTATCATGTTTTTCTTGTCGGTTCGTTAACATCTATGGACTTTGAGTTGTCACTCAAAGAATGGCACGAGTCTCTAGATGAAGTTCGAACTCTTAAAAAAAAAAAAAAAAAAAAAAAAAAAAAAAAAAAAAAAAGAGATGGAGAAAATGTAGGTTTATTGTCATTTCAGGCAGTAACCCGTATTTCATAGAAAGAACAGAGCCATGCTTTATCATGTTTTTTCAAAATCTCATGCTCTGATTCTATAAACATTTATCTACTATCGATTGAAAACTAATTGCTTTCTAAAATAACTTGGACTCAAGTTTGAAAATCATCTGGGCTTATTTGTCAAAATATCTATCCATCAATCAACAACTTATGTCACTGATTGAGGGGGAGAATGATTTCAATTAAATCAAAAGGTTATTTGTCATTCAACTGTTTTCAAAAGATAATCATGCATGTATTAATCAATGGAGTTTAAAGTCTCATAATCCGATCCTTATCAGTCAAAATGTTTTCATAATCAAGTCACAATTCTCCTTAAAAGCCTTCCAAATCAATTTAAATCTACAGAGATCACAACTCTCAAATGATTTGAAAATTGTGATCGGGGGAGAATTTGTGATTTAAATTGGAGTTAAACTGATAATTCAGTAAATGGTTTCATAAAGTGTTTAGCAAACTTTCCTCCCCACATGTGACAAACGATTTCAATTTTCCATGTACATGTTGAGGGGGAGCATCTATCTTAAACCACAATGAATTGAAACGTGATTAATTTGTCTCAAAGTGCAGATTTCCTCTAGTATGTGCAAAACTCTTTTAAAACACGAGGCACATATTGAGGGGGAGCAATCTTTTGAAAAACCTCATCCTTCCCCAAAATACTTTATCTACTTGATTTAATATGGGAAGTGATGTTGATATTTTTAGAAAATGGAATTCAAAGAAGTTAATTCTTCCTCTTGCCTCCGTGTGTCGAAATATTTCAAATACATGAAGCACATGTTGAGGGGGAGCTATTGTTCTAAAAATATCAAAAACAATTCAGGTACAAAATGCTTTGATAATATATCACAAGTATCTGGATTGATTTTCAAAATGGTTTTCAATTGGTTCCAATGGCAGATGAACAATACCAAATAGACCGACCAAATTTACTTTATGCATGGTGATATAAGGATGGATAGGTTAGGTATTCGTTCCCATGATCCGCCAGAACCGGAGGGATCTACCCAGGGACAATTCACTAGATAGTGTAGAGTCCTTAGGTATGTTGAGAAAAGGAGAAAAGTGAGTAATGGGAAGAGTGCGGACTGAGATAGAGCTAGAACTGGAATAAACCAAACAAGGTTCTAGTTATGAAATCTTGGTAAGCACTGAAGGGGTTGAAGAATGAAAAAGAATTGAATGAGAAAAGGGTGAAAAGAAATAGCCCTCCAATAATTCAACCTTAGGACAGAAACCGGGTTCACTACATATGCTATTAGTGGTTACTTAGGTAACACTGGTATTGAAGACAAGACGTCATGGACCCAGTGACGCACTACACTACAACTTCCCAAACTACTCAAGTTCCTCTTAAAAGGACTTGTTTCATTCTCACGGGGAACCGACATAATCTATCGACTTTCTCTTAGAGATGGTTGATATTGAAGAAGGAGACCCTCTCCCTAATCTCCGGCATAGGAACCAAATGTGCACTATTGAGTCTAGAGCCAAGAGATCATCCACAATATCTCATTAGGACACAAAGTTAATGAAGACTCTCTGTTTCTGTAACACCCCAACCCGACGAGGGTAGAAGTGTCACATTTTGGTGTCATATCAGAACATACAATTAAAATCTTTACAAACGGAAACCTTAAAAATGAAGTATCAAATCATATAAACAATTGGCTGACGAGGAAAATACAATGTCTAAAATGGAATGGAAAATCAAAACAAAACTCTTCAAAGTAAGTCCAAATGATAAGGTAACTAGGTTTGGTCCACTCAGATAATCCAACTCTCAGCCCATCAAAGCCCATCAAAGCCCATCTTCAAATCTAAAACCTGCCGCAGGAAAAGAAATGTGGCTGAGCTTAAAAAGCCCAGTGAACAGATATAACAAAACGAAAGCTAAATAGAATCTAAAATGCAAAATGAAATGAAGGAAACGGATAATAAAGTCACAGCGAAATGAGGACAATGAGTCAATGAGGATCCTGCAGAAAACAATTATACAGATATCCAAAGCACATATAACAAGGAGAACGAAGCAAAGCATCGATGACATGTATACATGCACATACAAACCAGGCATACAAGTACTGAAACATAAGCAAGCATAGCAGACGTCGTATCCACACAACATATACAGCATACAATCAATTCAGGAAAATCATAAGCCATACAAGTAAAAGAGAAATCTAAGGCAAGCGGAAGCAATTAATTAGTAAGTGAGCATGGCAATTCACACAGGTCAAAAACCCTTAGTTGAAAACGTAATCAGTATCATGACAACGGAAGTACTAACAACAGTCAACACATGGCAGTCACACGTAATAAGTAGGAATACAGTATAAAGATATAATTAAATGAATTAAAGACATAGCAGGGCAATTAAACAATTTAACAAGCCAGACATCACAAGCTGAACCAATTACCCAATCAAACCGTAGCATAAACCGAAATGCAAACATGGCAGGTCAACAACAAGCAGATAAGGATACAACGGATAGTCATAGTCCACGAGATCAACTGAACGTAGTACACATAATAAACAGACAAAACTATCGATTACACAAAAGCATGATCGCCAGACAATACAAAGGGTCACCTAACAGTGAGATCTCATATCATCAGATAGAGACAGGTAATTCAGATAACCGCATGTTAATCACATCATAGCAGGATAATCAGTAGTCACATAAAACATAAATAGCATAAACAAATCAAATAAACACATAATAACCCGGTACGTGAATGGAACGATAGTCTGAAATAACGGAATGAGAGTGTGACAGATCAAAGAAATGGAATATATATATCTTGGTAGTAGAGTGAGTCATATAAGGGTACACAGAATATGGTGCGTTGGGGAAATGTAGAAGGTACAATATAGGTATATCAAAGGTGTAAGGGTTGTCAGAAATCTATCCCGAGCCAACAAAACAAACCATATCAATAGTGGCAATAGCAGCCAAGTAACCAATAGTAACCATTGTATTTCGGAGGGTGACCTCGAATACCAAACCAATATGAGGAGACCTCAGTAACGATGGAGTAGCTAGCTCCCAAAATGTGAGGGGTGTATTGCACACGCACCACATCACCAAAACAATATATCAATATCAATACAATACAAATCTAGGATGCATCCATACGCCCAAAACAATAGTGGCCATACAATATATCCGCGCGCGCATAATCAATACAAAATGGGGACGGTGTGGAACATCACTCATCCACACCGAGTCATGCCATTGGTGCATCAATGACACGGACATGGAACCCCATGCCTAGTTAATGGCTCGGGTATCAATCAAGGGTCGATAAAAGTTCAAAGTGTAGCGATATATAGGTCTTCATAAACAAAGGTGCAATATCAGTAGTTCACAATTCAGAGGTTCATAGCAATAATTCAATATCAAGGTCCAATATCAATGTTTCAATAACAAAGTTTCAAAAGCACACATATAATAGCACAGGTCAAAAGCAAAAGTTCAATAGCAAAGGGTTCAATAACGAAAGGATCAATAGCAATGGTTCAATATCAAGGGGTCGGCAGTAAGCAAAGGTTCAATATCAGAGGATCAATAGCAATGAAAGCATAGCAATGAATATCATAAGCGAAACAAAATCGAAGGACCAGAAAGTCATGAGAGATCCCTACTGAAAAGGGATAGAATATCTGTACCTCAATCGAAGCAAACAAAATAGGAAAGTCAGGTCACACGATGAATCAATCCCGCCGTCCAGAACCTATATGAATTTGATAACGCTTATTAAAGTCGGATTACTCATTTTAGACGGCTTTCCATTTTTTTAGCATGATTCCACTTTTAGTAACTTTCTATTCTAGGCAGGTTTCCATATTTAGTAACTTTCCCAAATTAGTAATCTCTCTCGAATTAGTAACTTGATATTTTAGGGTTATAATTGTCAATTAAATAGACTTAAAGGTTTAATTAATTAGATTTAAAGGTTTAATCTAATCACTATCATAGTTTAGGTTTATTATGCCACTTTAGCAAAGTTTAGGATCTAGTTATAATAATCTCCAAAGTCTAAGGTTAATTGTGTTAAATGAGCATATAACTTATATTATTAATGAAATACAACTCAAAACGAATTCGGATGATTAAATAACGACGGCTTTTCTATTTCTACTTATAATAGCAGTATACATATACGTATAGACACATGCAAAACTCATCAAGGACTCATGCACCTCTCGACTCAACATGACAACATAATTATGTTATACGGTTTATAAAAATCACCGAGGCCCCCACTTTGCCAATCTACCCTATGCCCAAAACGCATCTCATAAAATCCAGGCCCAATGAAAAGAGAAAACACCAGGTCCAAGTTTTATTAGCAATTTCATCATGTCACCATAAATTGATCTACCCAATCAGTGTATCCTAACACTAGATAATCCATATACCTTACGCATGCAACCAAGTACAACACACATTTCCCATACATTTTTAATATGCAAGACTTAACGATATTATCATTGTTTCATATATATACACATACCTGCGTGACCACGTGAACCTCACGTACCCTTAAACATACGACACCACAACCTCTTCCAAAACCAGTTTAGTTTCATATAACAGATTTCATGCGACGAATGTTAACATTTTATGATGATTATTATCCTTTATGTGATGAATGTTATACATGCACTCGAATGGATCATATATACACGATCAAAATAAATGAGGATGAGATGTGATTCAATACCCTAGTCAACTGAATGGAAGACAAGGACTCGAGAGAAGCAACCCACGACAACACCTTTTGAACCAACTGGATCACAGCAGCCTCACGATACAACGAGTCTCTCTCTCGTGTCGAATGGAAGAAACAACGAACCTAGGACCAAGAACCATGGTCAAGCCGAAAACAAAACAGTCCCCACCTTTGAATTAGCACCCACGACAAGAACAGCAGCAAGACACCCACGACAGCAGCCTCTAATGTCACCCACGACAGCAGCAACACGAAGTCTATGAGTCCTTCCTTGAACCTTCTTGATGTCAACAGAAAGAAAGAAAAAAAAAAGAAAAGAAATGGAGATGGAGTCTTGTGTTGACAGAATAAATATGGAGATGGAAGTTTCTCTTTGTTTCTTTTATTTTGAATGCATAATGAAAGGAATATGGCAACTCTTACATTTGGAAGGGAGCGTGTAGAAAAGCCACCATTTCAGGAATTAGGTTGAGTGGGGGAACCGGTTTAAGACACTCGCTTAGAACCTTTCAACAAAAGCTAGTGATAAGAGTTTAAAAAAAAAAGAAAGAGTGGCGTAATTTTAGGCATAATTTATGGAAAAGAGATCTTTTAAATTAATAGGGTATTATCTTTATTATTATCAAATTATGTGGTATTTAATCCAATGTTAGAATTGGTTTTCAAGATAGCTAGATGAACATGTAAACGTGTGATACTTTTAGTTTCTGTCGAAAATTTTAATATTACTTACGGTAGAGATTTCATATTCGTAGTTAATTCATGACGCATAGTTTAACATAAGGTTTAAGCTATTAAATAGCCACGTACTTTCTCAAATGTCCCGATATGGTACATGTACTTTTTTTGCAACCTGGTTAGGTAGTGTACTTTTGTTTCTGTGTCGATATGGTCACAAACTTCCTACGTGGCATATCAAGTAAATAGATTCAACCTCACGTGGAATTTTTCTTGTTTTTCTTTTTTTTAACGCATGCCAATAAAACCATGTGGTTTTCCCCCCACTCCTCACTTTACCCCGCTTCACTTTCCCCCCTTTTTCACCACATGAACCCTAATTATGTAATCATAATAATCAAAAAATTGACATAATCCATGAAGAAGATATCACTTGTTATTCATCACGAAGGTACATTTACCTCGATCCCCGTACTACAAATGAAGGTGATGTTGATGTTGTAGAGAATGCGGATTGGGTAAATGCAACCATGCGAGGCTTTTAAAATTGTCAAAGAGTCTTTGTATGTTTCGGTTGAAGGTATGTACTCATCGTGCTCCTAAACAAGAGTTGGGTAAACATTTGAAATATTTAAGGAATGATAGTGACTTAGCAAATTGTATCAAATTAGCTTTTGATAATCGATGCAAGGTAGAACTCTATGTTGAACATCATAGATATGATGTTATAGCAGAGGGTGTAGATGCTAGTATTGAGGTAGATGAAGATGATGAATGTGATAATGAAATTGATTTTGAAAATGTAGCAGAATATGTAGGTCCAGAACATGTAGGTGAAGATGATGTGGTTATTCCAAAGTTTGACACTAAGGATAGTTTTCTAAGTAAGCTTGTTGATGGTAAGTTCATTAAAGATGATGCTAGACGACTAAAGCCAATTTAGGTACAAGCTCTTGCTTAATGGACAGGAACATGAAGTCGGGCAAAGAGAGATTGATGATGATATAAGGTGAAAGAGGGTTTTCATATCCTTTTTGATCCTAACATACCATGGAATGAGATGAAACCATCCTTGGGTATGAGATTTGAACACCCAGAGCAGCTGAAAGAGTGTTTGATTAACTATGGGGTTGCCCATGGTTATCAGTTATGGTATAGAAGGAATGACTATAGAAGTTTAGCTGTGTTGTGTGGAAGAGATGTGAAAGAGGGTAGGTGTTCTAGCCAGAGAGGTAAAAGGAAGGTGGATGAGGACACAAGTAAGTCTAAGTGTAAGGAAATCATTGTTTGTTCACCTAAGTCTAAGTCTAAGTCTAAGTCCAAGTGTAAGACACCTGATTTAGGTAACACTTCACAGAAAGGTTGTTCATTTAAATTATGGGCAGGATGGATGCAAGGTGAGACAACTTTCCAGATCAAAACATTGATTCCTAAGCACTCATGCGCAAGGAATTTTGCTCTTGGGTCATTGGTTACTTACAGGTGGCTAGCTAAACAGTTTGCATTGGAGGTTATTAGGAATCCAACTATTAGTTATAGGCAGATGCAAATAGATGTTAAGCAAAAGTTTTTTATTAATGTAAGTATTGGGATGTGTAAGAGGGCAAAGCAGAGGGCAATTTATGATCATCAAGGAGGTCTGGTAGAGCACTATGCAAAGCTCTGGGATTACAGAGAACAAGTCTTGGTAACCAATCCTGGTTCTTCAGTGCACTTAGATGTGGACACTTTGGATGGTGGAAAAACTCAATTCAAAAGAATATATGTATGCTTCAAAGGTATCTTGTTTTACAAATATAATACTTGTTTAACACTTGGTTTCTAACATTGAATGTAGTCTAACATTGTTTTATTCCATAGCTATGAAAGAAGGATGGGGAGGATGCAGAAGAGTTATTGGTTTGGATGGTTGTTTTTTGAGATCCACTTGCAGAGTGAGTTATTATGACCATGGGAAGAGATGCTAACAACCGGATGTTTCCCATGGCTTGGGCGAAGGTAAGCATTGAAAACAATGAGAATTGGATGTGGTTTGTGAATCACTTGTCTCAAGACTTTAATCTTGCAGTTGGTTTATACTTGACAATCATTTCGATGGTCACAAGGTAAATACTAGGTGCAAACATATAGTACAATCTATCCACCGCTAGTACTAACTCCTATCAACGCATGTTCTGTGGTCTAATTCAGTTGTTAAAGAAATCCTACCGCATCTTGAACATAGACTGTGCAAGGCACATCTATGCTAATTTCAAAAGAAATGGAATGGATTGCACTACAAGTCCTTGTTTTGGGGTGCTGCTTCATCTACTTTAGAGGTACTATTCAAACAAAAAATGGAACTTATAAAAAACATTGATCATGAGGCAGAAAAATGGTTACTAGATAGAGACCCTAAGACTTGGTGTAGGGCTTATTTTCAAATGGATAGGACTTGTGCTGCCTTTGAGAATGGCATCTCAGAAGCATACCATAGTGCCATAGCGACACTTAGATGCAAACCTTTAATTACTATGCTAGAAGAAATTAGGGTTTACTTGATGCAAAGAATGGTTGCTATGAATGAAAAGGCTACAAAGTTAAATGATAGTGTCACTCCTTCCATTAGAAAAGAATTAGAGAAACTTAGAGATCACCAAAGGTTTTGGGAAGTTTATGCAAGTGGATTTCAGGAATTTGAGGTTAGAAAAGCAGATCATGCATTTGGTGTTAACTTGAAGACTAAGTCATGTACTTGTAAGTGGTGGGATTTATCTGGAATCCCATGTGTGCATGCAGTTGCTGCATATTGTTATCTTAATCAAGATCCTGCAATTGGTGCTTCTAGCTATTATAAAAAAGCGATGTGGGTTGAAACATACAGTCACTTTATTAGGACAGTTGGTGGTAGTTCAATATGGCCAAAGACTGATCATATGCCACCCTTACCCCCCAAGAAAAGGGTCATGTCAGGTAGGCCTAGAAATAAAAGGATTAAACATCAAACTGAGTCTATCAATGAGGTTTCTAGGCATGGTAGAACGATGACTTGCACAAACCGGGAGAAAGGTCATAACAAAGCAAGATGTTACAATCAAACAAGGCCAAAACCAGTGAAAGAAAAAAGAAGACCTGGTAGGAAACCCAAAAGTGCTACCTATCAGCCATTCAACCCACCCAATGATTGCTCTGGTCCAAGTAATGAACCACATGATGAAGATCCACATGAAGCAGATCCACATGATGAAGATCCACATGAAGCAAGATCCACATGAAGCAGATCCACATGTTGTAGATCCACATGATGCAGATCCACATGATGCAGATCCAGATGAAATACCTATTCCAAGTTCATATCCTGAATTTGCAGATTCAAATGCTAGTCAAAGCTTCACAGGTATACTAAAAAGTGTGGAAGAACAGGTATATACCTTCACTCTAACAAAATCTTATAAATCTGTAATCTTATACTGATGCAGAAATCTATTTCTATTGACAGAGACAAGATGCACAAGATGCGATATTCTCGATGCGAAGTTATGAGGCTTCTCGAGATAATCAAGCGTAAGAAACCGCAAAAGAGAGGCCAACAGACAATATCATCAAAAGGATCTAGACCTAGCAAGACTTGGACTAATTAGAAAGAGAGGACTTAGGGGACCATCTGAAAGGATCAGGAATCAAAAGAGGAAGGAAGACCCCAATGCTCCTGGACACACCCCAGATACTGCACTTGGTGTATCAGATTCAGATTGAAGACCGGAAAAGGAAGAAGACCCAAATGTTCTTTAAATATATCTTTTGTTAGACACCAAGTAGTGGGTATCTTGGACCACTTTAATTGTATGTTTTTTTTATCTATCCTAGAAGTGACATGTTTCCTTGGACCACTTTAATTGTGGCATGTGGATGGTACCACTTAAAACAATATGTTTTGGGACCTAGTAATGCGATGAGATCTTTATATTGCATGGCATGTCTTTTGTTTTGCTTTAATTGATGAATATTGCATGGCATTACATACGTAAACATGGACATAAACTACCAACAAAAGAGATAGTCATTACACATACATAGTAATTACATAAACAAATCATTACACACATAGATAGTCATTACACATAGTCTTTGGGTGTTAACCCATCTGTAGCAACTAGAATAGATTCATTGACATGAAACATAAACTACCAACAAAAGAGACCTTGCATACCACATGTTTGAACAACTAGGCAAAGATGTTTCTTTCGCTTGCCCTTTTGTCTGCAATCGGTTCGATGGCTTTTTGATTCCAAATTTCTTACCTTTGATATCCTCCCAAGTCGATTAGCGACTAGTCCTAGCACTATAATTCTTTACCGCACTTGGGCCACTAGCTTCGACTTTTGACCTTTTCATCGCTTGACTTTTGGCTTCAATAGCTAGTGGCTTTTGAACATCATCATAGTAACCAGAGGAAAGTAATAACCCAAGCCACCGGAGCTATTAGTTCAAAGACTTGATTCAGATTCATCGCCAGAATCGATGAAATGCATATCACGATTCATCGGGTTTGGAGCTCATTGTTAAGGTGGATTAAAAGGGTTAATCACTTGTTTGACTTTCTTAATTCGAAAATATGAGGTGTGTTATAGTGTGGATATAAATGGCAAAGAAACTACCCAATGTATTAATGTCTCACCTACAATGTAAATGTAATTGAATGTCGATTTGGTTATCTACGTTTGACTTGCATTGACCCTCACTTATGACCCATAACAAAAAATATCTTTGACCCTCACTTTTGACCCATTACATAGCACATAACTAACAAAACACAAAAGCATTATCACAAGATTCACAAAATCCAACTGCATTGTCATTGATACAAGATTAACTACATCCATTACACAATCCTAACATCTAGATTCACAAAGCCTACCCTTGACATGCTTAAGACACAATCCTAACAACTAGATAAAGCCATACCAAAGAAACCTTATCATCATTAAGTTAGGAAATACATAACAAAAACAACAATAGTAAAGAAAATCACTGCTTTTTTGTAGCATTCACCAGTGCTAGTTCTCTCATTGAGTTCCACCTCCAGTTCACGAATTCTTGACCTATATGTGAATTCTTGCACTTGCATTTCTCGCCTTAGCTGTTGGACTTGAGTGTAGAGACTATGCATCTCAGTTCTATAGTAACCATAACGAAGCTCAGGATCAAGAAAAAAGTAAAATCGGCATTGGTTGCCAGAATCCTATAAACACAAAAATTAGCATAAACACAATGTAAATAACCAAAGATGAATGCTTTTGCTTACACTTGATTAGGCAAAGAAAGAAATCTTCTAGCGGTTGGCAGGGTGCGCGAGGTTCTCTCACCACAGTGCAAGTCACAGAAACAGTGCGTGGGAATTGGTCTAAGCCAGTTGGAGGTTGAAGATGATGAAGACATGATTCAATTGGGATAAAATTTGATTTGGGGGTACAATTTAGGGTTGGAAAGGTAGGTTTTGTTGTTTATATAAAGGTAGATGATGTTGGCAACGGTTATATTTTGAGTTTAATGGCCACGTCACACACCCACAACTGACTTGGCAAGACACGTAGGTGACAGGTAGGACAAGTGCTGGAAAAATTAAGTATAGGTACCATATCGACACAGAAAAATAAGTACACTACCTAACCAGGTTGCAAAAAAAGTACAGGTACCATATCGGGACATTTGAGAAAGTACGTGGCTATTTAATAGCTTAAACCCGTTTAACATATCTCATTCATTTATTAGGACATTGGTTAAGAAGAGAGAGAAAAAATAAAATATTAGACCAGATTTCATGTTGTTATAATTCTCATTACTTAAGTTTCAATTATTTAAAATACTTGCGGTAAAATTCAAAATTGATGCAATTTTTAATGGTCAAAAATTGAGGGTTTTACAGTTTCACACAATGTGGAAAGAGAGAACATATCTTAAGAGTCATACGCATTATCTTCGTGGTATTGCCAGAACATCTGAGTGATATGAAAACATATTCACAATGAAGATGGAGATCCTTCTAGAGCCATCATCAAACAAGCTCTTGGTAGGTGATATGTGAGATCTTGCAATAGATCAAGCTTGTGACAACTGGATAGAAACGATGGGGCGAATCATTCTTGAATCAACCTTGGTCCAGGAAATGAATTGACGGATACCTTTAAAAACCGGTCGTTGTGCTTAAAAGTTCTTTTTCACAGCACATCGACTGTGTATTAATGTTTCAAAATTAAAGGGTATTTATGATTGATAAATGATTTTCCATAAAACCTTCGTTGTATTGCAAAAACAATTTCTATTGAGTAATACACGATTGTTAGTCAAATATCTTTTTATCAATCAGTGAATCTCAATTCGCTGGTTCACTCACTCCGTGTTGTCTTCTTTGAGACGTTCCGGTTTGAGAACAAATAGAGAGCAACCGCGAAACCCCGTCAAGGAGATTCTTCGAATTATACCGATCACGAGCGATTAGTAATCGATCAACGGGAACCGTGGGCGTGTACTCAATTCAACGAAGTGGTCAAAGACACTTTCGTGTGTTTTATTGCTAACTGTTGTTTGTAGGTACATTTGGAAGGTTGCAGCTGATCGATATTGAGAAGTTAATTCATAGCCGCATGCTCACAACATCCACACTTAATTAAAGAAATCATGACAAGTGCTAATATACATAACCTGGCTCTGATAGATGGAAATATCATGAACCAGTAAAGCTTCCGCTACTCTGATGAAAAGATGTCATGATCCAGAAAGTGTGAGCATGTCGGTCCAAAAGTCACAACTTCACATACAATCAACACCACAATGGAAGAGTCAGGGATTTACGGTAGCTGATGATCTCAAAGCTGGCTCAAACACTCAAACATCACGTGGATCAGTTAAAGACTTCCACTTGGATTAATAAAGACATGCAGAACTTGAAGAATCAAAGACTACGAGCTAAAGAACAAAAGTGCTTAATCAAAGAAACCAAGAACAACGAAACGTTATATCTGTTTATAATCTATGTAAGTTGAGGTGACCTCCCTTAGGGGGAGATTGTTGGGATTTGGTAAATCCAGTACTTAAAGTGTCGGTCACCTAAAGTATGTATACTTGTTAGAAAGCTCGTAGTCGTAGTAATTCAGTGTTAGTATTTAGTTTACTTTGTAACACCGTGGAGGACGGACGGTCTTTACCCATCGTATGCCTCGATCCACGCCCTAAAGTAGGCGTCTAAGCTTGTACCCTATAAATACCCTTTGCCTTCCAAGGCAAAGGGTTGGAGCTTCATAATACATTTTTCTTTGTCTCTCTAGGGTTCCCATTCTCTCCCACTTTCTCTCTCTAAACTCTTAATCTAGCCGCCGCACCTCTTGTTTAACAAACCAAGATCCTACACATACATTTAATATTTTCATGTCTAAATCAAGTAGCAGATAAAATCCTCACTATCATCAATAAACTAAAAAGGTGAATTGTGGAAAACTAGAAGGGGGGGTTGAATAGTTTTGCCGATTTTAAGTTGATTTCAAAAACTTTAGATTCGATATTATGTGAAATCGTATGGATGTTGAGAACGTATAGATCTAATGATAATGCAAGCAAATAAATAAAGATAAGGGATAGAAATGACACAACCGATTTATAATGGTTCGGCTACAAGGACACCTTCCTTGCCCTACTCCACTCCCCGAGTCACCTACTCGAGAGTTCAAGCACTATGTCAACAAACTCCATCACTTGACGGAGAAGCCTTCACAACGTTGCTTACACTTTTTCCGGTACAAAGCTAGATACCGAGTCCGTAGCACGGTGGACCAAACCAACACAACTATTACACAACAAATATGTGAAATATCAAATACAAGATCTTCGCTACGTAAATCTTGGAGTGACAAATCAATCAAGGACCCTTGGTTGGATGACTTGTAGAATGCTCGTGATCTCGCCTTAGAGAAGGACCTATATGAGGATCACAAATAGAAAGAAAGAAGAACAACTCTCTATATCAAGTGATCTATATGTTAGAAGAGAATGAGAGTGTATGAGAGATTTAGTAAGAAAAGGGGTGAGTTAGAATGAAGAAATGGCTCTCTATTTATAGGCAAATTTCCTCACTGTTCCCCGGATCCCACGGATCCCTTCCACTTGGGATCCGGCTAGCACAAAGCTAGGGATCCGTGGAACGCTCCTCTTTGCCCATGGGTTTTTTGGTTATGGGTCATGGGTTATGGGTTGGTCCATGGTTTTTTTCTTTAGATTCAATGTATCTAAGTATACATTGTATCTAGTCTTCTTGGGTATGATCCATGGGTTATGGTTTTTACCCATCCTAATAAACTATTACAACAAATGCTTAATTACTACATTTTTGTATTTAAATGGCTATATGTAAATGCTTTACAAAATTAACATGTATCCTTATAATTATACTTAAGACAACATTATATTCGTTATCAACAAAACACAAAGAGATCGCAAAATATTAATAAATGTTTTTTTCGGTTTATTTGTATTAACAATCTCCCCCTTTTTGTTGATGACAAAACATAATGTTATGATGAGTAAAACATAAGAATAGATGTATGTTTTGAAAGCCCCCTAAGGTTTTACTTCTTCTCCCTTTTGTCGAAACAAAAGTTAACCTGGAGGAAAAAGTAGTCTCACGATTTCTTACTCCCTCGACGGTAGCTCCCTTGTTTTGGGCGTCAAGTGAAGAAAATAAAATCCTACCAAAAGAAAGGTTAGTAACATGCTTAAATAATCTTGTGGTTGCCGAGAATCAAGATTGGGAGCCAAGGTATGTAAACAAGGCCTTGTAATAAAACGAAAAATTGTAGTGGTAGTTATGCCACTAACAAGCATGTAAAAATAAGAACAAGACTTGTTCTTGAAAATGACTTCAAAAGAAAAATAATACTAAAAGTGAAAAATAATAGTAGTTATTCCTTCCATGCTTGCATAAGGTTATGGATGGAGGTTTTGATGAGTAATGGTATTGATGCGATCAAGGATGAGGTTGAGTATGAAACGCATTTCTTCCCTAACTTCTATTGCAATTTCCCTAGTGGATTGGCAATGTTCACAATGTAAATGATGTGGGTAATGAGTGTGGAAGTTTTCCGGGTTGTTTTGATTTGAGTTATGCGGAAGTTGTGGTGGAAAAATAGGAAAATATGAGTCAATATCCGGAATGTTTGTAAATGGTGGTGGAAAAGAACCTAGATGTTCTTGTAATGTGATGGGAGTGATATGTGCTTAAACACATATCTTTTCATTAGTAAATCTGACCCAAAACAACCAAAAAAGAGCCGTTTATTGCTAATATTTAATGGTTTCTTGAGTTTATGCATGTGCAGGTACGGATATGTAAAAACACACAAAAAGGAACCAAATCAGACGTAAATCCGAGCACGAGAGATCAAGAGAGTTTGAGCTGAGCCGGAAGGTCGGGATTGTGCATTTTGGAAGATTTTATTCTCCGAGGATGATTTTTAGAAGTTACAATCAAGTTTGAAGAAATGTCAAGATCAGTCCCTGAACTTTGAGCTTTTGGCAGAATTGATCCCTCAAGTTTCAGAAGTTGCAAATTTCACCCTTGGATTATTTGTTAATGACAAGTTCAGCCCTTGGAAGACATTTTCAGAATTTACAGTTTTGGCCCCTGGAATTTCAGTTTGTACACCTTTGGTCCTTACATTACTACATGGATCTATTTTTAATCCAAAGTCCAAAACCAATCACTACACCTCTTGGCCCAAGTTTAAGCCACAGCCCAAATCAAACCACTACTTACCCGGTCTTTAATACTCAACCCATCACACCATTTGGACCCTAGTCAACCTAACCAAACCCGGGTCAAAACACTTGAAATAATATTAAGAAATCACGCGCGCTTGTTTTTTCCCCCAAACCCAAATAAACCCATAATACTAAGAACCCTAAAACACCCCTGAGATTAATTGTACAAATTCACTATCATTAAGGGTAATATTGTCCTTTTCCTGACACACGTGATTGCCAGGTCATCAATCCGTGTGCATTCTCTTCTCTGATTGGCTGTTGATACGTGGTGAGAGTGATCTAAAGGCTATGATTAATGGGATGACAAGAGACTATGATCCAAGGGCTGTAAACTCTCAAAAGAAACACACATTTGTCTTTCCAGAACCTTCTGAAGACCTCAAGAGCTTAAGCAGTTGCTATATAAGACCCTTGATTTCACCTTGTAATATGTAGTAGTTTTTAGGGAGAGAAAGTAGATTAGGAGTAGAGTAGGATTAGATTAGAGTATTTCTGATTAATTACTTGTTTTCAATGTTTTAGTTTTAATACCAGTCATTATAATTTCATTTGTACTCAACCTTTATTAATACAAGCTTTCATTTTCATCAAAATTTACATCATTGTTTCATTGTCTTATTTCACTTATTATCGCTTTCAAACACTTATTTGAGCTTATTTTAAATCTAAGTTAGTTTGTTATTCGATTCTACTCTCATTTTCACATAGTCAATAAAAGTCAACAGTTAGAGTTTTATTTAGAAATGGTTCGGATTGTCGATCCGCTAAGGATTTGGGTTGATTTGGATTTGAATTGGGTTGAAATCGGTTTATGATAGAGGTTACTTGTTTCATTAGCAGTGACAGATCATTTGTAAGTTCGCTTTTATCTCCTAGTTCTATATCGTAGTGTAGAATTTCTCATTGTTGCTTATTGTTGTTTGTTTATGATTAGCATAGTCTAGTTTATTGATTTACGCTTGTTAGATTAGTTGTGTTTCGAATGAGTTTATCTGTTGTTATCTGCTCAAAGAAATCGCTCATCTGTTCATTTCATCATAACTCGCATATGCGCTTATTGTAATTTGATAGTTATAGTTTAGATAATTGCTCCATTTAGCTTGCACTTAATCCTTTACACTTGTTATAGTTTGATTCATGGTTTGGATCTGAATTAAGAGTTTGAATCTGCACATTAGTTCATTTAAGGTGTGTTTGGCATTAGGTCCATATTTGAGTTTAAGGCTTATCCAGAGGTCTTAGTTAGTTGAGTTAATCATTTGTAGGTTAGTTAGACTAAATTGGATCATTGTTTTGCTTCTGCAACTACTCAAAGTCAAATCTGCATTTTACCTGATCTCATAAGCTCATCAGTAAGGTTAGATGATTGCATAAGTACAAATCAGTGTTAGAATCATAAAAGTTAGCTAGCATTAGGTTCATTACATTGATTTTCATTAATTTCAGTTAAAAACTTTGAATCAAATCTCACAGAAGTCAACATTTTACAATTTGTCTCAAAAGTCAAATGTACCAAAATCAGTTTTCATCAGATTTTCTAGGCCTTGTATTAGCTTCATTTGAGCTTGTCTTTGCCTGAAATTTGGTACAAATGTTCTCTAGTTGGTAGTCTTTAGTTTCCAATTCATAGTTCTTGTTCCACCACTTGATAAGTCGATGCAAGAACTCAAACAAAGTGGGTCGAACTCGTTTGGGAAGTAGCAATCAGTTAGCTTAATCTTGGTAGAATGCTTATTAGGTGTTAGGAGTAGCTATAATCAGTTGTTTTAGAGTTATTATAGTATAAGTTAGCTTCTGTATTGGATTGGTGCCTTATTGTGCTTATTAGCTTAATTTCTATAGCTTATTTCATAACAGTTACACTACAACTTCTATATTTCCCACATAAGCATCATGTTTTATATTTTTCATAACTTTAGAATAAGATTTTAGAATTTTCCTGAGTTTTTCATAATTTGTAGTCACTGTTTAGTATTTTTCTTAATTAAAAATAGTTTTTAGTCACTTTTAAATAGCTTTAATTGCAATTAATTCAGAAAAAGTTCCAAAAAAATAATTTTTCAATTTTCCCAGTTTAAGAAAAATATAAAAAGCATAAAAAATATTTTTCCCTATTTTTCCCCTTTTATTTGGTATTTTTCACAATTTAAATTAGATTTAAATAGTTTAAAATTAGTAGAAATTAGAAAAATGATCAGAAAATTACAAAAATAGTTTTGAAAAGTCTCTTATGTTATTTTAGATTTTTAGAAATTAGTTTCATAATTTTCCCTTTAATTTTCATAATTTTTAGTATTTTAATTTAGTTTTAATAGTTAAAATTTAGTTTTTAATTAGAATTAATTCAAGAAAATTCCTAAAAAAAAATAGTTTTAATTCATAATTAGTTTTCTAATATCATTTTTAGCATAAAAGTAATTTTAGGATTTAGATTAGACGTAATTGCATTTTATTCGCGTTTCATTTAAATTTCGTATTTACGTTTTAGTGTAGAATTGCGTAGTTTGCCTTTATTCTTAGGTTTTCCCCATAGATTTTAATCCTATATGCTTTCCTTATCCCGTAGTTTAGAAAACATCATATTATCCCCTTTTCTCATTCAAATCCCGATAATTGAGACGTGAGTTGGAAATTCCATTCAACCCTCGTTCGGAACGATCTCGGTGCTCAAACCTAATACGTTTGAGTTACCCAACATACTACACAACTTCTTCTATTATTATTGGTTTGTCCGAACTGTTTTAAGTTTCTTACGGTTAGTCATTCACAAGTGGCTAGCTTGTGTGAGATAACTTGACGGTTTGGACGATATCAGGGAGCTAATGGTGGTGATGTTTCAAGATCTTGAAAAATAGTATTTGGTAATATGGGAGGTGTTGAAAAGACTATTTCTTTTTCTTTAGGTTGGGTAGATCTTGTTGGAGTCTTAAGGAGTTCCAAAAGAGTGATTTTAGGTGGTGATGAAGTTGGTGTACTTGTTGGTGATCAGGGAGGTGCTATAATGGAAGCATCTTGTGGTGAGTTATTTGTTGAGGATGAATCATTTGAGGTTGGTTTTGCTAAACAACAAGATCGGATACTAATCCGTGCGGATATCCTAGAGTTGGATTGTGGTATTTTGGATGGTGGTAGTACAAATGTTTAGGTATCATGAAGATGATTGTTTGTACTAGGTGATTCATCTAGAGGGTTTTTGGATGACATGGTGTATTGTGTATGTGAGGATGAGATGGATTATGCAAGCATTTTGGGAGTTCTATATATAGAGAAAGAAACAAAGCATTGTAATGAATTCTTGACCCAAAATGTGGATTAAAATCTAATGATTAGATATGAACTCAAGGCATGTGATCATGAGAACACAAGCATTAAAGAGCATACTCCAAAAAGTGAAACAAATGTGGATTTTTCATCCAAAGTGAAAAAATAAGAAGGTAAAATCACTGTTCCACGGTTCCCACGGATCCTTCCTCGAGGGATCCGTCCAAGCATGAAGGCCGGATCCGTGGGTCCGTGATTCAGCAAGACAAAATTTTCCTTTTGGAAACATTTTTGCCTATTGTGTGCCTATATGCAAACTATTTGGAGTTGCGGTTATCTCGACCCTTAAAAAGAAATAGAAAATAAACTTAGAAGTATAAAAACATCCTATTGAGATAACCCGAAAACACATATTTAGTACATGAGTACGTAATTTTGTGTTATCAATGCTCCTAATTCATTGTTGCTTAAATGAATGTACCCGAAAACACATATTAGTTATGTGTTCCCTTTAGCATTCAAAAGACATGAGATGCAATGAAAACGGGTTTTTACTTTGTATTAATAATGAAAAGGCGATTTGTCCTAGGCGTGAGAAATTGCTTTTGTGAAATTGATACGGGAAGGTATCATTCTTTTAGAAAACATTGTGAAAGTAGGTTTTCTTTGAAAAAAATTAGAAAGCTATAAGTGGAAAACTCATCTTGGGTTTTGAAAATTCCCGTATTGTTTGTGAGTTGTGCGTGAAATAGAGATCCTAGACTCAGAAAGAAGAAGGCTAGTGTTTACATACCTTGTAGAGTCAAATAAGTTACGACGTATGTTCCATTAGACCAAGACCAAGACGAAGTAGGTTGAATTGTTCCCGCTTCAACGGTTTGGTGAGGACGTCGGCTATGTTATCTTCGGATGCTACCTTCTCAATAGAAATGTTCCCTTTGAACATTGTCTCTTAAGAAGTGGTGACGAATCTCTATATGCTTTGTGCGAGAATGCAATACCGATTCTTGCTTAAATCGATGGCACCTTTGTTGTCACATAGGATGCCTATGTCGCTAGATGGATGTCGTAGTCTACTAACGCTTGTTTCATCCATAGTGCTTGTTGGCATGCTTTCTTGGCGGAGACGTACTCGGCTTCGGTTGTTGATATTGCTAGTGCCGTTTGTTTCTTAGAAAACCAAGACGTTAAACAACATCCCATGAAAGTACACACCCCACTTGTACTTTTTCTATCAACATAATCACCGCATGGTCGAATCGATATACAACTGTTTTACTCCCGTGCCCTTAGGATACCATAATCCTAATTGTGTTGTACCCTTAATGTATCTAAATATTCTTTTACGGCTTCTAGGTGTGATGTTTTGGGGTCTTCTTGAAACCTAGCACATAAGCAAACACTAAACATGATATCCGCCTACTTGCCGTGAGGTAGAAAGACTACCTATCATGCCACGATATTTAGTATTATCTACGGATTCATTGCCTTCATCTTTTGTGAGTTTGGTGTTGGATGACATTGGTGTCCTAATTGGTTTCGACTCTTCTAGACCAAATTTCTTTAACATCTCCTTTATGTATTTAGATTGGTTAAAGAAGATACCATCTTCTACTTGTTTAATTTGTAGACCAAGAAAGAAACTAAGTTCTCCCATCATACTCATCTCGAACTCGTCATGCATGATTTTAGAGAAATCATCACACATGTCTTGACAAGTGGATCCGAATATAATATCATCTACATATATTTGTACTATAATTATATGTGACTCTCTTTTCTTAGTAAAAAGTATGTTGTCAACAAACCCCATGGTATAGTTGTTTTTAATTAAAAAGGACTTGAGTCTATCATACCAAGCTTTTGGAGCTTGTTTAAGACCATAAAGGGCTTTCTTTAATTTATAAACATGTTTGGGTTTTTCAAAATCGATGAAGCCCGGAGGTTGAGCTACATATACTTCTTCATTAATGAAACCATTTAGAAAAGCGCTTTTGACATCCATTTGATAAAGCTTTAGATCATTAGCACAAGCATACGCAAGTATTCTTATAGACTCTAATCTAGCCACGGGGCATAGGTCTCATCAAAGTCTATTCCTTCTTGTTGGTTATACCCTTGGGCAACGAGTCTAGCCCTGCTCCTAGACACTACTCCGCTTGCATCTAATTTGTTCTTATAAACCCATTTTGTTCCTATTATGGTTTGATTACTAGGTGGAGGGACAAGTGTCCAAACATCATTAGAAACGAATTGATTTAGTTCTTCTTGCATAGCCATTACCCAACTTTCATCTTTTATGGCTTCTTGTGTGTTCTTAGGTTCTATGGTTGAAACGAAACAAAACAAGTTACTTTGGTTTTGAACTTGAGACCTTAATGTTCGTTCATTTAGTTTTCCTATGACTTTATCTACGGGGTGATCTTTGGACTCTTTAATATTTATGATTTCATCATTTAAAGGTTCTTCTTCTTTATTTATCTTTTTCTTTATTACAATAGCCTCACTTTCTATGATCTCGTCATCGACAAGAGGTGGAGAGGGTTTGGGTGGACTTTCATCAAATTTTATGTTTAATGACTCTTCTACCTTCATTGTTTCTTTGTTTAATATGACGCAAGCTTTGCTATTTGGCGAGTAACCTAGAAAGATACCTTCGGTTGATTTAGGATCAAATTTTGTAAGGTAATCTTTAGTGTTAAGAATAAAACATTTGCTTCCAAAGACTCTAAAGTGATTTAACGTAGGCTTTTTGCCTCGGAGTAACTCATATGGAGTTTTACCTAAGATTGGTCTAATTAAAACTCGATTGAGTATGTACGTTGAAGTATCAACGGCATTACACCAAAAATTTTGAGGTATGGTGATGCGTGCAAAACCGTCAAGTCGTAACAGACTTAAAACTGCTTAAGCACGAAATCAATGAAGATCTGAGGAGTATAGAGTCTCCCCGGGTCGTTATGTCCCAGCGAGCTGTGCAATGGATTATCAAACGAATAGTGATCGAGGAATTTGAACGAAAAAGGGAATTTGGAATTATTATTACTACGGAAAAAGGACATAAACTACAAGGGCTAAAATGAAAATTAAAGGAAATTAAAAAGATAAAATCTATTAAATAAACGCTATCACTATAATTAAAGTGATGAACGTTTAAAACCTAAAACTTATGTTTAAAATAAAATTACGTAAACGTACAAAATAAAAAGTGAAACTTATACAATACAAATCCTAAAAATATGAAAAATACATTTTTACAAACCTAATGATAAAAGAAAATTTATGGAAAAAGAAAATTATTTTTATGACTAATTATCTAATTAAAAACTATTTTTAACTATTAAACAATTACCTAAAATACAAGAAAATAGGAAATTAGGCTAGAAAAATAAAATTATGAAATGGAAAAGTCTAAAATATCAAAATAGAATTTTCAAAACTATTTTTATATTTTTCTGATTATTTTTCTATTTTCTACTAATTTAAAACTATTTTAATCTAATTTAAATGGTGAAAAATACCAAATAAAAAGGGAAAAAGAAGGAAAAATCTTTTTTATGCTTTTTATATTTATCTTAAACTATTAAAATTGAAAAACTATTTTTTGGAACTTTTTTTCAATTAATTTCAATTAAAACTATTAAAAAGTGATTAAAAACTACTTTAAATTGAGAAAAATAGCAAAGGTTGACCAAAAATTATAAACATTTCAGGAAAATTCTAAAATGAGAATATGAATCTATGAAAAATAAGAAAAAGGCAGCTTATGTGTAGAATATGAAAGATATAGTGCAAACTGATTATGAAATAAGCTATCAAATTAAGCAAATAAGCTAATTATGCAACCAAACAGTGACTTAAGCTAATGAGTGATCAAATAAGCTAAAAGCAACTAGTTCTAACTACTCCTAACAAGTTATAAGCTCATAACCAAGTTCTAAATCAACGCTTATATTATCAAATCGAATGAATCACCCCACTGTTGGGGCTTATGCACCACTTATAGAATAAGCTAAACCAAAATCAAGCAAAGGCATTTTATACACCACCCGACCAGCTACAACTAACCAAAATATAAGCTTCTAACTCTCTAAATTGAACCTAATGCTACAGCTGCAAGTTCTGTGAAAATCTAGTGCAGTCATGTTTTGACTTTCAAGAGCAGTTTCTAAGTTTGACTTTATTGAGATTTAATCTAAAGTAATTAACTGATTAAGATGTTTAAAGACTAATGATGATTAAGGAAAGCTAGATCTACTAGATTTAAGCTAATATGCAAACTATTTCTACCTACTGATGTTGACAGATTCAGATTCTAGATCAATTATAAGTTGATTTTGACTTTTTAAGTGAAACTGCTATATTAAAGTCCTGATATGACTCACAAATCCTTCATGAACAAGTATCAAAAACTTCTACCTGACTAACTGATCTATAACACAGATTTATAACCAAAACCAAACACTAGTTTAACTACTGTTATAGAACTAAATAACAGATTATGACCAAATTACACTAAACAAACATCAAACTTAGATCAAACAATTCTAATAACCACTAAATAGCGATGCAATCAATGATTCGATGATTAAAAGTAAATGAAACTTACAAGGTTCCTTAGCCACTATGGCTTGCTTATGATGAAACAAAAGAACTCTAACCTAATTATACCCCTAATCCTACTCCAATTCAAGCTCACATTCAACCCAAATACCAATTCTGCACCACCCATTTCCATTTCCTGCACAGAATTGCTCCATGTTGACTTTTGTTGACTTTTAATACCTTTGATTGAAATTGCTTTGAAACTTAAAAGTGAGCTCACAAAAGCTATGATAAGCTAGTTTGAGCTTGTTTGAGTTTATAAATAAGCTTTTTGAAGCTTATTCATCAGATTTGGATATTGAAAATTCCAACAGTAACACAGAAACATGAAATTATGACTAACACTTGAATTGAGATTTAAACTGAGTTGCAATACACTTGAGTAACTTTGTTTGATACAAATTGATTGGAAAAATACAGTAAAAACTAATTAAGACATAATAATTTTAGAAACGACATACATAATTGAAAAATAAAAACTAACTATTCCTCTATCCTTCCTCTTGGTCTCTTATAAGCTCCAAAGACTTTCTCTCTCTCTTCTGGTCAAATCCCAGCAACAATAATAGCCATTGGATTGATTTTGAGCCATCTTGACCCTGAGAGGATTTGGCGCCAAAACCTGCTTTTGATATCAGGGACAGGAAAGAGGTGTAATTAATGCATTGGTGTGGGTAGGTGAGGTGGGGGGAGACAAAGGGTTGTGTAGGGGAGGCTGGAGAGGTTTGAGGAGGGGGAGGTGCGAGCAGGATTGCTCGGGATGACGAGGAAGGGGCGGGTTTGTTTATGTTTAAACACTGGGTTGGGTTGTCGGGTTGGGTGTATGGACCGGGTAAAGGGATTGGGCCAGGGGTTTAGTTTTGGGCTTGGGTATATTTAGGTCCGGTTTGGTTAAGTGGGATTATTAATACAAAAGGACCACAAGTGTAATATCTCAAAACCAAAGGACCAAACATGTAAAGCTCCAATTCCCAAGGACCAAACATGTAAGTTATGAAGATTGAGTCAAAGGGTTGGTCTTGCCAAGTTTAATAATCCAAGGGTAGATTTTGACATTTTTGAAATTTCCAAGGACTAGTTTTGACCAATTTGGATTTTCAGGGACTAAACTGTAATTTTCTCAAAACTTTTAGATTTTCCATCAAAGGACTAAATATGACAATTTATGATTTTAAAAAGACCTTTGGTGACTTTTCTTTTGAAATTTTGGCTCAAGGACTATTTTGACAATTTTTGAAACTTGGGGACTAAAGCGCAATTTTGCAAATTTGATATGTTTTTCATCCGATTTTGATATTTTTGCATTTAAAACACATAAAACACTGATTTGTGATATTTTGATCATTTTGATGTGTTTTCCGAGTGTTTTCGATGATTTTGCGCTTTATTTTGTACAAAATGATGAGTATTTACACACTCATCATATGGATTGTTCATTAAGCATGGTTCTACTCATTTCTTGAAGGGTTCTATTCTTTCTTTCTACTACCCCATTCGATTGTGGAGTGCGTGGGCGAGAGAAGTTGTGTGGTAATACCATTAGCGTCACAAAAGCTCCAAATTGCACTTCATTATCGCATTCCCTACCATGATCCGTCCTAATGGACACTATAGGACTTCCTAGTTGTCTTTGGATCTTTTTGCTTAATATTTCAAAATAGTTAAAGGTTTCCGTTTTGTTCTTTAAAAATTTTGTCCATGTATACCTAGAGTAGTCATCCACTATTACCAAAGTGTAGTAGTTGCCTCCATAACTTTGAATAGCGGATGGACCAAATAAATCCATATGTAGTAATTCTAGACACCTAGTTGTGGACACCATGTTTTTAGCTTTATGACTTGAATGAGCTTGTTTTCCTACATTACAAGCATCACAAAAATGATGTTCATATTTTAACTTAGGTAAATCTCTTACTAGATCTTTAGATGATAGCGATTGAAGAAGTCGCATGTTGGCGTAACCCAATCTTCGATGCCATAAGGTCGAAGTATCATCCATAGAGGTAAGACAGAGTTTGTCTTTAGGTTCATTACCGATTTTAATGACATAGACTCCATGTTTCCTAATTCCTTTTCCTATGGTTATGCCATTTTTAAGTATCTTACTACCGGTTTCGGTAAAAAGTACATTGCACTTTTTATCACATATTTGTCCTATACTTAAGAGGTTAAAGTTTAGGTTTTGTATGTGACACACATCGTTAATGGTTAGAGATTTGTTAGAAATCGTACATTTACCGATGATTCTACTTTTGCTATTTCCAAACACCACATTACCTCCATTTACGGATTCATATGTGGAGAATAGATCCCTATTGTCGGTCATGTGCTTCGTGCACCCGCTATCCTTGACCCATTCATCGGGGTCTAGGTCGACCTTTAAGCACACCTAAAACAATAATAAACTCAAAAGTTTGGTTCCCATTTGTTCATGGGTCCATTAGTGTTAAACATTCCATTCATGTTAGACATGTATGGATAAGATGAGTATGCATTCCATGGAGCAAAGTTTTGAAATGGTAAACCGTTTTGCATATTAGGGTTCCACCCCATTTGATGGTTACTTCTTGGATAAACGTTATTAGGTCTCCTATATGCATTATGTTTTGAAAAAGATGGTGCTTTGTTTCTTGCAAAAGTAGGATTATATTTTGGAGGTGGTTGTCTAGTGGTGACATGAGTTGGTTTCTTCCTATTAACGATAACAAATTCAGTTCTAGATGAAGAAGCTACGTTATTACCACTATTTGCTACAGCAGATCCACGGATCCCTGTTTGTACACTAGCCGGTTCCCTTTTTGGGGGATCCGTGGGATCCGCCACAACAGTGGCTGGTTTTTCTAGTGCCTTAACAAATTTTGTTTCTTTACTTTCACTAGTTGATGGATCAAGTTGTTGAACACCTAAACCTTTTTTATTGTTACCAGTTTTAACACCATCTAATATCGTATCTAAGGTGTTTGTGCTCATTCTAGCAATTTTAGAATCTAGATGATCTACTAGTGTTTGAAGTTGAACGCAAAGTTCACATTCACCACTTGCTATTTTACATTTTTCTAAACGTTTTAGCTTTGCTTTTAATTCTATGACTTTTTTTTTATCTAAACGTTGATTTTGACTCTTTAAAAGCTTGTTTTTGTTAATTAGTTTTAAGCTAATATTGCATAGTTTGTCATATTCATTATGCAATGAGTCGTCATCAAGTGATGAACTACTATAGTATTCGTGACATACCTCGTCATTTGCCATGAGACAAATTTCTTCGTCCTCCTCATCGCTCATTCCCCACGTACCGCTCACGAACGCCTTTTGATCATCCCGTTTGGGACACTTACTAATAAAGTGGTTTAGATCCCCACATTTAAAGCAAGTACGATCATCCTTTGGCTTCTCGTCCTTTTTGCTTTTTCGAAAGCCTTTCTTATCGTCATATGGTTGTTTGACGTATCTTCCCTTTCTTCTAAAGAACTTTTTAAAGTCCCTTACCGCCATAGCGTAATCCTCATCATCACTATCCGAAGAGGAGTTCTCTTCATCGCTTGAGACTTTCTTTGCTTTAAGGTCAAGAGATTTGTGTTTCTCTTTCACCTTTGAAGCTTCAGAATCTTTAGCAAGAACAAGCTCATAGACTTTTAAGTTTCCTATGAGTTCATCAAGGGTGAGGATTGTCAAATCTTTTGACTCTTCGATCGCCGTCACTTTAGATCTCCACTTCGATGGAAGCGCCCTTAGATATCTCCTAACATGGTTACGGCTAGAAAAAGATTCATCAAGTGCTTGTAAAGATGTAATAATAGTATTGAAATTAGCAAATGAATGATCTATAGTTTCCTCATCCGATATTGAAAATTGTTCATATTGTTGAACAAACAAATCAATTTTATTGTTTTTAACTTGTTGATTTCCTTGATGAGTTACAACTAAAGAATTCCAAATTTCTTTAGAGGTTTTAAGCAAAGAGATTCTTTCAAATTCCTTTTTCAGTAAAGCATTATATAAAACCATTTTTGCTTCACTATTTTTAGAAAGCTTTTTCTTCATTTCATCATTTAGTTTATCATGAGGTATGTTAACTAAATTTCCCTTATCATCATTTGAGGTAGCCTCAAAGTCACCTTCAACAATAATGTACCAAAGATCAATATCTTTAGACTTCACATATGTTTCGAATCTATTTTTCCAATATATAAAACCATTAGTTTCAAGTAGTGGTGGTCGTTGCATAGATTGCCCTTCCTTATAATTTACAGAACCCATAGTGATCGAAAAGTTTTTAAAATACAATTTTACTTTAAAACTTTTATAAACTTAGCTCTGATACCAATCGTGGAAAACAAGAAGGGGGGGTTGAATAGTTTTGCCGATTTTAAGTTGATTTCAAAAACTTTAGATTCGATATTATGTGAAATTGTATGGATGTTGAGAACGTATATATCTAATGATAATGCAAGCAAATAAATAAAGATAAGGGATAGAAATGACACAACCGATTTATAGTGGTTCGGCTACAAGGACACCTTCCTTGCCCTACTCCACTCCCCGAGTCACCTACTCGAGAGTTCAAGCACTATGTCAACAAACTCCTTCACTTGGCGGAGAAGCCTTCACAACGTTGCTTACACTTTTTCCTAGACAAAGCTAGATACCGAGTCCGTAGCACGGTGGACCAAACCAACACAACTATTACACAACAAATATGTGAAATATCAAATACAAGATCTTCGCTACAGAAATCTTGCGGAGTGACAAATCAATTTGTTGGCTTCGGCTGGATTAGGGGTGAGCGAAAAAACCGAAATGACCGAATAAACCGAAAACCGAAACCGAACCGAACCGAAAATAACCGAATCGAATTAATAACCGAACCGAATTTGCTAAAACCGAACCAAACCGAACTACTAATTCGGTTCTCGGGTTGGATATGGGTTTGGCAGTTTGAACCGAAAACCGAATTCATATAAATATATATACTTTTTATATATTTATATATTTTTATGTATATTTATATATAAATAAATACTATTAAAAGGTTATCATAATATAATTAAAAAAAATTATACTTGAAATACATTTTTTTTGCTAAATATCTATGTAATTATTAATTTTTGAGTAAATTGCAAAAATCGTCCTTAAAGTTATGCCAAATTGCAAGTTTCATCCCAAACGTTTAGAAAGTGCAAGGATCGTCCCTGTGGGAAACTTTTGGGGCAAAAATCGTCCCTAATCAACAAAAAATGACTAAAATGCCCTTTCTAAACGTTTAGGACGAAACTTGCAATTTGGCCAAACTTTAAGGACGATTTTTGCAATTTACTCTTTTCTATATTATTTTCAGTTTTCTTACATAAATGATCCCTGTGTTGTACAAAGTTTTACAATGTTAGTCCTGATTTTTCTTTTCTTTTTTTTTTAACCATCGCCACCCTCCGCGACCCACTACCACCGCCACCCGCCACCACCACCATCTCCACCCCACCACCGTCACCTACTACCACCACCCCCATCCACCACCACTCGTAGCCACCACCGTCACCCACTACACCATCCACCACCACTCACAACCACCACCGCCAACCACCGCCACTGACCACCACCACCATCGCTACCCCACCACCGCCACCCACCGCGACCCACTACCCACCGCCACCTGCCACCACCACCATCTCCACCCCACCACCATCACCTATTACCACCGCCACCCGCCACCACCACCATCTACACCCCACCATCATCACCCACAACCACAACCTCATCCACCACCACGCACAACCACCACCGCCACTCACCATTGCGTTGGTGGGTGGTGGTGGTGGCTGTGAGTGGCGGTGGTAGTGGGTGGCGATGGTGGCGGTGGTCAGTGGCGGTGGTGGCTGTGAGTGGTGGTGGATGGGTTGTGGTAGTGGTATTGGGTGGCGGTGGTGGGGTGGCGATGATGGTGGTGGTCAATGGCGCGGGCGGCGGTGGCCGCTGGTGGTGGTGGATGGGTCAGGTAGTGGCCGACGGTGGTGGGTGAAGATGGTGGTGGTGGCGGTAATGGGGGGACGGTGGTGGGGTGGAGATGGTGATGACAAGGCAAGCGGCGGTGGGGTGGCGATGGTGGTGGTTTTCAGTGGCGGTGGTGGTTGTGGGTGGTGGTGGATGGGGTTATGGTTGTCGGTGATGATGGTGGCTATGAGTGGTGGTGGATGGGGGTGGTGGTAGTGGGTGATGGTGGTGGGGTGGAGATGGTGGTGGTAGCGGGTGGCGGTGGTAGTGGGTCGCGGTGGGTGGCGATGGTTAAAAAAAAATCGGGACTAACATTGTAAAACTTTGTACAAAACAGGGATCATTTATGTAAGAAAACTGAAAATAATATAGAAAAGAGTAAATTGCAAAAATCGTCCTTAAAGTTTTGCCAAATTACAAGTTTTATCCCAAACGTTTAGAAAGGGCATTTTAGTCATTTGTTGTTGGCCAGGGACGATTTTTGCCCCAAAACTTTCCCACAGGGACGATCCTTGCACTTTCTAAACGTTTGGGACGAAACTTGCAATTTGGCCAAACTTTAAGGACGATTTTTGCAATTTACTGTTAATTTTTTTTTTAAATAGTGAAATTCGGGTTATTCGGATCAACCCAAGAACCGAACTGAATTAGAATTCAAACAAACCGAACTAAAAACAGAATTTGAATTTGGTTCAGTTCGGTTCTCGGGTTGATCTAAATTTTTTTTAACCGAATTAACTGAACCGAACTAACCGAACAACTCGAAACCGAACCGATCAACACCCCTAGGCCGGACAAATTTTGATATATTTATCTGGCCCACAAGCCCACAAATATAACCTTTGTTTGTTATATTCAGAAGCAACATTTGTCTTCTGAATTGTATCATGTAGTCTACAAAATAGGGCGAATGACGAAAAATAGATAAAACAGTAAGAGTTTTTCCTACGCGAGATATCTTTTGACCGTTTTCAACCATTCCATCGCCACAGCCAAATACTACATCCGTCCCTAAATAAATGTCCATTATTGACTTTTAATGTCTTTTTGTTTCAACTTTAACTTTAAATTATCTAATTTTTGTTATGTAATACTTGATAAAAGTTATATTAATAAAAATACATTTCAAATTTAATCCATTCTGTTAGGAATTAGAAATTCCATAGTGAAGTGTCGGTCACCCCATATATAATCTAGCATAATTTAGCTCGTAGACATTACGTTATTTACTAGTTATTTAGTTAGCTATTTAGTTAAGAGCAACACCGTGGAGGAAGGACGGGTCTTTACCCACCAGACACCGATCCACGTGCCGATAGGAGGTCGTTATGTTTGTAATTATAAATACCCTCTACCTCCCAAGGTAGAGGTTGGACCTTCATTCATCTTAATCTAACCTTCTATGTTTTCTTTCACTTTCTCTCTCTAGAAAGGCTCCCACTTTCTCTCTAAAACCTCTAAATAATTCGACCATATTATTGTTTGTTATGTGTTTATGAAATCAATATCTAACAATTGGTATCAAGAGCCATGGTTAGATCATATCTTGCACATCTTTGGATTTCTAGTGGTTTTAGGTGGTTTTGAGTTTGAAAAGTTTAGTGATTTTTGCATCATTTGGTTGATCTCTTGTGTTAAAGTTTGAATTTTGTTAGTACTTTTATGTTTAGAATCATCACAAGTGTTTAGGTTTTCATTTGGTAGCTTGAATCATCTTGGTTGGGTTGTTTTGGATTGAAAAGTGAAGTTTATATGGTTTTTCATGCTAGCGACTTAGTTCACGGATAACTTTCTTCCTAGCGACTTGCTTCACAAAATTGTAGCGAAGTTACGCTTTAAACCCAGCGAGTTAGATCTAGCGAGTTAAAGTACAAGTAGTGGACTCTCCACTCACGAGTAGCGACTGTGGTAGCGACTTGGTCCAGAGCGAGTTGCTCTTTAGCGACTTGCATTTCTAGCGACTGCAGCTAATCATCGCCAAAATTTTGCTAGCGACTTGAGGGTTAGCGAGTTACTACTTAGCGACTTGCTTTGTGTCTAGCGACTTGGGACTCTAGCGACTTAGTGGTGTAGCGAATTAGTTGTTAGCGACTTGGTTCAAGAATTCGTAGCGACTTGGTTGATTTTTTCCGTCAAAACTTCAAACCGCCATAACTTTTGAACCGTAACTCCGTTTTCAGTTCTCACCCATCAAAACGACCGTGAGAACGAGGAGAATGGCACGCCGAATAAACTAAAGTTGATTCGGTCAATCTTCGAGGTCTAAATCCGCTCCGAACAAAAGTTATCGAGGTTTTTAAGCTTTTAGACCTAAATTTCTCGGAAAAACGGCATAAACCAATCCGAATCACAACCTAACAACATCTCCGCTTATCCCACAAACAATCATAAGACCTAACACACAATTGTCTATCATTGTGTCGATCCATCATCGTCTTAACACATTCCATTGGTCATTGCTTAACGGTTTAGTCTTGATTTTAGTAAAATCCCGAAAGATTCTATTTCTCGGTTAAATCATAGACTTGTAAAATCCGTGCATTCTACCACATCATGTCTTACTCTCTTCGACCCAAAGTGATTTCGAAGTGCTTAAATTGTATGATGATGTGGATAATAATGATAATGGATGCTACATCGAACGATTAAAGATGATTGAATCAATCAATGAGGATGTGATATCTCCGGTTCGGACTTTGAAAAGACCGAAATGCACCACCAATGCTACAAAATGCCATGCTAAAGGAATGTAACATTGAGCCCTTTCAACTACTTTATCAAGACCTCAAACTACTTTTATCTACAACTATGGATCGAACAAGCGCTTCTCTCCTTCGTCGATTTTCCCATCTTGACAAGAACTGTATACTAAACTTAGAACAACCGAGGTTTCAAATTACTAAAGAGAAGTTCTCAATCGATGAATCTAATGCAGCTCTTCAAGTAATCTTGATCAATTTCACCATTTATCCGGGAATATTCCTCGATTTTGATGATGAAATGATCAAGTGTCTTTCAAGAAACACACCGGAATGGAAATTAGCGTGTTCATTGAGACATTCATACAACTCATGGATAATGTGGAGAAGTACATTGAGGAAGTTACACAAAAGATGAAAACGTGAATGAGTGTCGGTGCGGTTGAGAAATAGTTGTGATAAGTTGGGTAATGTATCCATTAAAGAATCGGGTGTTGTTGAATGCGTAATGTTAGAGTCAACATATAATGATGAGTCGGGTAAAACACTGGATGATGGATCGGTTGGCACCGAATACGAGGCTCGATATTGATAAGCTTGACACATCCAATGTCCAAATGACTCTCGTTACACATGTTGTGGATGCGTATAATGCACTGTAAATTGAGCGGTGTCATGTAATGAGGTACCCTTTATCGCTCAACATAGTGCATCCGCTAAAGCACTTAAACAACCGATCATAATGTTGAACATGTCTTTCATAAATGTTCGCCATCGAGGTGAGTCTCGAGATTAAGTGTTTCAAAACAAAAGATTTGGTTGATAAGAAGGCTTTTGATGAACTTTCAAACAAATTCTCAAATCTTGAAAATATTGCATTTCACTTGAAATCGCGATTCGAGTAAAGAAGAAAGTTTTCAACTTAACAAACCATGTAAAAACCGAACTTCCCGAATTCGTGAACTTTTGAAATTAACACTTTGAAAGCTCAACTTCAAGACAAAGAGTCAACCATTTACAATATGAAGAAACATATTTACATCTTGAATGAGAAAAGTAATTTAGTCATGAATACACAAGACATTGATGCTATTATAACAAGAAATAATGAACTCACAATTTATGTGGCTAAATTACTAAAGGAAAATGAGTCTTTGAGAAAGCATCACGTAGAACTTAGTGAGTCTCATCAAAGAAGCTAGAACTAAGTCAATGGAACAAACAAACTCCTTGATTGAAAAATTGATGAACTCAAAGCTCAACTTCGGGATAAGAGTTTCGCTATTGTAGCCTTAAAGAATGAGCTTAGGAAAACAGTAGGGAAAAGTGTGAACACTAAGTTTACAAAACCATCAACCTTGGGAAACCAGCCATCCCATTAGAAACCGGTGCATTGTTAGGCGACCATCTGCGTTTATATCCGAAAGACCAAAATCTTCAAAAACACGGTTTGCCTCCCAAGTTGATGAGGAAAAGTTTTGTCAAAACCAAATACTTCACTGTGTTACCTAAGAGTCATGCCTCTAGTTCCTCTAATCCTCAACATGCACTACTTTTACTCCCAAAGACCTCTAGGATTAGTTCAAAAAGCGAAGGTCAAAACCAAGCATTAAAACCCGTAATTCATATGATATGAATGACTTGTGGAAGAACTATTATCTAGAAAAAGCTAGGAAAAGGCATGATTCAAAAGACGGAATTTTAGGTGCAAGACCTAGGGTGAGGAATTCTCGAGATTTCAAGGCACTACTAGTAGTTGTAAACCACTACCTAGGAACACTCAAAAGACTAGGGATTGGCGTGCGACTAAGAGTAGTTATTTGCATAAGAATGCTAAGCATGTAGAAAACAAAACTAGAAATTCGAGTCTTTTCCACATAAGAAACAGCTTCCTAATTCACATGCCAAGGTACTATCCACTAAGACCACTAACGCGACTAAGGTTCAACATGTTGTGAAACAATACAAACCAAAAACTTCGCCTAGATGGATACCAATGCTAAATCTTTGGAAACTAGGAACAAGGATAACTCTTCCACTATGTATAAGAATCCTTACAATCCTAGACCTTGCCATAAGTGGATACCATCCGGTAGAATGTTTAAGGATGCCGGACTTAGGTGGATTCCTACCGAAAAGCTGTTTTCGATGAAAAATCAAGGTTGACCGTGAAACCCCAAAGAGTTTGGATACTAATGTCACTAACCCATATATATGCAATCAAGCTTGTAATGTTAGTGCGGTACTCCTTACTCGATTCAGAGATACTTCGATCCTTCAATACATGGACCGGCTTAAAGTATGGATCACAAATGGATTGATATCTCATAACTCACGGGTTCAAGTTTCTCAACATTGATATTCAACCACTATGACGTCTGCTCACTTGATTCGGTCTCGTACTTCATCATAATGGCGTCTGCAGATAACACTTCGCACCCGCTCCTCAAAGAAAAGAAAGGTGTACGCTTCAAGGCGCTTTATCTTCTTAAGAAGAAATCTTCATGTTTATGACCATTCTCATCGACATTCTTCATCAACATGCTTCATGCTTTTTCCATGCGCTTCACCATCAAGTGAACCGGACTACGATAATTACTCTTATTCCTCTTGCTCAATATAATGAAGATGGCGACATCATGTGCTAATTTTTGGGGGAGAAGTGTGAATATAGTACATTTGGATGATAATCACTTGGTTAATCAAGAATGGCATCCGTATGCAATTTTTGAGGGGAGAAGAAGTGTGAATTTTTGCATGGTTGATCGATATTTGAGAATATATGGTCAACGGCTCCTAACCCATGTAAGAACCGAGATTCTTCATATCGGATCATCTTCACATGTAGTTTCTTCTAAGAGCCGTTGGTTGACATCTTCACACGGTGCCGATATGATTAAATGACAAAGTGCTTCTAGTTGTCGGGTGATTTCTTTGATGAACATCTTTCGTTTTGTTTGATTGGGAGGATTTTAATTAAGGGATTTGCTATTTACAAGTTAACGGAATGCCTTTGGTGTGAAGAAGATGTTAACTGTCTATTTCCCATTCGGATAATCTTGAAGAAGGTCGAGTCTACGCCTAATCTACATTTGAAAGCTACATGATTAGAAGACTAAAGACTAATTGCATTTGATGATCTAAAGACTTCTTCTTAAATCCGGCCGAGAAGAACACTTGAAAATCTTCGTCGCTTTAGGGAGAGCACTAATTGGGGAGATTGAAAAGCCAAAATTTTATCCCAATTAGACTTGTTTCGATTCTTTAGCAATGATTCATTGCTTGATTTTTGATGACACCTCCAACGCCTAATGCTTCAATTACTAAGGATAATTGGGATTCATTGTTTGGGATTCATTGTTTTCAAAGATATGTTTGATGAGTACTTCCAACCTCTAACGAATGTTGATCATCCACCACGAAGCTCATGCTCGTTTCTATTGACTCAACCGGTTCACCATCTAAGAAGTACTTCTTGGAATTCTCAAGAAACCTTATCTCCGCCATTTCACAAGGCGTTGTTAATGACTATCATTGCGCTTGCACTCATGAATAGTGATCCGCTCTTTGGTACTCCTTTGCCAAATCTTCACGGATCATTGTTTCATTTTTCTTCTCCAAATGTGCACTCAGTAAATCAACCACATGAACATTAAGGAAAATGAATTCTCATCCGCTTAAAAACATTATTGGTAAATCTTCCGATCGGTTTCTACATGTATACCGTAAGGAAGAATGCATTGATGTTGAGGAATCATTTGCTCCGGTTCATCGGTGGGTCAATGTACATCCGATTGAATGTTTATTCACGTGTTGGACATTTGACACAAGTTGATTACTGAAGTTACACATTTATAACTTATTTGAGGTTGAAGTCGACGCTCACAAAGGCGTGTTCTTATTTGATAACTTGCTCGGGCTTAGGTATTTGAGTTGAAGACTTGGGTTATCTAGTTACCAGCATCGAGGTGGATGATTGAAGACACAGTTAACTATCACTATTAGGAGTTACTTTGTTTTACTCGATGTCACACGCATATGACGGTGTGGATAATCGCAAGAGGTGTTAATGTCTCATACTTTGTTTGAGTAGTGAGTACTTAGAGATTTGCTTGAAGCATAGATTCTCGACACCGTTCTTCCATCTTTAAGTGCAAGCTTAAGACACAAATGCGGGAATTCGACTTCGCTTTCAAGTTTGGTATATCGGGTTTTTCTTCAACGGTGGTCACTTCAAATTGTCTACATATGGGTTGATAAAGATAGTCGAGAGAGTTTATGTAGCAATTGATTCTCACAGATTCACTTGGGCTATTTGAGTTCTTCTCACAAGATTTCAAGTTTATGGATATATTATGTTTTGTGATTCCGAGGTATCAAAACTATTTGGGGAAGGATATATTATTCCAACTATTTGGGGAAGTGGTCTCGGAGACCTTTGGTTTTGTTACATCGGTGTTCGGTTGGAAGAAATGTGAGAAGAATATTTGGAGCGTGAGATGATACGCCTATCGACATCTTATATACGCTTTATGATAAAGTGCTTCCGGTTATATGCACAACATGTTCACTTGATCGAGCTAATTCGGTTATTTCGAGTTGACATCCACAGAGATGATTAGTGACTCAACATGTTACGTGGATGTCATCGCCTCTACTCTTGTTGGGTACATGTGTACATTATGTCCCGATTGGTTATATGTTATATAACCGGAATGCACTTGGTAAAATGAAGATGTTGATATATTGTTCCCCTAACTAGACAACCGGTCAATCTCGAAGAGTAAGGTGTACATCGGGGATGCACAACAGTTCATGTGATCGGTCGAATCGCTTAATCCGGATTTGATAACCACCGAGACGATCAATGTTTCAACTTGTTACTTGGTGTTCTCGTGTTCTTGGTCTTGAGCTTCAATCAATGAGACCGCTTTGTATTCAACTCTACTTCTTAGGAAATGGTCTTTATTCGATGTTTGTCGGTTTGGGGGAAGCTACCAAAGATTCAAATTGAGAAGGCTCATGTTCGACGATTTTCTTAGAAGCCTCGGATGCTTTGGTGGCGAAAGTTTAAGAGATGTTGATTCCTTTCTTCTACAACGTCTTTGAACGATATCTTTATCTCGGTACTCATTTCATCATTCTCTTAAACTAATTTATCTCTTGTAAATATTTATTCGAAAACAAAATACAAAAATATAAAACCAAAGAAACAAAATACAAAATATAAAACCAACAAAAAGAAAATAGAAAATATAAAATCTTCAAAAAAAAAAAAAAAAAAAAAAAAAAAAACCCATAAAAATCGTAAAATTTGAAAAAGACCAAAATATGTTTTCCAAGACATGTCTTCCGTATCGATAACATCTACGGTCTTAGAAATGTCATTCAATAATGGCACGGGACCATAGATGAAGTTCGAGCAGAGGTGTAAATATTCTTTTCAAAACATGTCACAAATCAAATGGCTTGCGATTACTTGATCAGTAACCCGTGCTTAAACAATGGCTTGCTATTATTTTTGATAGCAACCCGCTCTCTTAAAGAAAGGAAAGTGCTACGCTAAACAATTTTCAAATATTTCGTGCACTTATCCTAAAACAATTTGAGGAAAGTATGTCAAGGATCTTTGTTCCTACACAAATGTTTTTCCGTCTAAAATTCTTCGTAAAAATATTTGTTGTTTTTTCAAAATGGTGGTAAATGAGTTGCTTTAAAACAATCGATTCGTAGTTTTTGTGAAAATTGAAAACTCAATCAATGACTTCAACGCTTTTAATCTTTTCGAAAATAAGTCATTGATTGAGGGGAAAATGTTTTCAAATTTATATCATCCGACGGACTTTCTTAATTATCCTACGTGCTTATCCGAAAAATATAATTGCCTATGTTGAAGGACTAGGTTTCTAGGATATGATTGTTAGGTTTAGATGATTAGAGTTTGAGAAACACATTATACCCATACCTTACATGATCTGATTGATATGTTGGATTGACTTTTATTAGTCGATTGTTGTTTGGGTGTTGTCGACCACCATATATTTGTATGTGTGTTCACTAACATATGCAGGTATATTGGTATATAAGAATGTTCCCGATCCGGATCCCACTAATGAACATGATTGGATGCCGAAAGGAAAGGGTAACGATATCTTGGGTTGACAAATGAAGAAACGGAGCTTAACTGGACTTCAATGGAGAGTTGGCATGAAATGCAACGTAAGACGCCTTCTTGCATCAAGAGATGGTTTTCTTGACAAGTGAAGAAACGGAGCTTAATTGGACCTCGGTTGGCATAAAAAATGCAACGTAAGAAGTCTCACCGCTTGACAGATGGTTTTCTTCAAACCCTACAACAACAACAACGAAGCTTCTCAACCACCTAACGATCTTGTGCGAGAAAAGTAGTAAATGATACTATCTTTAAACAATTTTTGAAAATATTGTTTATGGAAAAATATTGTTTTGAAAATAAATTGGTCTTAATTTTGAAAATCACGGACTTCTTTTTATCAAAACTTAAGTCACTCAATTATTGACTTGGTCATCGATTGAGGGGAGAGTGATTTAAAATAAATTATTTTCAATCAATATTGCTTCATAAAAGTCCGGTTTATACGTTAAAAGTGGTGATCTAAAGATTTAATGTTATGTCATGGTATGATTTTTCTTTAGAATCAAGGTCTTTCAAAATGAAATTTTTTCTGTTCTTGTTTGATTGTGAAATTGTTTTATTTTACTAAAAGATCTCTTAAAAACAATCATACCTGACACTAACAATCTTTAATGTCTAAATCTGGTCCTTATCTATCATTTTTTCAAAATTAAATCTTGCCACGTCTTTCCCTCAAACTTTCTAAATGATTTAAATCAATCGGGATCCAAAATTCTAATTGATTTGAAATTCTTGATCAAGGGAGAGATCGTGATTTAAATCTCAAATCTGTTTTAATGGAATCGATTTTAGTCCTTTAAAGGCACTCCTGCCTCCATGTGCCAAACGATTTCAAATACACGATGCACATGTTGAGGAGGAGGATTTATCCAAAAACATGATGAGTATTTAAACCTGGCCACATATTCTCCCATGTTTTCTAAACCTTATTAAATCACTTGGGATCCAAAATCTCAAAGGGTTTGATATTTTTGATCGGGGGAGAATTTGTGATTTAATAATGAAATTTGATAAATGATGATCGTTTGATTTAATTGTGCATCTTTGCTCGCTCATATGTGCTAAACGCTTTCGAATCTTGAAGCACATATTGAGGGGAGCAAATAAACTATCGAGGTACAAGAAAGCTTTTTAATGAAATTTGATAAATGATGATCGTTTTGATTTAATTGTGCATGCTGCTCGCTCATATGTGCTAAACGCTTTCGAATCTTGAAGCACATATTGAGGGGGAGCAAATAAACTATCGAGGTACAAGAAAGCTTTTTAAAGTGATTTATAAAGTACCTTGATTGTGCATGCTGCTCGCTCATATGTGCTAAACGCTTTCGAATCTTGAAGCACATATTGAGGGGGAGCAAATAAACTATCGAGGTACAAGAAAGCTTTTTAAAGTGATTTATAAGGTAACTTGATTGAGTTTTTAAATGGTTTCTTAATGGCTTGTGTGATCGTAAATGTGCTTCAAAAGAACTCTTGCCTCTATGTGATAAAATGATTTCAAATTTCATACGCACATATTGAGGGGGAGAATTTTACCATGAAAATCAAATGGCTTTTTCGTATGAAAATTGTGATCAAAGAAAATATTTCAAAGTCCTCTTGCCTCCTTGTGCTAAACAATTTCTAAATCATACGCACATGTTGAGGGGGAGGTTTTCTAAATGATCAAAACTATTAGGGTACAAAATGCTTTGATCTCGTATCACAGGTACCTTGATTGTTTTTCCAAATGATTTTTTAATTGGTTTCAAGGAAGAAAGAACAATACCAAAAGACCGACCAATTTATTTTATGCATGGAGTTATAAGGATGGTTAGGTTAGGTATTTGTTCCCACGATCCGCCGAACCGGAGGGATCTTCCAGGACAATCCACTAGATAGTGTAGAGTCCTTAGGAATATTGAAAAAAGGAGAAAATGAGAAATGGGAAGAGTGCGGATCGAGATGAGCTAGTCTGGAATAAACCCAATAAAGTTCTAGTTATGAAGTCTCGGTAAGCATTGAAGGGGTTGAAGAATGAAAAGGAAATGAATGTGAAAAGGGTGAAAAGAAATAGCCTCCTCCATCAATTCAACCTTAGGGCGTAAACCGGGTTCAATTCATATGCTCTTGGTGGTTACTAAGGTAACACCGGTATTGAAGACAAGACATCATGGACCCGGTGATGCACTGCACTAAACTTCCCAAACCACTCAAGTTCCTCTTAAAAGGGCTTGTTTCATTCTCACGGGGAACCTACATAATCTATCGACTTTCTCTTAGAGATTGTTGATATTGAAGAAGGAGACCCTCTCCCTAGTCTCCGGCAAAGGAACCAAAAATGCACTATTGAGTCTAGAGCCAAGAGATCATCCACAATAAATCTCATTAGGACACTTTCAATGAAGACTCTCTGTTTCACACAATGTGGAAAGAGAGATTATATCTTGAGTCCTACGCATTATCCTTGTGGTATTGCCAGAACATCCGAGTGATATGAAAATATTCACGATGAAGATGGAAATCCTTCTAGAGCCAACATCAAACAAGCTCTTGGTGGGTGACATGTGAGATCTTCTCGTAAGATCAAACTTGTGACAACCGGATAGAAACAATGGGGCGATTCATCTTGAATCAACCTTGGTCCAGAATGGAATTGACGAATACTTTTGAAAAACCGTTCGATGTGCAAATCTTCTTTTCTCTAGCACGTCGAATGTGTACTTATGTTTTCAAAATTCAAAAGTATCTCGATTGAAAAATACTTTTAGAAAAACCGGTCGATGTCGAATCTCTTCTTTTCACTAGCACGTCGATTGTGTACTATTTTCAAATACAAAAGTGTTTTGATTGAAAATTGATCTTTCTCATAAAACCTTCGTCGTATTGCAAAACTCTTTATACTAAGCAATACGCGATTGTTTTCAAATCAATTTTTCATCAATCGGTGAATCTCAATTCATTGGTTCACTCACTCCGTGTTGTCTTCTTTGAGGCGTTCGGTTTGAGAACGACTAGAACAATTGCGAAACCCTGTCAAGGAGATTCTTGAATTATACGATCACGAGCAATACTTGTCTTGATCAACGGGAACCGTGGGCCGTGTACCTCAATTCAACGAAAGTGATCAAAGACACTTTCGTGTGTTTTATTGCTAATCGTTGTTTGCGGTACATTTGACGGTTGCGGTGATCGGGTTGAGAAGTCAATCCAAAGCCGCATGCTCACAAAGATCCACACTTAATTTGAAGAAATCATGACCGGTGCATATCTACATAACCCGGTTCGATATTTTATACTATGCTTCCTTTCTGTGCCGCAAATATCATGAACCGATAAGGCTCCGCTACTCGATGGAAAGATGTCATGATTCAAAAGTGTGAGCATGTCGGTCCGAAAGTCACAACAACACATGATGGCAACACAATAAAGGGTGATCCGAGATTTACGTGGTGATGATCTCAATGAAAGCTCAAAGATCATCAAAGATGTGGATCGCTTAAAGGCCTCCACCGAAAGTACTAAGCACTCGGACTTTGAAGTATCATCGCTAAAGCACAAATGATGCGAATTTGAAGAATTTAAGTCTCGAGCTCAAGACGAAGATTAAATAGAATGCTAGGATTCAAATGTAAAACATGGGGTGACCTCCCTTAGGGAGATTGTTAGGAATTAGAAATTCCATAGTGAAGTGTCGGTCACCCCATATATAATCTAGCATAATTTAGCTCGTAGACATTACGTTATTTACTAGTTATTTAGTTAGCTATTTAGTTAAGAGCAACACCGTGGAGGAAGGACGGGTCTTTACCCATCAGATACGATCCACAGGCCGATAGGAGGTCGTTATGTTTGTAACTATAAATACCCTCTACCTCCCAAGGTAGAGGTTGGACCTTTCATTCATCTTAATCTAACCTTCTATGTTTTCTTTCACTTTCTCTCTAGAAAGGCTCCCACTTTCTCTCTCTAAAACCTCTAAATAATTCGACCATATTATTGTTTGTTATGTGTTTATGAAATCCAATATCTAACACATTCATATATTTGCATTAAGTATTACATAACACAAATAAAATAATTTACGGTCAAAGTTAAAAAATGAAGACTTTAAAAGTCAATAGTGGACACTTATTTAGAGACGGAGGGAGTATCTATCTACTGAAATTTGAACGCTTAGCATCTTGTGAAAAGGTCAAATGTCTTATCACTAGGGCAGATTTGAGCGTAGAACATTCGTGACAACAAAAGTTACCTAGGGAACAAGATAGGTGTCAAGACGCCACCGACCCCAAATCTTTTACAAATCAACAAGACGCGAGACAATTAATGAGAAAATGATCGACTTATTCCACCTCTAAATGACAAAAGGGGCAAAAAGTGGACAAAATGTTAATGCCTCTCGCCACGAGATTTGCCCAGGTGGCCAATCTATTACGATAGTGGATACTGATATTGTTGTTTAAATTCCAAGTAACTTTCCAACTAAGATTTAACATAATGATGAAATACGACTGCATATGTTTAAGATAATTTTATAAGCTAAAAGTGTAAAGTGAATAAATTTTTAAAAAAATGGGAAAAACTTAACTTTATATACGGTGTAAATAGCTAAAAGTGTAAAGTGAATAAATTTTAAAAAAATGGGAAAAACTTAACTTTATATACGGTGTAAATATGAGTACTATCACCAAAGGGCTTGTGTCTAAATTTACGGTGTAAAAAGTGTATATACGGTGCAAAATTCTGGTGAAGACATGTGAGATAAATTTGTGGTGTAAATTATTAGATAGTTAAAAATCTATTTTTTTAAATAAAAAAAATATGAGTACTAGTGTATATATTAAGACTAGCTAAAAGACCCGTGAAATTCACGGGTATTTTAAAGAAACATTAGAAAAAAATAATGAATGAAATTCCATATTATGAAGTTAGAGTTAGAAAGAATCACATTTGGATAAGCAAACATTAAGTATAAAGTACGTAATGATGAAACATAAAGGATGAACGTGTGTGAGTAAATTAACAAACAACAACGAACGTAAATAGGTTTCATTATTTTTTGAAGGGAATAATAAGTAATATGTCAATGATACGATAAACAATTTGGTTTGTAACTATTAAGAAAAAAAACATGCATGTATCGTTTTCTGCAACCGGTAGATAGTCTTGGAGTGCAAAGCTATGCAGTAAACATCATAAACTTGAGTACTTCATGTTCATTCCGTGAACATCTAAATATGAAGAAAAAAAAGTTGTTGATAAGAGTATATGTAAAGTTTAAAAAATGGTATAAAACATGTCTTTTATAGTTGTACATATTTGTTGAACATTGATAATTTACCTTGAAGTACTTCTTTATAGACAACGTTTGCAGTACTTTTTGAGATATTACAATCTTCGTCACAAATGACAACCTTGAAACCTCTTTTTCTTTTGACTATGTAAACGATAACGTATAGTCCTCCATATGTGAAAACTGGACGTGGTAAATACAAACCAACTTTTAAACTCTTGCTTATTGTCATAGCAAACAAAAATAATCACTTTTATAGGATGACTTTTGTAATTGTCACTATGAAACGGACAACCATAAAATAGCTTATAAACCGGTCAAATCACGAGTATCTTAAAAAGAACTTACGAACATGTTATGTGTATGGATAAGAAAAAAACAAAACACAAACAAAGTAATAGGTAACATTATTTTATGAAGGTAATAAAAAGTTATCGGGCAATGAAAATGTAAACAACTTGGCGTCATAACCATTAAAAAAACGTGCATGTCTCGCGTTGTCAAGTTGTTATTTACTCTTAAAACGCAAAGTAGCACAACCGACTTTTTGTTATATACCCTTAAAACGCGAAGTAATGCAACCGACTTGTCGATAACTTGAAGAGTTCAAGTGAAATCCTAAGTTAAACGTTTAAGAAGTTGTTGATAGCATCATATACATAGTAAATAAATTATATAAACATTTTCTTTCGATATTTGTATTACAATTTTAACATTTGATCGTAGACCTTGCAACACCTATTTGTCGACAACATTTGTTGTTGATAACATCATCACAAATCACAATCAAATATGGTAGTCTTAATTAGTTGCGACAAAATCAATACATCGAGTTTGGTACTTTTCTTTAAGTAGGACTTGTAGATGGGACCCTTTTAATGGTTAAAAGCAAATTCAAGTTTGCAACTAAGCAAAGAGTAATTATTCCAAGAGGACAATATAAAAGAAACTACAAATATGCAACATAAGACACAGTTAAAGATATATATAGTTAAGCGTAATTCAAACTTATATGATTCAACAGTGGCCATCCTAAATTTTCAGTTGTGCAGGTAATATTATGGATCGAATCTTCAAGACATGCTACCTCTTCTCCTTTGCTTCCAAGTCTGTAAGTCGGTAGGAATTAGTCCCTTCCCCGATATCTTCAGTTCTATGACGACATGAATAATTTACTATAAAGAACAAAGATTTTATCAATCATGAAAGATGTAAAACGTACCGTATTCATATAGGTCAATTAGATTCCATCCTTCATGCATCGACATACACGCAATAGCAATTACGATTATACATTTCAAATCAAAAGAGAATCAGTTAATGATTTTTCAATTGCATGTTAGGCGAGTGATTAGAATATTGAATCAAATAAAAGACTGAAAATCTTTCCTTGAAATATGGCAACAAAAAACATTATTTATAGCCTTAATAAAACCATTTCTTAGACTGATTCAATTTGAATTGACAGGCCTGCTTAGTAGTTTGGAAAATAGGTTTAGCAATTAATGTATTCAATTTTCTTAGGAATAATGTGTTTAACTGAGATATATAACAATTCCACGACTATAGTTAACAAAACAAATAAGAAAGCATAAACAACCCTATATAACAATTCCTCAATAACTATTATATAATCAATTTTTAATAGCTTACATTTTCACACTATTTCACATACTGCAATAAATTATTAAGGATAACCGTTTAGCATTGTTTATAGGTTATAATTAGTAGCTAACTATAGTAAGTAAATGGAAAACAATAAACTGCATTAGGTGGGAATTCTCATATAATAGCATTAATTGGGTTGTTTTGCTTATCCTTCTCCTTTTTCGGTTTTAGCTTGACAAACAGCCTTGATAGCCTACAATCTAATACAAGTAATAGGTGACTGAATTAATGGAACCAAAGCTTTCTGCACAGGAATAATTTTGATATAAAGCACCAGTTTAGGAGCTTCCACGTTCAGTTCAGATTTAGCATTGTCAGTTAGGAATTAAGGAATAAATTGCATATGACCCATTTTCAGTTATTTTCCCCATTAGGATTCTCTTACCACCTAAATGACAACTCAAAACAACACACTTTCTTGGTTAAGCTGATGGGAGACTATTAAATAATCCTAGCTTATCCCACTACATCTTACTTATAAAGAAGCCCCCAGACAGAGCTTAAAGTGCGGATTCTCCTTCTACTGCAGGGATTGGACGTCATGGATTATCCAGATTTAGGCACTTGCACAGAAGTGTTAACAAAATTATATACCAAGTCTTCACTCATATCTAAAAATTATTCATGCGTACGGGCCACAAATCCCTAATGGAAACATGATTAGTCCATGTTTTCTTATGTCTGAAAGTTGCGAAAGTTACACCCAATCAGGGTAGGAGCTATTTTAAAGTTCTCTAAAATCTAAACTCATCAACTAAAAGTTCCTATAGGCCAAGTGAAGATCAAGTAGCGACAAAAGGCAAAAAAAACTAAAAAAATATGAATATAAATGAAGATTTAATTTCAAGTTGATAGAAGGATAACCTAGTCAAGAGCCTTTTTTTATGGAACATGAATAGTTTTCTTTGGTGTTCATCACTGTAACCAATTTTACGCAAGACGGTCCACGTTGTCTCAACGTAACCTTTTTCGATAAAAAGAGCATGAAGAAAAAGAAATCTTGTCAGGGTAAGCCCATATGCTCATTGACCGGGCACCTTCTCTTGCATAACTCTCTTAACACCCCCTATTTTAGGAGGTTGTAGAGGAGCATTAAAACACTTAACCTGCCAAGAGAATGAAAAAAGTAGTTCTTTATGCCTACACATAAAAATGCCCATGGAGTAAACCTTTATGCAATAAGTGCAATCATGAAGAAGGTTCATTCTTACAACCTCCAAATGGCTTGACAACATCTTCCTCGAAGATAGATAAATAAAATCTGATCAAAGAATAGCTTAAATATCATATAGATTACATAACTTTCACCTAATTTCTAATTAAAAATTGATGTAACAAACATTCCTTTAAATGGACATACATTCAACCAATTTTCAAGTTCCTGGTGTGGTCATCAAAACTGAAGTAACAACAACCAAGTAAGAATAACATACATTTAAAAAGAGCTTGGAACAGGTCCTCAATCAGTGAATAAACTTTCAGTTAAAATAAACGAATGAACCTGGTAACTAACTTTTTATGTAAAATTAACATACCTTCGAATGAACCCGATGACTAACTTTTTATGTGAAATATTTCAATAGGAAAACCACTACGTCAAAAGCGGCCTGAAATGAGGATTGCACACAGACTTTGAAATATACACATGAAAATTATTACGACTTAAGTTTAATAAACAAAAAAGGAAGAGGAAACAATATAATTTTTAATTTTAATGATTAAAAACAATAGTAATTTATATGTTACATCTAGAAGGAGATGTCCTAGTATACATGCTATGTGTTATTGCATGAACAAATCTATGACAATCTAACATATATAAATCGTTTAAAATTTCACAATTTGCAGATGACATTATTTTCATATTAACAGCCTATAAGATTAGAAAAACCCTTGCACATCAAGAAAATTAGTTGGTTCGATATATAAACTTTCGAACAAAAGAAAAATGGAACATCCAATTATAACAATGAAACAAAAAAATAACATTAGCTTCCATATATAAACACTAACAATCAAACCAATTATAAAAGGTACCTTGTGTGTGGAAGGTTGAATCAAATCAAAACTGTTTTTTGTGTTCTTTTGAATCAGTGATTATGAGACTGATTTGAAACTCATTTTCTTTTGATTTTGAGGAGCGTATTGCAGTAGAAGGGAAGTCGTAGGTGGTGTTAAAGCTTAACAAAAATAGCGTGTAATATTGTGCAAAATCAAAACCGATTTAAGGATGTGAAGCTGATGTTGTGATGCGTACAGGAGAAGCTTTTTCATAGAGTGCATCGGAGAAGATGTACTTTACTAAAATATCTATGTGCTATCTTTCAAGACACGTCAGCGAATTAAATAAAGGGTTTCTTAAAGGGTTGTACAAAAACTCTATTTTATTAGTTAAGATAGATAGATAAGAGAACGGCTTAATAATGGCGTAGATTGGTTCGGTTGAAAAGGTCCAGGTGACTGGCTTCGTTTATTTTCACTTTACACAAAAGTTCAATAACGGCGTAAATTTGTTTGGTAAAAAGGCCACGTGACATGCAGGGTTCAAGCACACGCGTCTTTTTGGATAAAAGAAATGTTAGGGTTAGTTTTTGACTTTTACATTTATTTTTCAATTGAAGTTTGTCCCATTAAAATTCGATCTTGACTTTGGTTAGAAAAAAGATTTTTTATATATATTTATGGCCCACGCTGATTGGTATGTCGAGAAAAGTTCATTAGGGTGGTGGCGATTAAATCCTACCACTTTTTTCACGCTTTTATATCTACCAATAATATTCCGCCAACTCACCTCATACCAATCTCATACCTAATAATAGATTTTGGTGGCAACTACGCTTAACTCATACATTTTCATGCCTAATCATTTAAGGTGTCCAACGGCTACATTTTGTTCCCAACATTCCAAATAAAATCCATACCAAATCGGGGATGTTTGTCGATTTGGTGTTATCTTGCTTCATGCCTATTCAAACCGATTAGGAGGCAAAACTCATACCGATCGGTATGGAGCATGCCGCCCTCCACACCGATTCCATTGCCACCACCCTTATAGAACCAATATTGATCATAGAACCAATGAACCAATCCTAGCCATTCATTTATTTGATTAAAAATATATTCATCTTTTTTTTGAAAATTAAATATCTTACAAACCGTTAATCGTTACGCCAAAAAAATTATACCATCTCGACGAGAATTAAATTATCTTTCTATAGATATGCATTGTTATATATACTTTCGACAAACTTTTTTTTTAAAAAAAATTCGTCCAGAAAAATCACATGTGATTTGTTAAAATCACATGTGATTTAATTTTTACGAATCACATGTGATTTTTAAAAATCACATGTGATTTTTCTAGGCGAAATTTAAAAAAAAACTTTGTCGAAAGTATATAACAATGCATATCTATAGAAAGATAATTTAATTCTCGTCACGATAGTATATTTTTTGTAACTTGAATATTTACCGTTTGCAAGATATGTTGTTTTTAAAAAAAAGTGGAAAATAATTTTTTATTAATTTAGATAGAAAATGGATGGCTATGATTGGTTCATTGGTTCTATGACAAATATGAGTTCTATATGGATTTCAACTCTATGAAAGAGTATTATCAATAAAGATCGCGTAAAAACTAAAGATCAAATGGATCAATCTCAACCATTAAATTTAATTTAGACTAAAATACACCGTTGGTCCATAAACTTGGCAAGGTGCATCGTGTTGGGACAAAACTCACCCTTTTCATCGCCACAAGTCCAAAACTTGGCCTTCAAATGCCAAATCAGTCCCTTTGACCAATTCTCTGATAGTCAAAGTCTGTTAACTTCCCCATGTGCCTTGCACATGAGGGTAAAATCGTCATTTCATTGTTTTGGTTTATCACCCTTCATCTTCATCTTCCTCATGTTTAAACCCATATTCCGGCGACCTTAAACCCAGAATCCGGCGACCAAAAAAGTTGTCATGTTATATCCACAAGAAAAGGTTTTGTCTTAGATTGAATGCTTAGATCTTTAATTTCGTATTATATCCACAAGATAAGTGTAAGTATGGCGAAAAAATTACTCATGAGCACGAACTGGTTGTATCAGATGTAGCCATTCAAGTTTTAAACTCGGCATCTGAATAAGTCTAGATTAATTCTTGTAGACATTCAAGTTTTAACAATGCGCTATGTGTTGATATTTAGTTTGATCGACACATAATAATGTAAAATTCAATAACTTTTGTTGTTAATTTTGTGACTTGAAGAAAAACCGCTGCGGATGTCAAGTTGTTTGAGACAAGATCTTGGCGATGTTGTGCTCTCGAGAGCGTTAGCAATGTGTTTGGGTCGGAAATGATTTATGTTGGTGATGTGAATACTCGACTTCTCTCGAAATAGGTTCAAATGAAAATGAGGCAAATGAGTCATCGCATCCGGTGATAATCAAAATACTTCTCATAAAGTTGTGGTGAAGCATCCTCAAATAAAACCGAAAGAAACAAAACATGTGAATTAGTAGTCAATAATGAAGTCAAACTTCAAGAATCTCGATTGAAACCTCAAAGAAAACCGAAGAGAACCATTTGAATCATTGACCATCAAATAAGTCTTGACAAGTCCGAATCGACCCACTTCATATGAAACTGAAGAAAAAATTGCCTATATTGGTTAATCATGTAAACTTTTTCAAGAGTCTTTAGTTAAATCCACCTCAAATGAAATCAAGGAAGCGAAGGGGTGATCTTGATACAAGTTCTTATCATCCACCCACAATGGCTAATCTGGTTGTATCGAATGTAGCCTATGGTGATCAAATTTCCCGAAAGTTTTCTTGAAGGTGTATCTATAATTACAAGTTCCACAATTCCTACCGCAGTGAAAATTCGGACATCTTTCTTTAGTTTTGTATAGTGAGGTAACTAATTTTCTATTATGATCATTGACTTATTCATTCCTTTGTCGATATTTGTAAATAGAAAAGAAAGTGGCTGCTGATGTTGGGGACATGCTTGCATATGCTGTTTCAGAAATGTGTTTGAATGAAAATGACGGAATTGAATCTAATGAATCCGTTTCTCTAGAGCAACAGGTTCACCCTCTACCTGAGCCACCAAGAAGGTCCTGCAGAAACAAAAAAATACCATCGCATTTTAAAGACTATTATTGTAGCCCCCAGGTCAAGCATAAGAGAAAATAATTTGTTAGCAGATACATGGTGTACCCTTTGTTCATGATTTAGATTTTGGTTACAAAATCATGGTTTTGATTTAAATAAGGAGTTTTGGGGGAAACAATTCTAAGTGTTTTATGATTGTCTCATTTTCCGTTGATTTTTAGTTTGCCATTTGCAACTACGTTATATATTTATGTCTATGCGCAAGTTTGTAACGTAGCTTTTTCTCTACTTACACTTATCAAGTAATCTAAAAATAAGTAACTAAAATATCTAAGCATTCAATCTTACACTTATCATTCAATCTAAGACAAAACCTTATCTTGTGGATATAATACGAAATTAAAGATCTAAGCATTCAATCTAAGACAAAACCTTTTCTTGTGGATATAACATGACAACTTTTTGGTCGCGGATTCGGGTTTAAGGTCGCAGAATCGGGTTTAAACACGAGGAAGATGAAGATGAAGGGTGATAAACCAAAATAATGAAATGACGATTTTACCTCATGCAAGGCACATGGGGAGATTAACGACTTTGACTAACGAGAATTGGTCAAAGGGACCGATTTGGCATTTAAAGGCCAAGGTTTGGACTTGTGGCGATGAAAAGGGTGAGTTTTGTCCCAACACGATGCACCTTGCCAAGTTTAGGGACCAACGGTGTATTTTAGTCTTAAATTTATTTTCACTCTTATATTTAAAAATTAAATATCTTACAAACCGTTAATAGTTAGATAAAACTAATTATACCATTGCGACAAGAATAAAATTATCTTTCTATAGAGATCCAATATTGTACACTTTCCACGAACTTATTTTTTATCATTTTTTGCGGGTTTCAATATATTACACTATAAATGAAAATTTAAAAATACTCTTTTGTGTTAACACAACCCCTAAACCCTAAAAACCCTAACCCCTAAACCTAAAAACCCTAACCCTTAAACCCTTAAAAACCCTAACCCCCAACCCATAAAAACCCTAAACCCTAAAACACTAAACTTCTAAAACCCCTAAAAACCTAAACCCCTAAAACCCTAACCGCTAAACCAAAAAACATAAACCCTATCCGCTAAACCGTAAGAAACCTAAACCCTTACCCCGTAAAAAGCCTAACCCAAAAAAGTCAAACCCCTAAATCCTAAACACCTAAACTCTAAACCCACAAAAAAGTCGGAAAAAAAAAATTCGTCGAAAGTATATGATGTGAGATATCAAATTAAAAGTAATTTTATGCTTGTCGTGATAGTATGATTAGTTTCGTCTAACAATCAATGATTTGTGAGATATTTATTTTTTAAAATGAAGGTGAAAGTTTATTTTATTGTTTTAATAAAAAAAATAAGTGGTTGAAAATGGTTTATTTGATATTTAGTTTTTCTTTGATTTTTATTGAACCAAACTCTCACAAAGGTATGATAATTTGGATTAAAATTTTTGGTGATTAGAGCACACGGTGTGGACAAAAATCACACGCCAAATGCTTCCAAAATTTAACTCTTGGCATGCCAAATGCTTACCATGCAAAATGCCAAACTCACGTTAATAGGACTTGAGCCAATGAAATGGCTTACGCCAAATGTGTTTGTGTTATTTTATTTATTTTATTGAGAGTGAGGGAGTATTTTTAGTGGGGTATTTTGTGGGATCCAATAACATGTTAATGGTGTATTTTGAGGGAGAGTGTTTTAGTTATTGGTGTGTAATTGGGGAGGTGATGAGGTGGCACTGAAGTGACATACCAATAACGTGTTATTGGTATTCACGATACCCTGTGCTCTTACCTCCACTGGTTCAAATACACAAAAACTATTAAAATTATCTATGCATAAGTCAGGTCCGTTGGGTATGACGTTAAATGGTTCTAAACTTGGCGCAATGTCTATTCAAATGATCTTCTAAATTTAATTAATTGACCCACAAAAAATATATTGCTACTGAAAAGTTTAGTTCCTAGTTTAATACCTGATACAACTATTTAGTGGGTCAGCATGACCTATTCTAAAATGTGAAAATTACCTAAAAGGTGCTTTGCGGGTGGTCTTGTCTCCGCAGAGGTCCTTTTATCGACCTTCCAAAAGCGCCTACAACTTCGACTCAAATGGGGCAGTGTTTTCACGACACGCGTGTCGACGTTTATTAAATGTGATAAATTAAAAAAAAAAAAACAAAATCGCTTCAAACTTGAAGCGAAATATAACATAATACCCCATACTGTCGAATGTGTTGGAATATGGAAAATAGTAAAATATAAAAATTACAAAACTCACCCTTTAACTTTTAATATTTACAACTTTTTGTATAACAAACTTAATTAGTCAAATATTTAGCAAATACATAATGAATTTGTTAATAAAAAAAATCTGGTTCGAATAATTACAAATTACGAACAAACGTACCAATATTAATATTCTTTTGACGTACGCACAATTTAAAAAAATAATATTGAAGTTGATTATATATATCAACTATTTTGAAATCGAAAAATAAAACTTACCATAACCACCCTACACTTTTTAATATTTGTAACTTTTTTATGTAACAAACTATATTCGTCAAATATTTAGCAAATATATAGCGAATTTGTTAATAAAAAATCTGTTCTGAAAAGAGCAAAATTCTGAACAAACGAACCGATATTAATATTCTTTCGACATACATACAATTTTATAAAAAATATTGAAGTTGATTATATATATCAACTATTTTGAAATTGAAAACTAAAACTTACCATACTCACCCTTTAACTTTATAATATTTACAACTTTTTTATATAACAAACTTTATTCGTCAAAATATTTAGCAAATGAATAGCGAATTTGTTAATAAAAAAATACCGTTGCAAAGAGTTATAAATTATGAACAAAACGAACCCAATATTAATATTAACGACATACGTCTGATTTTATAAAAATATTGAAGTTGATTATATATATTAACTATTTTGAAATTGAAAACTAAAACTTACCATACTCACCCTTTAACTTTATAATGTTTAAACTTTTATATAAAAACTTTATTAAGTCAAATATTTAGCAAATAAATAGCGAATTTGTTAATAAAAAAAAATACCGTCATGAAGAGCTCAAATTACGAACAAAACAGGCGATATTAATATTCTTTTGACGCACGCACAATTTTATAAAAATATTGAAGTTGATTATATATATCAACTATTTTGAAATTGAAAAATAAAACTTACCATAACCACCCTACACTTTTTAATATTTGTAACTTTTTTATGTAACAAACTATATTCGTCAAATATTTAGCAAATATATAGCGAATTTGTTAATAAAAAAAATACCGTTGTAAATATCAATATTGGGCTCGTTTTGTTGGTAATTTAGAGCTCTTCGCGACGGTATTTTTTTATTAACAAATTCGCTATTTATTTGCTAAATATTTGACGAATAAAGTTTGTTATATAAAAAAGTTGTAAATATTATAAAGTTAAAGGGTGAGTATGGTAAGTTTTAGTTTTCAATTTCAAAATAGTTGATACATATAATCAATTTCAATATTTTTATAAAATTGTACGATGTCAAAAAATATTAATATTGGGTTCGTTTGTTCGTAATTTGAGGCTTTCTGAACAGATTTTTTTTTTTATTAACAAATTCGCTATCTATTTGCTAAATATTCGACGAAAAAAGTTTGTTATATAAAAAAGTTGTAAATATTATAAAGTTAAAGGGTGAGTATGGTAAGTTTTAGTTTTCAATTTCAAAATAGTTGATATATATAATCAACTCAAAAGAATATTAATATTGGGTTCGTTTTGTTCGTAATTTAGAGCTCTTTGCAACGGTATTTTTTTTTATTAACAAATTCGCTATATATTTGCTAAATATTTGACGAATATAGTTTGTTACTTAAAAAGTTACAAATATTAAAAGTGTAGGGTGGTTATGGTAAGTTTTATTTTCAGGTTTCAAAATAGTTGATATATATAATCAACTTCAATATTTTTATAAAATTGTGCGTCGTCGTCAAGAATATTAATATTGAGCCTGCTTTGTTAAGTAATTTAGAGCTCTTCATGACGGTATTTTTTTATTAACAAATTCGCTATTTATTTTGCTAAATATTTGACGAATAAAGTGTGTTATATAAAAAGTTGTAAATATTATAAAGTTAAAGGGTGAGTATGGTAAGTTTTAGTTTTCAATTTCAAAATAGTTGATATATATAATCAACTTCAATATTTTTATAAACTGTACGTATGTCGAAAAATATTAATATTGGGTTCGTTTTGTTCAGAATTTAGAATCTTTCAGAACTAGTATTTTTTTATTAACAAATTCGCTATATATTTGCTAAATATTTGACGAATATAGTTTATTGCATAAAAAAGTTACAAATATTAAAAAGTGTACGGTGGGTATGGTAAGTTTTATTTTTCAATTTCAAAATAGTTGATATATATAATCAACTTCAATATTTTTTATAAAATTGTGCGTACGTCAAAAGAATATTCATATTGGGCTCGTTTTGTTCGTAATTTAGAGCTCTTCGCAACGGTATTTTTTTTATTAACAAATTCACTATGTATTTGCTAAATATTTGACTAATTAAGTTTGTTATACAAAAAAGTTGTAAATATTAAAAAGTTAAAGGGTGAGTTTTGTAATTTTTTATATTTTACTCTTTTCCATATTCCAACACATTCTGACAGTATGGGGCCACCATGTCATATTTCGCTTCAAGTTTGAAGCGATTTTGTATTTTTTGTTTTTTTTTTAATTTATCACATTTAATAAACGGGGTCTTGACGTGTCTTTCGAGACTTCGCCCCATTTGAAGTGAAGTTGTAGGCCTTTTGGAAAGGTCAATAAAGAGGACCTCTGCGACAAGACCACCGCAGAGGCTCTTTAAATAATTTTCGCTCTAAAATTACCCGCTTTGAAAGTACCCAACGAACAGCAAACTCACATCCTATAATATGCATCCGTTTTAAAACAAACCTGCTACTTACATCAGTCCCTTTTCGATTATATATGGTATAAATCTTTTTGCAGTTGATGGCACTTTTGCTGCTATGCCATGCATCATCTGTACTCAATTCTTAAAGAGCATTTGTTAAGTGTCTTTACATAAGATCATTATTATCACTGCTAAGGATGCCTTCCCCTCTCTTAGCCGGTATTCCAGCATCTAATCATTTCATCCGCTTCCGCATCATCTGATCACAGAAACATGCCATGCCAAGCTCACGGTTGAGTAAAGCATAACATATATTGCTCACAAAAAGATAGTAGAAAAGTAAAAAGCATGTAATCTACATATAAGACAAATGACAGCAATTCAAACTACAAAAATCATCTGCACAAAAGATACTATTGTACCTTTAGTTGAAGAGATGGTTCTGCTATCATTGTGCACAACATTAAAAGTACTCGGAACTGGAGGCAACGCGCCTTCAGTATTTGCACGGTCCAAGGCTATGACTGTTGAAAGTAGAAGATTGTTAATAAATTACAGATTAGAGAAAAAACGGCAGAGTAGGGTTGTGTGCGAGTGAGAAGCTGAATTATGACAATAACGCTATGTTGTCAAGAAGTCTGACGGAAAAAAAAACATAGACACATATTGTCATCTGGCTTACCCTAATCAAGCACCATATCATGAAATTAAACAAAGCAATATATTTTAGGAGGATTTTGTAAAAGCTGCCATATATTCAAATGATCAATTTATATAAATAAGCAAACAACCTGACTTTCTTTGTAGAGATGCGCCTTCGAATAATATTTGACCGGGTAGCAAGTCGACTTCTTTTTGCTACCATCTACTTCCCAGACAACAACATATCGCTCACCAACAGAGGATGAAAGTACATACTTACCATAATAAAACTTAAAAGTTTAAATAAATGAAAGTACATATCGCTCATCAACTCTAAAGTTTAAACAGCAGATGGTCCATTGCAAGAATACAGGAAGGCAATTCAAGTTTCTGGCCCCATACCCGCCACCGTCATCATTTATTCTGAGTAACCATCGACACGTCTAACTTAACACGCTGCGGTAGTTACAGTGAAGTGATCCCAGTTTCAGACCCCACACCCGCCACCATCATCATGTATTTTGAGTAACCACCGCCGCATGGCCACACTTGTACTTTGACCTTTGACTATCTATCCTGACAAGTAGCAGGTCCTGGAGAACAACTCGGTTACGGGCGCGACACCCGCCACCACTAGTGACTGTCCGAACATACCTAAGACCCATCTCATGGAGTACTGATCTTCTAGTCTTGGGTCGATAATTAGTAACATTTTTTTCTTGTGTTTTAGTTTGGGTCGAGCCGGTCCACCAAGCTTTGTTCTTTGGTTGGTCTTGTCTTGTCCACCGACCTCCTTCCTGTTAATAACTCTAAAAGAACAACCCGAACCTGTAAACCTCATTCCTCACGGAAAGATGTTCTGTTTGGCATACCAGAATCATATGTCAGGTTTATATTAAACGGCGAGGGTGGAAATTTAGACTTAATCTTATGAATAGGTATATTTCAGTTGTGTTCTATATCACACGGGTCAAATACAAAGTTGTAACTGAGATGGGAACAGGTTGAGCGTTGTCCAAGCTCTGTGATTATGTTTCTCTTTATAATTAAATATTTCCAGCAACATGAAACATTAATAGCTTTAGCTTTCAGCTTCTTTGAATTAGACTCCCTATTGAGAGCTTCTCAAAGAATCGAGGCTGATTCTTTATACAGTTCTTGACCGTTTTCCCCACAACCAATGCTAATAAGTAACACCAAACAACCCCGATAAGGAGTTATTCTAATAAGTTATAGCAAACAATATCAAACAGCCCCTATCAGCAGTTTTAACGAGTGTGGAAACCCGCGCGATGCAGCGAGATTGCTTTTGTTTGCCAAATTGCTATAAAGGACTTACTTTGCAGCGACACTTAAACTTTAGGGACATTTTTTGCCAACTTGGACTTACTTTGTAACGACACCTAAACCTCAGGGGCTATTTTTGCCAACTTGCGAAAGTTGGCATTTATTGTGCTACAGTGTTTGGGGGGGGTACTGTTGCCCGCTCAATAGTTATATTAATAATAAGAACTCCCAAACAGCCAGTAAAAATTACAACCCCTATAAGTAGTTTAATAATATATCCCAAACAGCCCCTAAAGCTGGTTTCTAATAAGTAATACTATTATGCTATAAAAACATATCTACACTTGTCAGTACCAATGGCAGCCTCAAACGTGATCCAAAAAGTCTTAACCATCAAATAAGCTGACTTATTACTAAGACCATGAGCAAATTTCAATACGTGTGATTATCTTACAATGGTGCTGAATTATCAGATAACATAACTTTACAAAATTGTATGAGACTGGACATTTTCAACATAGAATTTTCGGAGTGTATAACTAAAATATGGCATAACCTTTCCTAGCACATTAAGGGACTACGTAGAGACCAAGTTATGTTCATTCTGTCACCAAACATAGGCCAAAACTTTCAGATTTGTGCTCAAAATGCAATTTACCAACATAAGACCACCAGAGGCTTTATACAAAGCACTTGAGGAAGCATTATAGTCCAAATGCTTTACTAAAAGTTATATATATGTATAAATTAAGGGCAAGGGGATGTTTGTATGTGCGTTTAAACTGAACTCAGAATCATCAGTTTCGGGTGTTTGACAGAAACTGATTTGCATTTTCTGATTAAAGGTGAAAATAATCGAACTTTAGGAAGCATGTATGGAGTTGCTGTAACACAAATGTTATTGACATAACTGTTGAATTACCCAATCATCCCTTAACTGTAAGCAACATATATATTATCAACTTGTTCTGAGTATTCGTATTGGACTATTTACTTTGCAAACGCACAATCAGACGCTATGCAATTCTATCAGTTTGCAATAAAAAAAACATGACAATAAGTACTTGAGTAGTGTTTAGTTTATATGAGAAAAAAAGGAAGATAGAGACCTACTAAGTTACTAAGCGCATTCTTAAAAAGTGGATCCAAAAAAGTTATACAAAATGCTACAAGAATAGAGAACAACAGGAACAATGAAAAAAAAGGTATGAACAAAATGAATCGAGGGGGTAGCAAATGTGGTGGTTCTTCTCCAATTCTTTTATATAATAGAGGTGCTTGAACAACTTAGAATAAAACCTTAAGTTTAGTTCCTCCCGCCCCTCTCTTCCATGAATGGCAGTCATAACTAATTTGATACTGTATTTTACTCCCTTTATAAGATCAGTGTCTCTGCTATTATGTGCTTTTCACTTGATTGGACTGTGGACCTGTCTTATCATCCCTATTTGCTACTATACATGGTTCGCCCAGAATTATGCTTAATTTATGACCTCCATGTCATATACTAACTCATGTTCAGAAAAACAATAAAAGAATAAATAGACGTGGTTAGTACGTGGTAGATATGTCAAGTTCGACAATTCAACCCATTACTTACGAAGGGGTCGAATTAGATTAGGTTTTATCTCTAGCGGGTATAACATGATAAAAGTTCTCGTGTTTATCCTAACAAAAAATAGCCAATAAATAAATGGTACGTACAACTGAGCAGGCGTTCTGATCCACATTAGTAAGACTATAACACACGTCTTAGGCGTTTAGTGAGCATCAAAAACCCTAACAGAAGTGATGAAAACACAACTGGCATAACTAATCAGCCAAAACATGATACACAATCGGACTTTACTAAAATAGCATAAACTAGCCTAAGCTAATTCAATAACTAAAACAACCACCACAAGTTTAATCCAAATTCAAAAGAACTAATCTAACCATGAATACATAATTAAGCTCGATTAACACAATTAACAAAATTCAACATAATCCGGTCAAATCATACCTTTGATGAATCTGTGACGGCAAAGACGAACACTAAAGCGTATACAGATCATCTAAAATTGAAAGAAGAAGTTGTACAGTAGTTGTTGTGTCCATTAATTAAAGGTTTAAACGACTGGGTTAGTGGATGTTTAATTAAACGTAGTTTATAACTACTAATTTCAACATCAACAATGTTATTATTATAGTAAATATAGATAAACTATTAATTTCATTAAATATCATGTTAGATTACAAAACCCTAATAACCCTATAAAACATAATTAATGACCCATACTAATTAAAGACCCCGTACTAATTAAAACATAATTACCTACCCCATACTAATTAAAGACTACCAAAACGGACATTTTTTTCTAACTAAAACAATAGAAGTCAAAATTAAATGAATTGTTTGTCTTTCCTCCTGCTTTTGACCCATGTCTTTTTCTTCTTTAAGGGATTGACCTAACCGCAACGCAATCCCGGGCATGGATGGGATCTTCTAGTGCATTAAGATCTTCGTCTTCAAGGGGGCTGCTTCGCCAAATCTCCCCAGATCTTTCCATTGCGAGTCGACTAAACCCGCTCGCTTTTTTCCACCCGAGCATAAGACCACCTTCAGGACCGGAAACCTCTCGCATCTCATATCTATGGTCGGTTATCAACCGACCATAATCTCCATCAATCCAAAAAGACCTACAGGACTCCAGCGTCATAACTATTAGTGAAGCTAAGCCGTTTCCTAGTTTTAAAGTCCAATCCTTAGGCTTAGTCCCTCTTTCATCAGTCACATTATTACCCCCAAAAGTAAATCTTCTTACAATATCGTAAAATGCAAGTTCAAATCTTGGAAAACCAACGACTACCTTCGTTACTCCCCCTAGTTTCCCAGTTAAACGCTCATAACTCTCACCTATATTTAAAAACCCATTTCGAATACCACCACTTCCCCCGTTTACGCTCCAGATTCTGCCACCGTCTACGCGAAATCGATCACAGTACAAATCATTTCTTTTTGTGATGAGGTCCAACCGCCTGCCACCTATTTGATACTCGATGTAGACGTCTCTCCCTTTAGCACGAGAAGATAATAGTTCGTCTCGTACATTTTTTATACTTTCTAGACACGATTCCGGGAACTTAAATCAAAGGAACCACCACATGATTATCCATTTGTTACAGTCTTGGTGGTGGTGGTGAGGTGAGGGTTGGTTTAGGGTTTAATGTGGTGAGGTTTTTGGTGGTGACTTATGGTTTTTTTTTTTAGGTTTTGATGACGTGTACGTGTGATTGGGTGAAAAATGGTGTCGGACAAGGAGGAGCCAAGTAAGCAATGTTGTAATATATATCCACATTTTTAAAATTAGAAGCGTCTAGAACCTCAAGAGTATTCACTATATTATTTTCGTTGTTAACTATTACTCTAAGACATTTGTTTGACATCTTAAAATTAAATAATTACCAAAAAAAAAAACAAAAAAAAAAACACACTTTTTAGATCATTTTACAAAAACAAATATTTTAAAAGGGCTTTTTTTTTTTTTTTTTTTTTCGACAGAATCTTCCAACTTGGCTTTCTGCCTCTCAAATCAGTACTGTACCACCACATCGACTGTTACTACGCTGTTTTAACCCCACGCCAGACAATGTATGGCTCTCGGTGTCATGAGGAAACCGTCTGCCTCCACACAAGTTTCCTTCTTTGGAGTAACGTCCGGATGAAAACCACGACTTCTGATTCGAACCCCAATGCTTAGTCAAGGGGCTCAAATCCTCATTCAAATATCAACAGAAGTGTGGACGACAGTGAGGACTTCCGTGGGTCCACCCGATCTTGATTATTCTCACTGCATACCGACAACAACCAAAATCGACACATGAAGCGATATCAATTACTCGCCATTTTTCTTTTTCTCGCCTTTTTTTTATATACGTACAAAAATATATCTTCTATCATACATATTGGTTGGGGGAGGGGGATACAAAATGCTAGACAACATTTTTGGTCCACACAATGAATGCATGGCGAACAAAATAGGGCGAATTTGCTCATCAGGTTCATTTTCGTATAAGAAATGTAGCAAGCAAATGATTGGCAAGCGAACCAATTTGCTCGCTATAGCCACGTGTAATCATTTAGACGGCTCACATTGTCCACATGTCATCATATGGGGATAAGCGAGCAAGCAAAGTCACTAGCAAAACTCATTTGCTGATAATGTTTATTTTGGTAACATACTTTTCGATGGTTCATTTTGATACCTTATGGTGTACTATGTTCATTTAAAAATTTTACACTTTTAAAATTGCAATATTGAAAAATATGAGATATTTTAGAAACTAGAACATATAAGACTACAGTAAAACCTTTATAAATTAATACTCGATAAATTAATAACCTCGATAAAATTAATAATTTGTTCAGTCACAACTTGGGACCAATACAAATTTGGACCCCAATCGATAAAATAATAAGATAATAATTTTTTGAAACTCCAAAGTATATATATTAGTCTCAACAAAACTATAAGTTAATAATTACTAAAACTTATATATATATATATACTAGTTGCAAAGCCCGCCCATGTCTTATAATTATCGTTGACATATTTTCCTATAACGAAAGAAGATTGGTAAAAAATGGCTGGAAAAGTGGACATGTTGAAAAAAATCGTTATATTTTTATAACAAATTTAAAATGAATGAATACGGATAAAAGAAACTTACTCTATCAATAATTCCACGTTCAATAAGCTTCCATTAAAGTACGAAAGTTCGGATTTCATTTAAACAAAACAATGACAATTATAAAACAAAGAACGTAACTTCTAAAAGTCCAGAAAGTGGATTTATTTACAGATAAACTCTCAGTTTTCTCAGTCAGCTGTTCAACAGCAGCATCAGCAGGTCTTGAATGACGACCTTCTTCTTCTTCTTCTTCTTTCGTTGGGTCAAATTAGGCAAGCTGCATCATGGTGGTACATTAGTAAACAAATTTTTAAATAGATGATAGCTGCTCCATAGATTTAGATGTGCCACATCAGCAAATTGAGCACGGCTTTCGGTGTGTTTAGAAAGTTTATTAAAGCAGCGTACTGAATTTCTAATACATAGGGTTTTGTTTTAGCTTACTTCTCCGGCTTATGGACTTATTAAGCTTTTGAAAAGCTAGTAAGTTCAAATTTAGGGTTTGTGATCTTATCAGATTTATCACACTAATTCTTTACATGTGTTTATACATATTATTCTATCATTCACAATGGCATGCCTACTGATACATAGTATAATAATGGGTAACGTCATCTTCTATACTAATTTAATAAAACTAACCTCTTTCAATAATTTGATAGATAGTTCATGAGTATGTGAATTTCCTATGATGCTACTTAAACTAAATCAAACTATACTTTGAAATGGAGGCCTACTGTATTGAAATAGATTAAGTCGGTATTACCAATCAACTCATTCCTATGAGTTTTTCAAGAAATTATCCCGGTAGTCTGTACCAATTAAGGTGGCTAGAGCTCTTTTGACCAACAGCGTGTAACATTCTATAGGTCACACATTTAAGATTTTCATGTCTAAATCAAGTAGCAGATAAAATCCTCACTATCATCAATAAACTAAAAAAGTGAATAACTAAGACATACGATTTGCAAAGATCCATGAAGTTCACAAAAACAGTTTTCTTTGTTCCTTCACGAAGAACTTGTGGTGGCCTCATAAGTGTTCTCCTTCTGTCTCCAGTAAGCTCAGGATTATTATCACGGAGAATATGAAAGACTCGGCCAAGAAGCTTGTTGGAATCACTCCTAAACTAGATTACAAGTGATGTAATTAATATGTAATAGTTAGCTTAATTAGGCTTTTATTTTAGTAATTATGGCAAGGCTTATGTAGAAAGCCTATAAGCCTTGGCCCAAGCCCAATAAGGAAAGGAATGGAACTTGTGTGTTGCCCTAGTTCCTTCCTATAAATAATCTTGTAAACTCCCATTTGGGAGTTGGTTCTTCACTTTCATAATATCACCTACGCATAACCTTTCTATATTGTTCATTCGTGTGTTTGTGTTTGTGTTCAACCGATCACTTCTTTCCTATTTCTTATATTGATGCTTGTGTTACATAAATGGGAACCTAACAGTGGTATCATTCGCCAAATAGTTAGGTGAAACGGTTTTGTTTTTGAAGTTTTCTTGTCTACACGTAAGGTTTCACGTTCATAATCTTTCATACGCAAAAGGCTTTCATTTTTTCACTTAAAAATTCAAGATTCTTGTACTTTAAAGGTTATTTGGTGATAAAGTTTAAGTTTTTGGCATAAAGTTTGAAACTTTACGTGTGTTTAATTGTTTTTGAGCTTAATTTCATTCGTGTAGTCATTTCTACGCGTAAGGTGAAAAGGAATTTTGGATCATCAAGTTTGATACTTTTGTGTTATTTTGGTGATATTGAAGCTCTTTCATCCTAAAAATTAGGTTTCTAAACACTTTTGGGCATAAAATCAGTTTTTGGTGAAAGTTGGTATTTTCTACTCGTAAGAAAACCCTAGTTTTACTCGTAAGCTTCAAAGTCTACGCCTAAGCAGTTCTTACGCATAAGCTTCTCTTCATTTGATCTTGATCTTCTTTGGTTTACTCAGTGTTTTCTTGCTTGGATAAGCCTGAAAACACTTCGACTTTGGATATCTGTTACACTGGTATAAGTGTAAAGGATTTTTGGGCAAAACCCTAGTTTTACGCCTAAGCTTAAAACTTACGCGTAGAATCTTCTTTGCATAAGCATTTCTTACCCTAGTCTATGCGTAAGCTATCACTACGCGTAAGCTTCTGTCTACGCGTAAGTTGGGTATTACGCGTAAGGTTCCTTCTACGCGTATGCTTCTTTTCTACGCGTAAGCTTCTTGTCTACGCGTAAGCTTCTTGTCTACGCGTAAGGATACAACCTACGCCTAAGCTGGTTTCTACGCCTAAGTAAACGTTCAGTTTTTACGCGAGATTCAAATTTTGGTTTAACTGCGAAAATTTTAGTCAAAAATTCAAATTTTTGGGCCCAAATTCGAATATTTCGGGTCAAATTATCAAAACTCAAAATTTTATTGCAACCTTAAAATTGGATTTTATAGTGAATTTCAAATTTTGGAAGACAAAATTTTTTCAAAAATTATTTTTGGAGGGAAATTTTGAAAATCACTATATCGACCTTTCAGTATGCAGATCTCACAAATCTCCTGACCTTCCAACTACTGCTTAAAACCTTCATCACCAAACCTTGCTACTGATGATTCTGAAGATGCATATGCATTTGTGCAATTAAACAAAACATTCTTGTTACTGTCTAAGAAGATCACGGGATTAGAAAAAGCAGGATAACAACAGCAGATCAGGGGACGATATTGAGGCTAACTGTGCAGCTAACTATGACACAGATCCCAACTATGACACAGAGCCCAACTTTGACAAAGAACAAATGGTTGAGGAAGATATCATACCCACCTATGACACAGACACATAACAGATGGTTGAGGTACAATCTACTGTTGATCATATTATGCTGCAAATGCGATACAACAAAGCGAGCAACACGAATTGAAATGAAGGAGAGGTTGACCGATGTGTTGTACTTTGTCCAAATAATCGCTTTCTTTACGAAATAACGCAACTGAAACGTCAAACCAAACTCTTGAATCTGAAAATATTTTTCTCAAACAGACCATTGCTCAGTTTCAAAATGATTTCTCAAAACTAGAGGCACATTGCACTTCTCTTGAACTTAAAATGCAAAGTAATTGTGTGGATACATTAGTAAAAGAAAATGAGCATTTGAAGGATCAAATTTAAGCAAAGGGGCTTGCACATGTTGCTTTACTAAACAAACTGAGAAGATTCACTAGCAAGAGTGTGGATACTAAGTTTGCAAAACCAACAATCTTGGGGAAATCGTCACTACAACCTTTCAAAAATCAATCAGTAGTTAGAAAACCAACTGCTTTTAAATTTGAACGATCAAAATCTTTAAAACCACGGTTTGCATCCCAAGTTGTTGAGAATAATCATTTGACAAAACCAGTCACTCCACATTCCTTGCCTGCGAAAAATACTTCTGTTCCTGTTAAACCTATTTCTGTTAAACCTCATCAATTAGTTACACATGGCCCGTCTATGGTTAGTTCAAACTCTGTGTCAAAACCGAGCATTAAAATTAAAAATTCATATGATTCAAATGACGCGTACAAGAACTATGATCTAGAAAAGGCTAGGAAAAGGGCACTACTCCAAAAGGATGGAATCTTGGGTTCACGACCTGGTGTATCACCTTCTAGTGTATTACTGAACATTGCTTGTAGTAGCAAACCAAAACCTAAGTGTACTCAACAAACAGTTAGAACTAAACCGGTTGATCTAAAAGTAAAATTTCAGAAATCTAATAGGTGGATCAATATAGGATGCAGACTCTTCCCAAAAGAAGTTTCAACATCCCTTAGATCTAACCTTAGATGGATACCAACGGGCAGAGTTTTCAAAACTGTGTGTCTTAGGTGGATTCTTACAGGCAAGATACTAAGTAGTTGCACCAAAACAAGTGTGACACCCACATCCATCCCTGAGATAGGAAAGGAAATCATCAACATAGCATGTTCAGGTGTCAAGAATATTATTGACACTACATCTTTATGCTTCTAACATCTGGAACCCAATTTCAATTGGGGATCCATGTCTTTTCTATCTTGCCCCCTCCTATTCTCTTTACAGGTACAACAACTATGGCTCATACTGCAAAACAGCGTAGGACCCGTTTCTCACCGTCAAAAATATCATGATCCATCAGCTGCATCACAAATTGTACTTAATCGTCAAGAATTGGAAACATTGATTGCTCCTCTGGTTAAAGAGTCTTTCTAAAGTCGTGCTTCAGATGTATCGAATGTTTCCGCTGCACAACCTGATCATATTCTAATACACTCTGAAACTACAACAACTACCGTTGCTGTAGATGCACCTCCTATCGAATCTTTGATAACACAAGATCAAACTGTTTCCAACAACAATGACACAGCTGATGATCAACATTATGAACATAGAAGTTTTATCAGCAGTTGATTCTCATGAGATATTTATCGTACTTCACACCTGTTCGATTAATTGGACATACATGGTTTCGCTGTCTTCAATTCATCATCAACATACGTGGTGTATGATTCTGATTCATTGAAAACATCGAGAGGGAGAGAGTGTAGGTGGTCATTGCTTCCTTGTTCTTCCACATGCTTCCTTGAGAAAACCCAATGCCTTCTTGAATTTCTTCAATTAGGGGAAGAAATAAGACGATCTGTGGCTCAAACGTCTCACTTTGGTGTTATCGTCTCGATTTCACGGGTGATCTTGTGTGAAGTTACCCAAATATGATGTTATGATGCCTCACATCTTTCATGGTTTGTTTGGTGGGATGTGTCTACATACGTGAGAAGATCTTGTTGATTTCTGGCATGTTACCCTCGAACGGATTTTCCGCAATTAGTCAGATTTACCTTGTGTGGTTTTTTGCTCTTCTACAAATTCCGCTGCATACTGAAAACTTCAAAATTTAGAAGAAATGTCTACTACATCAAAGTTTCAAATCTGCTAAAGACAGTTGTCAGTTTGGGGAAGGCGATTGAAACTTCACAATCGGGGAAGCTAATCGGTTTCATACTTATTACATCGTTTCTCTTCACAATGGCTTCGAGCAAAACGACTTGGAACCCGGACATAACCGTCTAAACTTCCTCAAACCCCATCATCACCGAACCAAGTTTACAACTTACTCGTCGTCAAATGGAGCGACTATTTGCTCCTGTTTAGTGATGATCTTGATGAGCGTGCTCGGATGTATCAAATGTTTCCATTGCTCAACCCGATAATAATCCAATACCGTTACACTGCAACAACAACTCTTGTTGAGGAAGCACCACCAATTAATTCTACAACAACGATCGAACAAACCGCATCCAATGACATCGAACCAAGCGATGATCTTGAACAATGAAGTACCCCACTGCAGATTATGATCCAATGTTAGGAATTAGAAATTCCGGTATTAAAGAGTCGGTCACCTCAAGTATATGTAATCGTTAAGCTCGTAGTCGTAGTTCTTTTAAGTTAAGTAGTAATTTAGTTAAGTAACACCGTGGAGGACCTTTCTTAGACGGGTCTTTACCCAGTCTGTATGCACGATCCACGACCCAAAGTGTGGCGAGTTATGTAAGACTATAAATACTCTCTACCTTCCAAGGTAGAGTTGGAGCTCATAATAATATCTTTCACTTTCTCTCACTAAGTTCCCTAAACCTCTAACTTTCTCTCTAGAATTCCATCTATATGCTACTTTGTGTTATGGTTTGATGTGTATGTGAAAAGTTATATCTTACAATTGGTATCAAGAGCCATGGTTAGATCATATCTTGCACATCTTTGGATTTATAGTGGTTTTAGGTGGTTTTGAGTTTGAAAAAGTTTAGTGGTTTTGCATCATTTGGTTGATCTCTTGTGTTAAAGTTTGAATTTTGTTGGTACTTTTATGTTTAGAATCATCAAAAGTGTTTAGGTTTTCATTTGGTAGCTTGAATCATCTTGGTTGGGTTGTTTTGGATTGAAAAGTGAAGTTTATTTGGTTTTCAAGCTAGCGACTTAGCTCTCGGAATAGTTTCTTGGTAGCGACTTGCTTCACGGTTTTGTAGCGACTTACGGTGTTAAAGCTAGCGAGTTAGATCTAGCGAGTTAAAGTACAAGTAGTGGAATCTCCACTACGGGTAGCGACTTAATGGTAGCGACTTGGTCGATGTGAGTTGCTCTTTAGCGACTTGTGTTTCTAGCGACTTGTGTGGCAATTCTTTGCCAAAATTTGGTTAGCGACTTGGTCCGTAGCGAGTTACTACTTAGCGACTTGCTTTTCATTAGCGACTTGGGATTCTAGCGACTTGGTATCTAGCTAGCGAATTAATTGGTAGCGACTTAGTGCATTTGTTTCTAGCGACTTAGAGCTTTATCATCTAGCGACTTGAGTGATTGTTTACGGTTTTCTCTTGATTTAGTAAAATCCGTGAAAGAATCTATTTCCGGTTTAATCATTGAGTTATAAAATCCGTATAATCATTAACATGTCTACCAACGTCCCTCATCATCTCCATTGTTGCGAGGATGTACAAGCGGTGGCTCGGATACTAAATCCACCCATGCTTGCGAGGCCGACTACGATTCTTGGGCTCAGCGAATCAGTTGTATTGCCTTGGAAAGGAAAATGGTGTCAACATTCTCAAATCCATTGATGAAGGACCATATCGAGTTGAAACGACTAGAGACATACTTGATACTAATGAAGATGGTACTCTGTTTACGGAATGGACGGACCTAAGATGTATGATGAGCTTGATGATAAGGAGAAAAAGAGATTCGATCGAGATATCGGGGCTTCAAACATTGTTCTTCAAGGTCTTCCTAAAGACATCTACAAGGCGATCAATCATAACACGGATGCAAAGGCGGTTTGGGATAATGTTAAGATGCTTCTCTCGGGTTCGAAATTAACTATGGAAGGCAGAATCCCAACTCTATGACGAATTTGAGCACTTCAAGATGAAACCGGATGAGAGTGTCTATGAGTACTATGTGAGATTCCATAAGTTAGTGAATGACATGAGGAACATCGAATGACTATGCCTAACATTCAATTTGAACTCAAAGTTTGTGAACAACATGAATCCCGAATGGCACAAGTTTGTCACAATTGTGAAGCTCACTAAAGGATTGAAGAATACAAACTATGAGCAACTCTATGCCTTCCTCCTTGAGAATGAGAGACATGCCATGTTTGAAAAATTGATTCTCAATCGGTTCAAAACCAACCGGGAGAGACAAGCTCGTCTAATGACTCAACGACCTTCTACTCAAACATTGGAATCACAACCAAAGCATCACAAGTCATACCCTTGGGAATGGTAATCACAAACTCATTCACGATCCCATGTTCAAACAAGGCGATCTTGATGCACACGTGGGTAACATCATCAATCAACTAGCTCTTCTCATTAGTCAAAACATGAATTCTCTCCCACAAACCAACAACAACCTCGAGCGCATCTAACCCACATAATCAAGCCCTTTGTTAAAGATGGAAGGATCGTGGTGCAACCGATTCGGAAAAGGCAGTATGATCGGGGAAGAGGTGGGTGGGAGAGGTTATGTTGGAAACCGAATCGAGGAAGAAATGGTAACCAAGGTCAACCTAAGCCAATCAAATGCTATAAGCGTGGTGGTGAAGGACACATTGCAAGGCGCACATCTCCAAAGCGTCCACGAATCTTGATTACTTGAGAGATAAGATGTTCTTGGCACAAGCTCGGGACAATGGTGCTGCGTTGGATGAAGAGGAATTCTTGTTTCTTCTTGAGGGCAATGCCAAGACCTATGATGCGAGATGTGGATGAGCGACTATTCGGAGATAGGTCACAATCATCGAATGCCTTTCAAGTCGTGACGTGTGATGCATACGACTACGATGTAGATGATGGACCTCTGCACACACAATCTTTATGGCTAGCATCTCTCCAATGGTTTCTCCCAAGATCTCTTCTTCACCACAAGTGGCCCATCCAAGGACAAACTCATCTCGGAGGTATTAAAGCTATCGATGATCTTGATGTGCAGCGGATGCATGACAAAGTACAACCAATGAAACTATTGAATCAAATATTGAAAATATGGGTAATATCAATATTGTCCCATACGATCAATCGTGAAACAAAGTGAAAGTGAAGTTGTACCAAGTGATGCATCTTCTGCGATCAACAATGACTATGTCTTTGATGAATACACCGCATGTGCTCTGATGATTCCATAATTTACGAACTAAATGCCTATAAGGAGCGTGTTGCTATTTATGAACAACGTGCAAAATTTGAGTTGACCACTCGTGAGCGGGAAATGGATGTCCAAGTGAGTACGATAATTAGAAAAAGTAAGTTTAGAGAAGAAGTATTGAAACAAGAATTAAATTCCTTGCAAGAAAAACTTTCTAAAACATTAAGCAAAAACAAGAACTTCAAGAAAATGTGAAAATGCTTAAGCAAGAATTTAATGCAAAGGAATCAAAACTCTTGAGAGATTTTCTAATCGAAAACTTTGAAAAACAAACTTGAAAACAAGTTGTACTTACAAGGAAACACCATTCGATTGCTCACATGGTCACGAAACATCGTGTCTTAAGCGATAAGCATAGCATTCCCTTGTAGAGGAACCAAATCCGAGGTAATTAAAAGGCTAGAAATGCTCATAAGGTGCTTTATGATGGTAATGAAGTCCTTAAGCCTAGGCGAAACCTAGTTGCGTTGAGTGCCTTGAGGAAGATAAGATATTAAATGAAATCACTAGGGAAAAGATGAATAAGAAGCAAAATGATCCCAAATGCAAAGAAAAACATAATCATCTCTCCTCATGATTACAAGAAGGAAAAGCTGGATTTCCTTGAACAAGTTTAAGCCTCGAGACTTTGTTGACTCCGAACAAGTCTTACGGAAAATGGATTTAGATAAGCGAAAAAGCGAAAATATTGTTGAAACAAACCCTCCCTTTTGAAAATGCCTAGAAGCGTGTGTATCCTCCTAATACACCAATGCATCTTGTACCTAGAACAATTGCCACTAAAAGCAAGACATTAATTAGCCAATCGTTATATTTCAACTATTTGTTGATTTTGAGAAAACTTGCAAGAAAAGGATCACACCCACTGGTATAGCGAAGGAGAAAGGGTTTTGAACAAATGAAAGAATGTTATTTAAGCGAGGTCATGCCCTTCTTTAAACTTCTAAAGATCACTTTGAGAGTCTTAAAAGGGGTAGAAAGCGATATTAAGGGTATGGAAAAGGAATTTGATGCAATGGTTGTTGAAGTTAGTGACTATGGCGTGCACTAAAATATAATGAGATTGAGAGAAAGAACACGCATACATTAAATGAGAATCTTATTCTTGAATGTGTTGCTCAAGATGTCTTTTCAACGCTTCAAATTGCTCTATTAATGCTTCCAAATTTCATGAATTATCTGTGGCCTGAAAGTCTCCCATGATCGTGTCATTGAGCTTGAAAAACTAATTCTAAACTAAATGAGAAAATTGAGCTGGATGATCATGACAATTTGGTTAAACATTTTCTAAACTAGAAGTTGAGTATTTTAATTTACAACTAAAATATCAACATCTCAAAGAAAATGTCAAAACTTCAAATATCAAGACATCTTGGATGCTCGAGTTTGATGCGGTTTTCAAATTAACAAGCGTGATGAGCAGATTCAAGCTCGGTGCAACACGATCGAGAAAGTTGAAAGCCCAAATCTCTCAATTAAAGGGTCAAACGAACAATATGACGAGCTCCCAAATGCCTCCTCCTTTAGATTCTCGAAATTCTCAAGCGTTTCATCTTCAAAACCTAGTAAATGCTTTACAAAAGGAAAGCGAAAGTTTTCTAGAAGAAAATGAAAAGGTTAAACGTCATTTCAATGAGTTGTTTGAATCAATTAAAGTCACTCGTAACAAAACAACGAACAAATAACTTCATTGCAAAAGGAAATTGAGAATCGAAGAGTCGGGTAAAAGGAAAATGCCAATGATCAATGAGGAGAATGTTGTATCTAAGGTTCACTCGGTAATAAATCGCTTTATCGTGACATATGTCCCCCTCATCTAAGGAACAACAAACTTGCCATTCAAACATATTTCTCATCCCTTAAGGATTGCTTAGAATGCTGCGTGAGATTGTTGAAGAGGATAAGCTAGAGAAACCTCATGATAATGCAATTGGACATGCATGCTTATATGCCAAACGATCTCAAGAAATCTTAGAATGCTTGATCACAATATGCCCAAAGACATTAGGTGAGAGAGTTAACCCTTTGATTCCATGCTCAATGCCTAAGGCCAAATATGATATGCACTCGATTCCCAATGTTTTGAATGTGAGGTAGTGTACCATTGAGTAGTTCGATTCTAGATCATCAATGCTAGGAAAGAGAACTCAAATGTGCCTTCTAGGAGTACTAATCTCGGTACCTCTAGTTTTAAGAAAGTGAACCTTAGTGCACTGCATGTAGTTCGAGATCGGCACATCTAAGCAGTGGTGCAAAGAGTAGTAAAACAAACTAATGTTCCCATTCCTCTACAGGGAGTGTCGGTGACATTAAAGGGAGCGGTCAAAGTCTCAAGACAATACAAGGAATGATAGGACCTCTCAAGCTAAGAATGTGCCTTTGGAAGAGAGTAGAAGAACAATCTAGGAACCTTAAGTTTGAATCGAATAAAGCGAATCGTGTTGATTCTAGTATTAGCCATAGGCGTCTTGTAATTAATTCGATTACGATACTATTTGCAAACCTTGTCTTGATGATTGCTTGAATTACATTTCTAATCATGGATGTGATGTTAATGTTACGCCTAATGATGTTAATTGTCCGATTAATTTTGTTAATGCTAAAATTCATGCTAAAAAGGCTAAAAGGCAAAAGCGAAGAGAGTTAGAAAACAATGGAAACCCACGGGAAGAACATTCATGAGAATAGGCTTTTATTGGATACACATTGGTCATAAGACTAATCGAGATAATGCCCACTAGAAAATGGATGCCTCTTGGTAGAACTATTCCCTTAAGAAGTGGTCACACTTGTAAATAGGGCTATCTGAGACACTAGTATTGCATCTATTCACAATGATTCCATTACCTCATTTTACGATATGAATGCTTCTATTTACGATGTGGGTGGTCCAACTGTTGCTACTAACCAAATGGAACCCATTCTTGCATGGGGATCCCAATTATCGATTATCCATTCTTATGCATGTTCAGCTGCGGATCGTTCAAATCGATTACGTGGTACACGGACTCAGTTGTTCCAAGCATATATTTGGAGACCGGTCACGGCTCATGAACCGTGAGCAAATTCATCGGGGCTATTAGATTTGGTAATGATCATTTCGGTGCTATTATGGGTTATGGAGATTATGTTGTTGGTGATAGTGTCATCTCGAGTGTATTATGTGGAAGGTTTAGGTCATAATCATTCTCTGTTGGTCAATTCGTGATTACGATCTAGAAGTAGCCTTGAGAAAACATACATGCTTTGTTAGAGATCTTAATGGTAAGGAGCTGTTGAAAGGAACTCGTGGCTCAAACCTTTACACCATCTCTATCGATGACATGATGAGAGCTTCACCAATCGCTTGTTATCAAAGGCTTCAAAAACAAAGTCATGGTTATGGCATCGTCGTCTCAATCACTTGAACTTGGCACCATCAACGATCTTTCGAGAAAGGACTTAGTTGTAGGTTTACCTAGACTAAAGTATGAAAAGGATCATCTTTGTTCGACATGTCAATTGGGAAAAAGCAAGAAGTATGCCCATAAACCCAAACCTACTAACTCATCACGAAGTTCTTCATATGATTCATATGGATTTATGTGGACCAATGAGGTGCGAGAATATCTTTGGGAAGAAATATGTGTTAGTTGTGGTTGATGATTATTCTAGATTCACAGGTCAAGTTCTTAAGGACAAAGGATGAAACTCACGATATCATCATCAAACTCATCAAGCAGTGCGAGTTAGACTAAACAAAGCGTCCGAATTATCGAGCAGACAATGGGCGGGTTTGTCAACAAACAACTTAGTGAATTCTATGAAAGCGTTGGAATCGACCATCAAAGAAGTGTTCCACGAACCCCTCAGCGAGCGGTGTAGTTGAAAGGCGAAATCGTACTCTTGTTGAAGCTGCTAGAACAATCTTGATCTACTCAAAGGTTCCAATGTTTCTCGGGTGAAGCAATTGCCACTGCATGCTACACACAAAATCGTTCCTGATTCACACCATTCATGGAAAAACTCCATATGAACTTGTCCACAACAGAAAACCTAATCTATCTTTCCTTCGTGTGTTTGGTGCCTTGTGCTATCCAACTAATGAGGTCAAGACTTGGGCAAACTTAGGGCTAAAGGCGACATTGGAGTATTTGTAGGATATGCACCAAACAAAAGGGATACGAATCTACAACAAAAGAACCCGAAATATCATGGAAACAATTCACGTTACGTTTGATGGTGACCGGTCAAATGGCTCTGGACACTCCACTCGGGACCCGCACTTCAAAAGCAGTCCTATTGGTTCATCCCTTGTTCCAAACTCCTCTCAAGAAACTCCATATGTACCTCCATCGAAGATGATGTAAAGAAATTGTTTGATCCCATGTTTGATGAACTGTATGAGTCTACTACTAATGAGGTCTTGATCCCTACAACAGAGGATGCTCATATTCCGATGAATGAAGTCAATCCATCGGTCTCAATATCGTAAGTCAAGAAGCACTGCTGCGATCCTTGATCTCATCAACAAATCATCATTCTTCAAATGTACATCATGGAAATGTTTACGGCATCAATGATGAAGTTAATCCCTTTGCGACTCTGAAGATGCTCCATTTGAAAACATATTTGCTACTCACGAATCATCATCGAACCATCTTCTTGAGAGACATCGACTCGCTACCTCGGTTCCTCAACAAATGCCACATGAACACCTCGGAAAATGGACTCACGATCATCCATTAGACAACATCATTGGTAATCCCTCTCGTCTGTATCAACCCGGAAGCAACTCGCAACCGATGCCTTATGGTGCTTCTTCAACTCCGTACTATCTAAGATCGAACCAAAAGATGTTAAAACCGCTATGAATGAAGATAGTGGTTCAATGCTATGCAAGATGAAATTCATGAGTTTGATCGTCTTGATGTATGGGAGTTAGTACACTCCAGGCGTGCTATGATTATAGCTCTAAAATGGATCTTCAAAGTAAAACTTGATGAGCATGGTGATGTGTTGAAGAACAAGGCTCGATTAGTTGCTAAAGGATATCGTCAAGAGGAGGTATAGACTTTGAAGAATCTTTTGCTCCGGTTGCTCGAATCGAGGCAATCGAAATCTTTACGGCTAATCTTGCTAGTAAGAACATGGTAGTTTATCGGATGGATGTAAAGGCGGCATTTCTAAGCGGAGATCTTAAAGAAGTCGTCTCGTCGACCAACTGAAGGATTTGTGAATCAAGAGCATCCTACTCACGTTTATCGTTTGAAGAAGGCTCTTTACGGTTTAAAGCAAGCTCCAGGGCATGGTATGATACATTTGTCAAAGTTTCTTCTATCAACCGGATTCATCAAAGGAGCGATTGATCCTACATTGTTCACCGGAAGTCGAGCAAACATTTGATTCATGTTCAAATTTATGTTGATGATATTATTTTTGCCTCGTGACCCAATGGAATGTGATCGTTTTCAAATGAAATGAGTTCAAAGTTTCAAATGTCAATGATGGGACAAATGTCATTTTCTTGGGATTACAAATTTCACAAAGTCCGGAGGCATTTTCATAAATCAATCTAAATATGCAATGAGAGATTTTAAAGAAATTTGGATTTGATTCATGTGACCTGTTGACACCCCATGATTGACCGAACCAAACTAGATGAGGACCTCTCGGGGATCATGATTGACCAAACGAAATATCGGAGTATGATTGGATCCACGATGTATCTCACTGCTAGTAGACCGAGACATCTTGTTCTCTGTGTGCATGTGTGCTAGATACCGAGCTAAGCCTACTAAAAAGCACCTTGAAGCGATTAAGCGGGTCTTCGGTATCTCCAAGGAACCATCAATATGGGACTATGGTACCGAAGGACACGGTATGTCACTAACGGCCTATCACGATCTTGATCATGCGAGTTGTCAAGATACACGTCGAAATGCGTCGGGAGGTGCTCGATTTTGGGTGATAAGCTTGTGGTGGTCTTCAAAAAGCAAATGAGTACTTCTATTTCCTCTGAGAGGTGAATACATAGCCATGTCATCTTGTTGTGCTCAAATCTTATGGATGAGATCTCAATTATCGACTATGGCTTTGAATTCAACAAAATCCCTCATCTTGTGATAATAAAGTGCTATTGCTCTCTCATGCAACAACGTTCAACACTCAAGAGCAAAGCATATCGACATTCGACATCATTTCATCGAGGAACAAGTGGAAAAAGGTGTGGTGGAACTATATTTTGTGAGGTCTCGAATATCGGTTAGCGGACATCTTCACCAAAGCTCTTCCAAGAGAACGTTTTGAGTTTATTCTTCCACGACTTGGTTTGAAAAGCCTTCAACGAAACTCTCAAACGTCTTGAGGAGGAAGGCGAGGAGTAAAGGTCTATCTTCATCTATCTCTTGTAAATATTTATTGAAAAACAAAATACAAAATTATAAAACCTTCAAAAATCAAATAGAAAAATATAAAACTTTCAAAATCCATAAAAATTTGAAAAATTGAAAAATCTTCAAAAATATTGTCATTTTGTCATGTTTTTCACGGTTCGATAATATCTACGGTCTTTGTCTTTGTCATTCAAAGAATGACACGGGACTTTAGATGTTGTTCGATTCTTTAAAAAAAAAAAAAAAAAAAAAAAAAAAAAAAAATTTTTGGAGAAAGAGAAATGGTTTATTGTCATTTTCGAGCAATAACCGGTTTTAAAAGAAAAAACGAGCCATGTTTTAACATGTTTTCAAATTCCATGCTCGATTCTATAAACATTTATCTGCTTGAAAACCAAATGCTTTGAAAAATAACTCGATCTCTATTTTTGATAATCATCGGGACTTATTTGTCAAAATCTCTATCTCTCAATCAACAACCTATGTCATTGATTGAGGGAGAATGATTTCAATTAAATTAAAAAGTTATTTGGCATTAAATTGTTTTCAAAAGATATACATGCATGTTTTATAAATGGAGTTTAAAGTCTTAAAATCCGATCCTTATCGGTTCAAACGCTTTCACAATCAAGTCACAATTCTCCTTAAAAGCTTTCAAAATCAATTTAAATCTATACGAGATCACAAATCTCAAATGATTTGATAATTGTGATCGGGGAGAATGTGTGATTTAAATTGGATTTAAAGCGATAATTAGGTAAATGGTTTCATAAGAATGTACATGCTATCCTTCCCACATGTGACAAACGATTTCAAATTTTCAATGCACATGTTGAGGGGAGCATCTATCTTAAACCTTTGATTTGAAGCGTGATCATTCATCCTAATGTGCGGGTTCCTCTAGTATGTGCAAAACTCTTTTCAAACCTCGAGGCACATATTGAGGGGAGCAAATTCATGGAAACCTCATCCTTCCGGAAATGCTATACCCACTTGATTTGATTGAGGAAGTGATGTTGATATCTTTAGAAAATGGTAATCAAAGAAGTTAATTCTTTCTCTTGCCTCCGTGTGCAAAACATTTTCAAATACTTGATGCACATGTTGAGGGAGTTCTCGTTCTAAAATATCAAAAACAATTCGGTACAAAATGCTTTGATAATATATCACAAGTATCCGAATTGATTTTCAAATGGTTTTCAATTGGATCCAATGGCGGATGAACAATACCAAATAGACCGACCAACTTTACTTTATGTGCGGTGATATAAGGATGATAAGGTTAGGTATTGGTTCCCATGATCCGCCGAGCCGGAGGGATCTACCGAGGACAATCCACTAGTTAGTGTAGAAGTCCTTAGGTATGATGATAAAAGGAGAAAAATGAGATAAGGGAAGAGTGCGGACTAAGGCGAGCTAGTCTTGGAATAAACCCAACAAGGTTCTAGCTATGAAGTCTCGGTAAGCTTGAAGGGTTGAAGAATTAAAAGAATTGAATGAGAATAGGGTGAAAACAAATAGCCCTCCATTTATTCAACCTTAGGGCGAAACCGGGTTCAATTCATATGCTCTTGATGGTAACATCGGTATTGAAGACAAGGCGTCATGGACCCGGTGGCGCTTGCACTTCAACTTTCCAAACCACTCAAGTTCCTCTTAAAAGGACTTGTTTCATTCTCACGGGGAACCGACATTATCTATCGACTTTCTCTTAGAGATGGTTGATATTGAAGAAGGAGACCCTCTCCTAGTCTCCGTTATAGGATCCAAATATGCACAAATTGAGTCTAGAGCCACGAGATCATCAATAAATCTCATTAGGACACTTTCAATGAAGACTCTCTGTTTCACACAATGTGGAAGAGAGATTATATCTTGAGTCCTCGCATTATCCTTGTGGTATTGCGGAACATCCGAGTGATGTGTTTACATATTCACAATGAAGATGGAAAGCCTTACGGAGCCAACATCAAACAAGCTCTGGTAGGTGGCATGTGAGATCTATTATATAGATCAACCATGTGACAATGAGCAGAAACAATGGGGCGATTCAATCTCTTGAATCAATCTGGTTCGAGTTATGGATTGACGGATACCTTTGAAAAACCGGTCTTTGTGCTTAAAAACTCTTTTCTTTAGCACATCGACCGTGTACTCATTTTCAAACCAAAAGGTATTTTATGATTGATAATTGATTTTCAATAAAACCTTCGTTGTATTGCAAAACAATTTCTATTGAGCAATACACGATTGTTTTCAAATCTCTTTTCATCAATCGGTGGACTTAAAATTATTTGGTTCACTCACTCCGTGTTGTCTTCTTTGAGATGTTCGGTTTGAGAACAACTAGAACATTGCGAAACCACATCAAGGAGATTCTTAGGAATCCTACGATCACAGGCGGTACTTGTCTTGATCAGCGGGGAACCGTGGGCGTGTACCTCAATTCAACGAAGTGATCAAAGACACTTTCGTGCGATTTATTAACTAGCTGTTGTATGCGGTACACCCGACGTTTGCGGTGATCGAATGAAGCGGTCAATCCATAGCCGCATGCTCACTTAACACATTCATCTCAAAAGAAATCATGATTAGTGCATCAATGACTCGATATTTTCACTCCATGCTTACGCTACTGCTGCGCCAATATCATGAATCAACTAAAGCTTCCGCTACTCGATGAGAAGATATCATGATCCGAATGTGAGCATGTCGGTCCCAAAGTCACAACACCACAATGGATGTCTCGAGATTGTTGATAGTGATGATCTCAAATGATGGCTCAAAATTATTATCACGTGGATCGGTAAAGACCTCCACTTGGAATAACCAAACATGCAATGTGAAGAATCAATGACTACGAGCTTAGGAGCAAAGGACTACATCAAGAATGCAAGATCAATTGTTAAATGTAATATCTATTTGTATTCAATGTAATTTTGGTACATGATTGAGGTGACCTCCTTAGGGAGATTGTTAGGAATTAGAAATTCCGGTATTAAAGAGTCGGTCACCTCAGTATATGTAATCGTTAAAAGCTCGTAGTCGTAGTTCTTTTAAGTTAAGTAGTAATTTAGTTAAGTAACACCGTGGAGGACGGACGGGTCTTTACCCACTGTATGCACGATCCACGCCCAAAGTGTGGCGAGTTATGTAAGACTATAAATACTCTCTACCTTCCAAGGTAGAGTTGGAGCTCATAATAATATCTTTCACTTTCTCTCACTAAGTTCCCTAAACCTCTAACTTTCTCTAAATTCCATCTTCTCTACTTTGTGTTATGAATTCCATCTATATGCTACTTTGTGTTATGGTTTGATGTGTATGTGAAAAGTTATATCTTACAGAAGGATTCGGTTTTGAACTAATAGCTTTTTCGATCGTCGATCACGCAGTTGCTTAGATTCTCGGAAAAGTACTTCAGGAGCTTTTCAATTTCTTGGTGATAAACTGGTATCATGGCAATTGAAGAAGTATGATTGTACATCGCTATTCTCAACCGAAGCAGAATATGTAGCCATGTCGGAGTGTTGTGCTCAAGTCATTTGGATGCGAGCACAACTCAAAGACTATGGTTACGTATTTGACATAATCCCGATGTACTGCGACAACCGAAGTGGTATTGCGATCTCGTCCAACTCTGTTCAACATTCGAAATCAAAGCACATCGATCTTCGATATAATTTCATCAAGGCGCATGTGGAAAAGGGTACAGCTGAACTATACTTTGTGGGTACTGAATACCAATTGGCAAACCTTCTCACCAAAGCCTTAGCTCCTGCTAGGTTTACTGAGTTGGTCCACCAGATTGGTATGCGGTGTTTGACTCCAAAAGAACTGGACGAACTTTTAAAACAATCTTAAAACCAGTCAAACACCAAAACCTCTTTTGTAAATATCTTTCAAAAACTAAATACAAAAATATAAAATCTATAAAATTCAAAAAATATTCTTCTATCTAAATTTCTTTCAATATGGCAAGTACAAATCTTTCGTCAACACTTTGTTCTATCAAAACTTTCATTATTTTCCCAAACAAGTGTTGAGGGGGAGAAAGTAAATATTTTTCAGTTTCATAAAACCTGGTACTTGCATGTTACCTAAAATATGTTGTTTATTCTAAAATGGTGGATACGTTTCTTGTCAAATACTCTCCTCGGACTCAAATGTTTTTCAAAATTCATTATTTCAAAAGTCGATGGGGAGTATCGTTAAGTTTCTTGCCTTACAAGTGTTTTGTCTAACCTAAATGGAAGTTAAAGGATCTTGGTTGGACCCTCTTTAAGGTTGAGGTACTGAATGTGTCTACTTGGCAAATTAAATTTAACAATATCATTCACCTAACACATTCAATGCACCACTTAATGTGCATTTACTCCTAAACCACCAAGATCAAACGGCCCAAATCAAATCTTCAAAATCTGTTCAAGCTGTTCTAAATCTGTAAGTTCTAAATTATTTTGATCAAGATTCTAAACAAGGATTTCAAAAATCTTTCAAATCCAACGGTTAAAACTCTTTAAACTGATTTTGGAAAATTGTTCACTCGAACGAATTGGGTGTTTATGCATAAAAGTGTTTGGATTGAAATGAGTTATGTTAAAACCTTTCTTAGTGTCTATTAAACTTGTTTCAATCGTCCAAAACCATCCAGAATCTTAAATTTCATTAATTTGAATTCTAGGGTTCTTGCGCTCATTTAGGGTTTTTCTATTATGTGATATGTTATTAGGTGGTCAAGAAAGTGTTAGAATAAGTATATATGCATGATTTGAACCTTTAAATTAGCCTAGAAACATCTAAACTGTAAGAATTTAAGTTTTAGGTTTTTAGGGTTCATCTCCCATGAATCTTCTGATTCTGTGGTGGAAATGTGTTAAATCTTGTTCCATTGCACTCATATGACATCTAGGACACTCCAGAAACATTCTTGTTTGATTTGTGTGGCTATATCTCTTCGCATAGATTAAGGGTTTAGGGTTTAAGAAATTTTACGCCTAAGTCTTTGTGTGTGTATTTGATATGTTCTTGTGCTTGTTTTGTGATCTATAAGATGTTTGGAATAAACTGTAATCAGGTTTTCATGTTTATGTTTAACACGTTACGCATAAGAGGTCTACAGTGGATTTTGCGTATATTGGAAAGATATTCATAAACAAGGCTTGTTACGCATAAGCTTTACTCTTACGAGTAAACTTTTCGCATAACATCTAGCTTATTCCTACGCATAAGCCTAAAGCCTTTGAACTCGTCTTACGCGTAAGAAACTCTTACGCATAAGCTTGGTCTTACGCTTTAGCTTACTCTTACGCATAAGCTCCTTTCTTACGCATAAGGATCCTTGTTACACATAAACCACTGTTCACTACATTTTGGCCTATTACGCATATGTTACTTGTTAAATGTTACTCATAAGTCACTAATATCTAATGTTACGCTTATGCTTACAAAAGTTAATATGTTGTGTGTAAAGTGAAGATTTGGACTTTGTAATTTCAAAATTAACACGTTCACGTAACTTATCACATCAACTTCAAACAATTGGAAAAATGTGACTTAGGACTTGTAACTAACATAAACATGTTACCATCAAACAAGGAATTAGATAATAAATCAGACTAAAATAAACACATTGTGTTTCCATATGTTTGTCTTTTGTCTAATGTCTTCGAGATCGAAAATGGTCGCAAATCAAGCAAACATCAATGCCCCAGCTGAGCTCTCGATGGCAAACACATTCCCAGCTGGATACGACAAAACAATTGGCAAGAACAATCTTCGGGTCGTCTTCAACAACTTTATATGCTCTGAATCATCTTACAGAATTGCTATGGACATCCTTCTGCAACATCCATTCAAATTAATGCTCACAAAGTCATCCTGATGATGAGTATGATTCAATGGATGAGGAAATACAATTTTGTAAGACATTAAAGCAGAAAAGGATGGAATGCCATGCTTCAACCTTTCCGGTTAATCAACCCGGTGGGGCAGGAGGGTCAAGAAGTAGTCCTCCACTTATGGAAGATCCATTGCAAACAACTCTTACCCCATCCGATCCAGTTAATCAACCCGGTAAGGATCAGGGTGTTACTGTCACTACAACTGTTGAAATGAAGCAACCACAACAATAACTAAAACAACCGCAAGAAGAAAAGCATGGTGAAGATGTGGAAATATCTGAAGAAGGAGATTACGATCATGATAAGGATGAAAGAGTCACTGATGATGATAATTTGGTGGTGAAGTGGAAATGATGCGAAAAGAGGTCAAGAAGTCGCTAGAGTCAAGAGGAAAAGTTAAAGAAGGAATCGAGCAACTACATAGTTGACAATCCAACACACATACCTCAACGGTCTTGAACCACCTTTTGGCACTTCCACGGACCCAAATCATCATCTCAATCATCACCTCCATCAACGAAAGAAACAAATAAGTCAACAACAAAATCAGTTAAGAAGGAAACTCGATCCAATGATTCGACAAATGGTTAAGCAGGTTTTCACCACTACACAACAAGCTACACAGCCACCACCATTTGATCAACCAAGGGATTCAGAAACCACACCACCAATGGAGAAAACCATTGATCACTTTACATACACTGGTGGTGAGGATCATGACATACCTGAGCCCCAACCTGAATCTCAACCGAAATTCAGATCAAGTATATTAATGCACTCCTTGTTTTCATACGCTTCAAATCAAAGAGCGTGTTGAAGATCTCCACCTCAGGGTCGAATATTACCAAAAACAACTCAATATAATCGCACCACTTCTACACTTCAATGGAATCAATCAAGAACCTCAGTACAAAATCGTTCATAAACAAAATTTTGGGTTTGTCTACCGAAGTGAAAATCATCATACTTGCTTCATGGCTTTTGATGAAATTCACAAGTTCTGTGACGTCACCCTGAAGATGGTTCGAGATGGATTGGCATATCGATTGAAGGACATTGAGTTGGGTATTATTCAGACGAAGAGATGGAATTCAAAGGATCGCAAGGATGTTCGTTGATCCCTAGGTTTGATTGAAGGTTGATTCATCGGGATCAGATGCGACGGTTGGAAGAGCTATGTGGGAGGATGACCAAACTTTCCGATTCTGACTTACCAACGTCCTCATAAAGTAGCTGATCGTTTGTAATCATTGGGTACTCTCTTAACTCTCTTGATTGTGATTTTGTTTGTTTGATTTATTGACGATGGCTTGTGCACACATAACAATGTACAACCCGTACTTGTACTGAAAGGACCTTGTGGTACACTTCAGTGCCACAATCCTATAAAAGGAGCGAAAGCTTCTTACTTTTGAGTAAAACTAATCAAAACTTTCAATTTTCAAAGTTTTGCTCAAAAGGACAAGTACTTACCCTTATGATTTTCAAAACCTCAAAAGTTAATATCACTTGTTGAGGGGGAGTATTTGCTTAAAAACTGTGTTCACAAAATTTTTCTTTGTGGAATCTTCCCACAAAACTCGAAATGGACATATTCGATATCAAAATTTCGTCAAAAATAACATTTATATGCCATTTTTGAGGGGGAGAAAAATTATGTGATAAGAAATATGTTGTGAAATGCTAATGAATCGTCGTACTAAAAACTTAACCAATGAATTGACGATATCTTAAATGTTAGTAACTCGAAAAGACTTGTCCAGGACGGGTAATAATTTCAAGCTAGTTCGCTAGTGGTGTAAACGTGTCTCGCAAAGGACTTGTCCTAGTAGATTGTACCATTCGAGAAACTCTTGGTAGACATGAACTTTGACGGGTTTGACAACCTTTCGAGGTTTGTCCACACCTTCAAGGTAGTTATTAGAGCTAGTTGTCACCTAAAAGCTGACAATGTATCTCTTTAACTATGCAACGTAACCGTGTCTCACGGGGAATTGTCTATCTTTAGTTGATCAATTCAAAAGTGCGCGCTCTTCTCTCACCGTGCAGATTTCTGTCAAAATACTTAAGTACGTGTAAGGGGGAGTATTTCTGCAAAATACTAAACTCTCACAGTGGTACAAAATGCTTTTACTCATAACCACTATGAGAGATTTTCAAGAAAATGGTTTTACGGCTACATAGGTTAGTCATGGTGTTATTAGGTGACTAAGGTTAGGAATAACCGTCTTATGATCCGCCAGAGCCGGAGGGATCTACCCAAGGACACCACCAATAGTTAGAATTAGAAGTCCTTAGGTATGATTATAAAAAGGAGAAAATGAGAATCGGAGAAAGAAGGAGTTGAATAATTAAAAAGAAAAGTAAAGAAAATGGTGAAAAGAAATAGCCCTCCGTTATTCAACTTAGGCGGACACGGGTTCAATTCATATACTCTTGGTGTCACTAGATGACACCGGTATTGAAGATCAAAAGTCGTCATGGACTCGATGGCGCATGCACTAAACCTTCTTAGCCACTCAAGTTTCTCTCAATGAGCTTGTTTCATTCTCACAGGAACCCTACGTAAACTATCGGCTTTCTCTTAGAGATTCTTTGGTATTGAAGAAGGAGACCCTCTCACTAGTCTCCGCTCGGAAAACCAAAGCGCACTATTGAGTCTAGAGCCACAAGATTCATCAAAGATCTCTTAAGTACACTTGACATTTCATCACTTGTCGTTCAACATAAAGGGCGCAAGTGATACATTATAAGTCCTACATATCTTAGCAATCTTTCGAGAACATTTATGAGAGGTTCACATGTGATCCTCGGTGATTGAATGGAAACTCCCGCCGGGTCAACATCAAACACCCACGGCGGTCACTTCGGTAACTCCTTGTGGGTTACGCTTAGTGTGTCTCAAACGGTCTATAGTCATGAGGTGATGCTTCGGTGTACCTCAACGACTCATCTGAACTGTAGGTGTACATTGGTACATCGCGTTATCTCACTTGTGGGACTCCAGTTAAGGAACAACCTTTGTAAGAACTAGAGTCGTGTTTTCACACTATGCTGTTAACACACTCGAAGTTCAAACTTGTAAGCGCTGGATTATTTCTAACCCATGTTTTATGTTTTCTTCTTATGGATGCTCGCGGGAGGAAAAGATCATGCAGATTCTTCACATGCTCATACCAACAACAACACTAATTGAAGTTCTCTCAAAAGGCAACACAAAGTCAGAATGATTCTTCGTCAAAGTCAAAGAATCTACAAAGTTTAAAGACTAAGAGAACTACATCAGTACTGAAATTCAACGTTAAAGAGCATGTGAGCATGTTGAAGAAAGACGTGGAGACACTGGAGTAACGAAGCGGACCTGATGCAGATAACCACAACATACTATCACTACCACCACAAAGAACAAAGAAAACAAAGATGTCAAAGCTGAAAACTTCAAAGAATACAAGATCCCTACACTGGGGAGATTGTTTGAATCAAGGCACTTCTTCTCACAAGAAAGAAGAATGTCAGAAAACGTCAAAGCTACTATTACATCAGCACCCACAACGTTTTTTACTCTAATCATTAATCACCAACACTTAGGGGGAGATTGTTGGAATCACTCCTAAACTAGATTACAAGTGTTAGTAATTAATATGTAATAGTTAGCTTAATTAGGCTTTTATGTTAGTAATTATGACAAGGCTTATGTAGAAAGCCCATAAGCCTTGGCCCAAGCCCAATAAGGAAAGGAAGGGAACTTGTGTGTTGCCCTAGTTCCTTCCTATAAATAATCTTGTAAACTCCCATTTGGGAGTTGGTTGTTCACTTTCATAATATCACCTACGCATAACCTTTCTATATTGTTCATTCGTGTGTTTGTGTTTGTGTTCAACCGATCACTTCTTTCCTATTTCTTATATTGATGCTTGTGTTACATAAATGGGAACCTAACAAAGCTGAACAAATACATATTAAATAGCAACAACAAAACATAAGATATTTGAACTCCTTAAGATCAGATACCTCCTCATATAAGTAATCACGATCCGTTCCTTCCCATAGAAGTCCCTGTAGTTGTTCCAAGTCGATTCCTTCTGATGCCTCATCCTCTCCAATAGGATCTAAGAAGAAACCAAACACATCATCATTAATCCAAAGGTAAAATACGTTCTAAAAAACAATAAGTTTAAGTGACGAAACTGCATATTATGACATATTAGGGTTTTGAGAAAAAAGAAAGAAAGTCGACATTAAGATTAGTAAAAACATAACTGGAAGTCTACAAACCTGCTTCATAGGAAAACATCGCTCTCCTAACGAAGCACATATATGTCCAAGTTTTGCTTTTGAATTAGCAACAACTTGGTGATCAGTTGAACCCTAACACTCTTAGCCTGATCCACTTTTCTTCTATATGCTTCCAGACATTCTTGCTCGAAGTCATGAAGAATCTTATCTCTATCGTTCTTATGCTCTCCCCCTCAACCCATATTTTATATTTTAGAAAAAAAAAATTAAAAAAAGCAAAGAAAAAATAAACCTGATGAGGTGTTATACCCAAAATTGCTGTTGCTAAGTTTGGTTCTAGAGAAATAAGAAGGGGTTTATTGATAACATCAAATAATCCTGAATATTAAGTGTCAATTTCCCCCGATAATGCTCGTTATTTATATCATTTATATGGATTTACGCTTGTTTTCCATTGTTTTCCACTTTTAGGTAAATTACGAGCATTGGAGCTAAAGAGACACGGAAATGGAAACATTACTAAAGATTTATCACGATGCCTGTTTTGAAGAAGTTACTGGCGTAACTCGTCTCTCACATTACGCCGTAACTATTGCGTGACCCGAAGTCCAACTTATCAAGAGGTTACGACGTAACTCTTCCCAAAGGTTCTGACGTAACTCCATTAGGTCAAAAGAGGTTCCACGTCACCGATACTTACGCCAGAATCTGCATCACTTATGACGTAACCGAGTTTATTAAAGACTACGGCGTAACCACTTATAAGGTTACGCCGTAACTAGCGATCTAGTGCATTTACGAAGAAATAGAAGGTTACTGGCGTAACTCCTCTATTGGTTATGCCGTAACCCCGACTGCCTATAAATACCCCACAATTCCAAAGATTTCAAAGCATCCCATTCCATACACAACACTCTGAGAACATGGGAAAAAGCTCAAGGTAGGTCTAGGGGAGCATACGGAGCTGTTTCCAAGGGAGAAGTCACACTATTATGATAAGCTTTAGCGTTTATTATTTCTTTTACTTTCAATTCATGTATTTCGTACCTTTGAATATTGAATTGATTTGCATGATTAATATGAGAGGCTAAGCACCCTTTGGTGCTAGCCTAGTTATGATTCCTTAATTGTTTTGTTTGCGTTTACCTTTACTTCCGTACAATTATTTCTAAGTGTATGCATGCATAGTTCTTTGGTAGTCACCCTTAGTTCGGTAGTTTTGAATGACGATAGAGGCCAATTGCCTAGGAGATATGACCAACTGACCCTAGGTGAGCGGACTGAGACGGGAAGGGTAAGATATGACCAACTGACGACCCTTTTTACTTGTGTGATTTGACCAACTGATCACCTATCGTTTGGATGAACTTAAGAATTGGGGGGTGTAGTGTCTAAGTTCCTAACGGCCGGGCACTCACTATTTAGAATCTAGCATGTAGCGGTACTTAATGAATCGGCTTAGGGACCGGGAACAACAGGACTTATGACGGTCTTTGATTTCTCTGTGGTGGCATCTTTCTTTGATAGGTTAGGCGAATTGACCAAATGTTGTCCTCTCGAATTTGACCTCACCTGAAGTAATTGGAAGTAGGTAGACGTAGACATAACTAGCTAGGAGGATTGAATAGGTTAGCACCACTACTCCTCTATTGATTTCCATTTACCATTTATTTGCTTTTATATTCTGCATTAGTAGTTTAATTAATTAAATACCTATCGAAACTATTATAATTCTATGACAATTATACTTAGTAATAATCCAACACACATAGCTCTTGGGACGACCTCGGCTTTACCATTTACTACACTATACACGACCGGGTACACTGCCCGTTAGTGCATTAGGGTAGAACATAGGTATAGCGAGACACTATAAATATTAAGACACAGGCAAGAAACCTCGCATCGAGTTTTTAGCGCCACTTGTTGGAGCTATATTAGGATTAATATTGAGTCTTTTATTTCATTTTAAACTTTTCTCACGATCATATTTCAAGTTTTCGGTACCATGGAAGTTGTTAACATCGATGACCTCACTCTTGAGGAATACTTGGCGTTGACTAGAGCGGATCAAGGGCGGGTCTCGTAAGACCGCAATCGAGCGGATATTCATTTCGAGATTAAAGACCAATTTATGAGGAGCTTCGCTAACCCTTTTCGTGAAGCAGGACGAAGACGATATGAGCACGTTGAAAATGTCCTATACATCGCTAGCCTTTTCAACATTCCGGCGTGTCTCATGATGTTGTTATGCTCGGGGTCTTCCCAATGACTCTCACCGGAGCGACCGAAGATGGATCGAAGATTGCCCACCGCGGTTAATACATGGGCGCTATTAAAGAAACACTTTATTCAAAGATATTGCTCGCCATCAAAGATTTCTAATCAACTTTTGGAGATCCATAACTTCAAACAATAAGACGACGAAACTCAGTATCAAGCTTGGGACGATACAACGATCTTCTTTATAAGTGTCCTACCAATGATCTAAATAACCAAAGAGGGTCAATATTTTCTACAAAGGAATAAATGTAACTACAAGACGGATCTTTGGACTATCAAGGACCTATCCCAAACATGAATCCTACTAATGCAATTGAAGCCATTCAAAAATGGCGGACCATTCTCAAAAATGGCACGACGGTGGAAGTAATAGAAACCAAGGCGGAAGTTTCGACGGAATTGCGGCAATAGCTAGTAAACTTAAAATCTCGGTGAGATATCTTGAAAATCAAAGAAACTGCTTCATGCCATCCAAGTCACCGCGAAACCGTGGTGGGGACATTTGACTAAAAGCGGCCTAAAGTCGACAAGGAAGATACGATCGAGGAAGCTAAATCTGAGAGAATAGGCCTTTCTACGGGATAATCGTAATGGGTTTCGTGGAGGACCCCCACCGTATTATGAGCGTAATGAGAGAAGAGCTAACCTGGAAGGAATTATTAACAAGTACCTTTTGGACACTACCAAGAGGCAAAAGGAACAAGAAGAATGGCTTAAGAATTTCCAAGATAACACAAACAAAAGCCTCGCGTCCCATAAAAAATCACTTAAGAACTTGGAAACTCTAATTGGAAAGCTTGGCGACGAGTTTCAAAGTAGGAACGAAGAACAAAAGAGCAATTCCACTATATGTAAGGCTGTGTTCTCTGACAACAACAAGAGATCTGATGAGTCGGATACTGATGGCGAAAGTGAGTTACGCCGTAATCACACTCCAAAATTACGGCGTAACCCAAATTCAAGCAAAGGCACGGGCGCCAAGGACAACAACCCTAAAAGAAGGAGTCATTGGTGTAAGAGTATTGCAATTGATGATGAAGAATGCTACTGTTTGTGGGCCTCATGTGATCCTCGGAAAACCTCCGATGGTGGTGTTGATAAGGAAAGGATAAAAGATGACAGATACAAATGGACTACACTAAACGACGTGAAAGGTTAGCCAAGTTCTCAATTAACGAAGTGGAAGGGCCGCCCATCAAGCATTACTGCAAACCCTTACTCATCATGGAAGATGAGATTACTAACGCTTGGCCAACATGCAATCCTTTTCGTGATTATTGCAACGGAGGAGGTAATGTGAAGAACGAAGTTTGGATATGCCCACACGAATCTGGGAGACACGATGTTGATTTTGGAAATCTATAATTCATGATTGGTATTCAATAAGGTTCGGGACGCGATAATTAATTCAACTCGTTCGTATACGGAACTAAAATATGAGAAACACATTCTTGAGGAAAACCGTTAAGCCCTCGATGATATTCCTTCGAAGATGACTATGATGAAGGAGTTCGAATCATTGGTGCGAACAAATTAAAACCAACAACGGAAAATTTTGGGCCTCCTGCAACCCTTTTGAGTATGAATGTGATGGAGGAAGCGAGATCGAGAGAGCTGGGAAGACGAATTCCTTTGGACTTGACTAATGATTCGAAAAAGCAGAATCGCCTTGGCGGATGATCTCGGATTCGACGATTGGATCAAATTCAAATACGGAAAAATTGACGCGTTAACTAAAAAGAAAATCTGGGAAGGTGTATGAGTAAAAATCAACCTAACAACGAAGCTCCTAATGAAAAACCAGAAGATGACACCAAAGGCTCAGCAAATAATGAAAAATGAAAACAAATTCTCAACCAACTTGAAGATACCGATTCCGACAATGATTTCGATTATCTCGAGTTGCAAGGCGAAGACGGTTTCATCGACCTAGATGACGAGATACACGAGAAACAAAGATGCAAGCTTCTTGGCATCCCATTTAAAAGGCCACCTCCTATTATAGCCGAAAAATTTGAGTTTACGCGATACCATTTGGGGCCTGAAGAAAATTTTGCAAGATACGGAAAATTGAAACCAAAGAATATCTGCAAGACCGCAACAAATGTCGGATGGGTTAGGCGCAACTTAATGAAAGACGTGGATGAAGTCGGGATGTCAAAGACCCCACAGAGCCCCGCGGCTCGAGTCTAACTTAAAGACTCGTTAATAAAGAAAAGTGCTCTTTCGGGAGACAACCCGAATTATCCATTTCTTTTGTTTTTATTTCCTTTACATTGGGTTTTGTGTTTTCTAACCATTTTGCAGAGACAAAGAAGTAATTATCTTGCGATTCTTGATCTGAACAAAGTTACTGGCGTAACTCATCTTGGTGATTACGCCGTAACCAACATTTTAGCGAAATTCTTGACGATTACCAATTACGGCGTAATTCCATCTCGATGGTTACGCCGTAACTACTGCTTCACAAACATACAAGGTTTTGCCGCTTATGGCGTAACTCTTTCATAGGAGTTACGACCTAACTCTCTCTCGCTTTAATTCTTTCATTTTAAAACACAAGAACCTTGTATTAGTTTTTATATGAACTTTGTGGGTGTGTTCCTCAAACCCTCACGAGACTTCACTCGTCCACTTGGGACACCAAGTGGTTTAAAACTTGTTGCATTCGCTAAATGCAACCGTGATTCCTCTGAAGTGAGTTAGGTTTGTTTTTCATTTTACTTTTTCTTTTAGAATTATGCTTGTCGGTATTGTGATTTTAGGGATTGAAGTTTGTTCATGGCGCTTAAACGAAGGCACGATCCTTTCGTGGGCCTTTTTCTTTTGGAGCAAATTTGGGAAGTTCTCGCCTAATTCTACCTTTCTCTTCACCTTTATTTTAATGCCGAGTACAAAAGGGACTTTGTACAATTCAAGTGGGGGACGAGTAGAATTATCTCTTGAACTTTATTTAGCCCTCATTTTCTAGTTTATTTTGAAAAATTATGCCATTTTAAAATTTTGACATGTTTTTCCGAACCTAACTAGATTAGACCTTAGCCGAGCACATACAACCCTTGACATTACATGGTGAGATTAGCCTTATCCGTTTCCAATATTTTACCCCAAATCTACCAAATTATGAGTGTCTTGGTAGCTTGTAAACTTTAGAACTTAGCATTTGCATCATTTCGAGACCATAGGCGAGGTATGTTGAGTTAGCTCGATGTATTTGGACTTTTCGGTTTTAGAAGGCGTTATTATAGGATTATCACCCAAACATCCTACCATTGTGAGTCTATCGATTAGTCAACTCGACTTTTGACCCCATGTGAAACCCTTTTGTTGCACTCCCTTTAGTGAAAGATACCCTAGATACACCCTTCCGAGCCATTCCTTTCATTTTGTCAACCCAATATATTGTTTCGTTACACCCTTACACTTTAGCCTACCCTGTAGTCTTTATTTGTAATTGGGAAATCATCATTTGCCTAAGTTTAAGGTTCGAGTGAAAAGGTTTGGAAATCACGCTTTCATCGACAACATTTATGAAGATCATTGAAGACCCCCCAAATTCCCTTTGTTCATCTCAAGTGGGGGGATGTTATGTTATTATGTTATGTTTCAAAAAAAAAAGTTGATTGAGTTATGATATTGTAAAGTGCGATGTTATAAGCACTATAGTATGAGCTTTATTGATTAGTATCGAGGAGGCCACCTCGGTCACATTAGAAGATTGGAGTTGGAATTATACCAACTGAAGAAGAAAAGGTAGTGTGCCCATCACGACGTCTGTTAATACAAATAAACCGTAAAAACGTTTATTAATATTTTGCGATCTCTTTGTGTTTTGTTGATAACAAATATAATGTTATCTTAAGTATAATTATAAGGATACATGTTATTTTTGTAAAGCATATACATATAGCCATTTAAATACAAAAATGTAATAATTAAGCATTTGTTGTAATAGTTTATTAGGATGGGTAAAAACCATAACCCATGGACCTTAACCCATAGCTTGTTGACTAGATACAATGTATACTTAGATACATTGAATCTAAAGAAAACCCATGGACCAACCCATAACCCATGACCCATAACCAAAAACCCATGGGCAAAAGGAGCGTTCCACGGATCCCTAGGATTACACTAGACGGATCCCAGTGGAAGGATCCGTGGGATCCGGGAACAAGTGAAGAATTTTGCCTATGAATAGAGAGCCATTTCTTCATTCTAACTCACCCCTCTTCTTACTAAATCTCTCATACACTCTCATTCTCTTCTAACATATAGATCACTTGATCTAGAGAGTTGTTCTTCTTTCTTTCTATTTTTGATCCTCATATAGGTCCTTCTTTAAGGCGAGATCACGAGCATTCTACAAGTCATCCACGCAAGGGGTCCTTGATTGATTTGTCACTCCACAAGATTCTGTAGCGAAGATCTTGTATTTCATATTTCACATGTTTGTTGTGTAATAGTTGTGTTGGTTTGGTCGACCGTGCTATGGACTCGGTATCTAGCTTTGTACCGGAAAAAGTGTAAGCAACGTTGTGAAGGCTTCTCCGCCAAGTGAAGGAGTTTGTTGACATAGTGCTTGAACTCTCGAGTAGGTGACTCGGGGAGTGGAGTAGGGCAAGGAAGGTGTCCTTGTAGCCGAACCACTATAAATCGGTTGTGTCGTTTCTATCCCTTAACTTTATTTATTTGCTTGCATTATCATTAGATCTATACGTTCTCAACATCCATACGATTTCACATAATATCAAATCTAAAGTTTTTGAAATCAACTTAAAATCGGCAAAACTATTCAACCCCCTCTTCTAGTTTTCCACAATTGGTATCAGAGCTAAGTTTATAAAAGTTTTAAAGTAAATTTTTATTTTAAAAACTTTTCGATCACTATGGGTTCTGAAAATTATAAGGAAGGGCAATCTATGCAACGACCACCACTACTTGAAACTAATGGTTTTATATATTGGAAAAATAGATTCGAAACGTATGTGAAGTCTAAAGATATTGATCTTTGGTACATTATTATTGAAGGTGACTTTGAGGCTACCTCAAATGATGATAAGGGAAATTTAGTTAACATACCTCATGATAAACTAAATGATGAAATGAAGAAAAAGCTTTCTAAAAATAGTGAAGCAAAAATTGTTTTATATAATGCTTTACCGAAAAAGGAATTTGAAAGAATCTCTTTGCTTAAAACCTCTAAAGAAATTTGGAATTCTTTAGTTGTAACTCATCAAGGAAATCAACAAGTTAAAAACAATAAAATTGATTTGTTTGTTCAACAATATGAACAATTTTCAATATCGGATGAGGAAACTATAGATCATTCATTTGCTAATTTCAATACTATTATTACATCTTTACAAGCACTTGATGAATCTTTTCTAGCCGTAACCATGTTAGGAGATATCTAAGGCGCTTCCATCAAGTGGAGATCTAAGGTGACGATCGAAGAGTCAAAAGATTTGACAATCCTCACCCTTGATGAACTCATAGGAAACTTAAAAGTCTATGAGCTTGTTCTTACTAAAGATTCTGAAGCTTCAAAGGTGAAAGAGAAACACAAATCTCTTGCCCTTAAAGCAAAGAAAGTCTCAAGCGATGAAGAGAACTCCTCTTCGGATAGTGATGATGAGGAGTATGCTATGTCGGTAAGGGACTTTAAAAAGTTCTTTAGAAGAAAGGGAAGATACGTCAAACAACCGTATGATGATAAGAAAGGCTTTCGGAAAAGCAAAGAGGACGAGAAGCCAAAGGATGATCGTACTTGCTTTAAATGTGGGGACCCAAAGCACTTTATTAGTAAGTGTCCCAAACGGGATGATCAAAAGGCGTTTGTGAGCGGTACGTGGGGAATGAGCGACGAGGAGGACGAAGAAATTTGTCTCATGGCAAATGACGAGGTATGTCACGAATACTATAGTAGTTCATCACTTGATGACGACTCATTGCATAATGAATATGACAAACTATGAAATATTAGCTTAAAACTAATTAACAAAAACAAGCTTTTAAAGAGTCAAAATCAACGTTTAGATAAAGAAGTCATAGAATTAAAAGCAAAGCTAAAACGTTTAGAAAAAGGTAAAATAGCGAGTGGTGAATGTGAACTTTGCGTTCAACTTCAAACACTAGTAGATCATTTAGATTCTAAAATTGCTAGAATGAGTACAAACACCTTAGATACGATATTAGATGGTGTTAAAACCGGCAACAATCAAAAAGGTTTAGGTGTTCAACAACTTGATGCATCAAATAGTGAAAGTAAAGAAACAAAATTTGTTAAGGCATTAGAAAAACCAGCCATTGTTGTGGCGGATCCCACGGATCCCCCAAAAAGGGAACCGGCTAGTGTACAAACAGGGATCCGTGGATCTGCTGTAGCAAATAGTGGTAATAACGTAGCTTCTTTATCTAGAACCGAATTTGTTATCGTTAATAGGAAGAAACCAACTCATGTCACCACTAGACAACCACCTCCAAAATATAATCCTACTTTTGCAAGAAACAAAGCACCACCTTTTTCAAAACATAATGCATATAGAAGACCTAATAACGTTTATCCAAGAAGTAACCATCAAATGGGGTGGAACCCTAATATGCAAAACGGTTTACCATTTCAAAACTTTGCTCCATGGAATGCATACTTATCTTATCCATACATGTCTAACATGAATGGAATGTTTAACACTAATGGACCCATGAACAAATAGGGACCAAACTTTTGAGTTTATCATTGTTTTAGGTGTGCTTAAAGGTCTACCTAGACCCCGATGAATGGGTCAAGGATAGCGGGTGCACGAGGCACATGACCGGCAATAGGGATCTATTCTCCACATATGAATCCGTAAATGGAGGTAATGTGGTGTTTGGAAATAGCAAAAGTAGAATCATCGGTAAAGGTACGATTTCTAACAAATCTCTAACCATTAACGATGTGTGTCACGTAGAAAACCTAAACTTTAACCTCTTAAGTATAGGACAAATATGTGATAAAAAGTGCAATGTACTTTTTACCGAAACCGGTAGTAAGATACTTAAAAATGGGATAACCATAGGAAGAGGAATTAGGAAACATGGAGTCTATGTCATTAAAATCAGTAATGAACCTAAAGACAAACTTTGTCTTACCTCTATGGATGATACTTCGACCTTATGGTATCGAAGATTGGGTCACGCCAACATGCGACTTCTTCAACGCTATCATCCAAAGATCTAGTAAGAGATTTACCTAAGTTAAAATATGAACATCATTTTTGTGATGCTTGTAATGTAGGAAAACAAGCTCATTCAAGTCATAAAGCTAAAAACATGGTGTCTACAACTAGGTGTCTAGAATTACTACATATGGATTTATTTGGTCCATCCGCTATTCAAAGTTATGGAGGCAACTACTACACTTTGGTAATAGTGGATGACTACTCTAGGTATACATGGAAAAAAATTTTAAAGAACAAAACGTAAAACCTTTAATTATTTTGAAATATTAAGCAAAAAGATTCAAAGACAACTAGGAAGTCCTATAGTGTCCATTAGGACGGATCATGGTAGGGAATTCGATAATGAAGTGCAATTTGGAGCTTTTTGTGACGCTAATGGTATTACTCACAACTTCTCGGCTCCACGCACTCCACAATCGAATGGGGTAGTAGAAAGAAAGAATAGAACCCTTCAAGAAATGAGTAGAACCATGCTTAATGAACAATCCATACCTCAAAAAGTTTGGTGTAATGCCGTTGATACTTCAACGTACATACTCAATCGAGTTCTAATTAGACCAATCTTAGGTAAAACTCCATATGAGTTACTCCGAGGCAAAAAGCCTACGTTAAATCACTTTAGAGTCTTTGGAAGCAAATGTTTTATTCTTAACACTAAAGATTACCTTACAAAATTTGATCCTAAATCAACCGAAGGTATCTTTCTAGGTTACTCGCCAAATAGCAAAGCTTACGTCATATTAAACAAAGAAACAATGAAGGTAGAAGAGTCATTAAACATAAAATTTGATGAAAGTCCACCCAAACCCTCTCTACATCTTGTCGATGACGAGATCATAGAAAGTGAGGCTATTGTAATAAAGAAAAAGATAAATGAAGAAGAAGAACCTTTAAATGATGAAATCATAAACATTAAAGAGTCCAAAGATCACCCCGTAGATAAAGTCATAGGAAAACTAAACGAACGAACATTAAGGTCTCAAGTTCGAAACCAAAGTAATTTGTTTTGTTTCGTTTCAACCATAGAACCTAAGAACACACAAGAAGCCATAAAAGATGAAAGTTGGGTAATGGCTATGCAAGAAGAACTAAATCAATTCATTTCTAATGATGTTTGGACACTTGTCCCTCTACCTAGTAATCAAACCATAATAGGAACAAAATGGGTTTATAAGAACAAATTAGATACAAACGGAGTAGTGTCTAGGAACAAGGCTAGATTCGTTGCTCAAGGGTATAACCAACAAGAAGGAATAGACTTTGATGAGACCTATGCCCCCGTGGCTAGATTAGAGTCTATAAGAATACTTCTTGCGTATGCTTGTGCTAATGATCTAAAGCTTTATCAAATGGATGTCAAAAGTGCTTTTCTAAATGGTTTCATTAATGAAGAAGTATATGTAGCTCAACCTCCGGGCTTCATCTATTTTGAAAAACCCAAACATGTTTATAAATTAAAGAAATCCCTTTATGGTCTTAAACAAGCTCCAAAATCTTGGTATGATAGACTCAAGTCCTTTTTAATTAAACACAACTATACCATGGGGTTAGTTGACAACACACTTTTTACTAAGAAAAGAGAGTCACATATAATCATAGTGCAAATATATGTAGATGATATTATATTCGGATCCACTTGTCAAGACATGTGTGATGATTTCTCTAAAATCATGCATGACGAGTTCGGAATGAGTATGATGGGAGAACTTAGTTTCTTTCTTGGTCTACAAATTAAACAAGTAGAAGATGGTATCTTCTTTAATCAATCTAAATACATAAAGGAGATGTTAAATAAATTTGGTCTAGAAGAGTGAAACCAATTAGGACACCAATGTCATCCGACACCAAACTCACAAAAGATGAAGGCAATGAATCCGTAGATAATACTAAATATCGTGGCATGATAAGTAGTCTTCTCTACCTCACGCAAGTAGGCGGATATCATGTTTAGTGTTTGCTTATGTGCTAGGTTTCAAGAAGACCCTAAAAAATCACACCTAGAAGCCGTAAAAAGAATATTTAGATACATTAAGGGTACAACACAATTAGGATTATGGTATCCTAAGGGCACGGGAGTAGAAACAATTGTATATGCAGATTCTGACCATGCAGGTGATTACGTTGATAGAAAAAGTACAAGTGGGGTGTGTACTTTCATGGGATGTTGTTTAACGTCTTGGTTTTCTAAGAAACAAATGACACTAGCAATATCAACAACAGAAGCCAAGTACGTCTCCGCCGGCAAAGCATGCCAACAAGCACTATGGATGAAACAAGCGTTAGTAGACTACAACATTCATCTAAGAGACATAGCCATCCTATGTGACAACAAAGGTGCCATAGATTTAAGTAAGAATCCGGTATTGCATTCTCGCACAAAGCATATAGAGATTCGTCACCACTTCTTAAGAGACAATGTTCAAAAGGGGAACATTTCTATTGAGAAGGTAGCATCCGAAGATAATATAGCCGACGTCCTCACCAAACCGTTGAAGCGGGAACAATTCAACCTACTTCGTCTTGGTCTTGGTCTAATGGAACACACGTCGTAACTTATTTGACTCTACAAGGTATGTAAACACTAGCCTTCTTCTTTCTGAGTCTAGGATCTCTATTTCACGCACAACTCACAAACAATACGGGAATTTTCAAAACCCAAGATGAGTTTTCCACTTATAGTTTTCTTATTGTTTTTCTTCACATTTTCAAAGAAAATCTACTTTCACAATGTTTTCTAAAAAATCAATTTCTCACTTTTAGGACAAATCGCTTTTTCATTATTAATACAAAGTAAAAACCCGTTTTCATTGCATCTCATGTCTTTTGAATGCTAAAGGGAACACATAACTAATATGTGTTTTCGGGTACATTCATTTAAGCAACAATGAATTAGGAGCATTGATAACATAAAATTACGTACTCATGTACTAAATATGTGTTTTCGGGTTATCTCAATAGGATGTTTTTATACTTCTAAGCTTATTTTCTATTTCTTTCTAGGGGTCGAGATAACCGCAACTCCAAATAGTTTGCATATAGGCACACAATAGGCAAAAATGTTTCCAAAAGGAAAATTTTGTCTTGCTCGAATCACTGCACCCACGGATCCCAAATTTCATCTTTGGACGGATCCCTCAAGGAAGGATCCGTGGGAACCGTGGAACAGAAGCTAATTTTACCTTCTATTTTTTCACTTTGGATGAAAAATCCACATTTGTTTCATTTTCTGGAGTATGCTCTTTAATGCTTGTGTTCTCATGATCACATGCCTTGAATTCATATCTAATCATTAGATTTTAATCCATATTTTGGGTCAAGCATTCATTACAATGCTTTGTTTTTCTCTATATGTAGAACTCCCAAAATGCTTGCATAATCCATCTCATCCTCACATACACAACACACCATGTCATCCAAAAACCCATTAGATAAATCACCTAGTATAAACAATCATTCTCATGATACCCAAACCTTTGTACTACCACCATCCAAAATACCACAATCAAACTCTAGGATATCCGCACGAATTAGCAAACGATCTTGTTGTTTAACAAAACCAACCTCAAATGGTTCATCCTCATCAAATAACTCACCACACGATGCTTCCATTATAGCACCACCCTCATCACCAACAAGTACACCAACTACATCACCACCTAAAATAACTCTTTTGGAACTCCTTAAGAATCCAACAAGATCTAACCAACCCATAGAAAAAGAATTAGTCTTTTCAACACCCCCCACATCTCCAAATACTATATTTCAAGATCTTGAAACATCACCACCATTTGCTCCCATCACATTACAAGAACATCTAGGTTCTTTTCCACCACCATTTACAAACATTCCGGATATTGATCCATATTTTCCTATTTATCCACCACAACTTCCGCATAACTCAAATCAAAACAACCCGGAAAACTTCCACACCCATCACCCACATCATTTACACTGTGAACATTGCCAATCCACTAGGGAAATTGCAATAGAAGTTAGGGAAGAAATGCGTTTCATACTCAACCTCATCCTTGATCGCATCAATACCATTACTCATCAAAACCTCCATCCATAATCTTATGCAAGCATGGAAGGAATCACTACTACTATTTTTCTTTTGAAGTCATTTTCAAGAATAAGTTTTGTTCTTATTTTCACATGCTTGTAAGTGGCATAAATACCACTACAATTTGTTGTTTTATTACAAGGCCTTGTTTACATACCTTGGCTCCCAATCTTGATTCTCGGAAACCACAAGATTAATTAAGCATGTTACTAACCTTTCTTTTTGTAGGATTTTATTTTTCTTCACTTGACGCCCAAACAAGGGAGCTACCGTCGAGGGGAGTTAACTGTCGTGGACTAATTTTTCCACACTAGTATGTTTACTTCCTCCAGGGTTAACTTTTGTTTCGACAAAAAGGGGGAGAAGAAGTAAAACTTAGGGGCTTTCTAAAAATTACATTTATTCTTAAGTTTTACTCATCATAACATCATGTTTTGTCATCAACAAAAAGGGGGAGATTGTTAATACAAATAAACCGTAAAAACGTTTTGATATGTGCTTAAACACATATCTTTATATTAGTAAATCTGACCCAAAACAACTAAGAAAGAGCCGTTTATTGCTAATATTTGTGGTTTTCTTGAGTTTGTGCTTGTGCAGGTACGGATATGTAAAAACACACAAAAAGGATCCAAATCAGACGTAAATCCGAGCGAGAGATCAAGAGAGTTTGAGCTAAGCTGGAAGGTCGGGATTGTGCATTTTGGAAGATTTTATTCTCTAAGGATGATTTTGATGTTTCACCAAGTTTGAAGAAATGTCAAGATTAGTCCCCGCACTTTCGATTTGGCGAATTGATCCTCAAGTTTCGAAATTATCAATCACCCTTGGATTATTTGAGATTGACAAGATTGGTCCTTAAAGAGCATTGTCAAAATTACACCTTTAGTCCCTTGGAAAGCAGAAAATACACTTTTGATCCTTGGTACATTAAATGGTAACAATAATAGTCCTTAGTCCAAACCCATTACCAAACTCACGGCCCAAAACAATTAATCCCGGATCCAAGCCCAATCTAAAACAAACCACACCCGGTTTAATATTAAAACCCGTTTCCCACAATTACCCGGTTTTATAACCCGAGTCAACGAACCACAACCGGTCAAACACTCAAAGAATAATAAAAAAACCAATACCCGCCTTTTCTACCCCAATTACCCGCTTACTTAGAACCCTAAATTACCTCATGAGTCAATTGAGAAAAATTACCACAATTAAGGGCATATGCGTACTTTCTCCTGACACACACTGACACATGGGAATGCCAGGTCACCCATCCGTGTGCTTAAGGCCAAATGCTGCTCTCCCATTGGTGGAAACAGGTCATCAATAGTGATCCAAGGGTTGATATCAATATAGATGCGTGGGATTTGATCTAATGGTGAAAAGGAGCTCAGAAGAAGCACACATTGAGGAATTCGAGAAGCTTCCCAAGACCTTGAGCTTAGCTATATATAGGACCCTATTTCATTCACATTATATCTCATCTTTAATCTTTTTCTTCTTTCTAGTTTAAGTAGTTTAGCTAATTGTAATTTCCATTTTTAAATGTTTTAAGTCTTTTGTAATTCTATTTTGTACTCAAATTTCTCATATTAATAAAATTTAGAATTTCATTTTCAAGTGTTTGTTTAAGCTTTTATGATTTGAATCTACTTATTATCTTTGTTTAATGCTTATTTCAGTGTTATAAATCTGTTTTTAGCTTCTCTCTTCATAAACTCGAAAATACAAAAAAATCAAATAAAATCATTGAAAAATAAAAAATCATTTTAGATCTATTCTATGGATTGATCCATATTGATCTACTGTTTTAATAGGTTCATGTAAGCTTAATATAGCTTATTGTGAAGCTTATTCTTGTTTCAATCTCAAATCACAAAATTCAGTCAACAAAAGTTCAGTTGCTACAGTATCTGGTTCATATCTGCTGGTGTTGGATCTGGATTGGGATGATGCAGATGCTGGAATTGGGTTAAAGTTGAGCTGGAATTAAAGTAGGTTAGGGGTTTGTTAGGTTAGAGGTTCTATGTTTCATGATTGCAAGCCATAGTGGCTAGGAGAATTGTAAGTTCCTAAATCTGTTTTCATTCACTGAATCTGTGGTTTGAATCTGTTGTTTAGTGATAATCTGTAGTTATTGATCTGTGTTTAATGATAGTTTAGTATAATCTAGTGGTAATCTGTTTTTAGTTCTCAAATCAGTAGTATAATAGTGTTTGGAATTGCTTATAAAACTGTGATAGAGATTAGTTAAACAGATAGAGGTAGTTGATTCATGCTTATTTAGGTTATTGATAGTCATTTTAGGTCTGTGTTATAGCAGTATTACTCATTTAGTCAAATTTCAATTGTAATTGATCTAGCTCTTGAATCTGTTAAAATCAGCAGTTAATAAGTTGCATATAGGTTTAAAATTAGTAGATCTAGCTTGTTATAATCATCATTAGTCTAATAATATCATAATCAGTTCAATATTTTGGATCAAATCTGAGTTTGGTCAAACATTCATCACTGTTCTTAAAAGTCAAAATGGTGTAAAAGTCAGTTTTCCTCAGATCTTGCAGCAGTCTTACAGAGTTCATTTTAAAGAGTTAGAGTCTGTTACTTGGCTTAATTGTAGCTTGTCAGGTGGTCTTATAGACTGCATAATCAGTTTTCACACAAGCTCTTTTGATAAGCTTGTGCATAGGCTTAAACAGTAGGCCTAATTCACTGATTAGCTTGAGTAATCAGTTGCATAAATCATTGATCTGAGCTTGTAACTTGTTAGGAGTAGGTATAATTAGCTGCAATTAGCTTATTTTAGTACACATTAGCTTGAGTAACTGTTTGATAGCTTAATTCATTGTCTAGCTTATTTTCCCTAGCTTATTTCATAACAGTTTGCACTATAGCCTTCATATTTCACACATAAGCTGCTTGTTTCTTATTTTTCATAGATTTATAATAAGATTTTAGAATTTTCTTGAGATTTTCACAACTTTTGGTCACTGTTTACTATTTTTATCAATTAAAATTAGTTTTTAGGCATTTTAAAATAGTTTTAATTGCAAATAATTAAGAAAAAGTTCAAAAAAATAATTTTTCAATTTTCTCAGTTTAAGAAAAATATAAAAAGCATAAAAAAGATTTTTCCATATTTTTTCCCTTTTATTTGGTATTTTTCACAATTTAAATTAGATTAATATAGTTTTAAAGTCATAAAAAATAGAAAGTTATTCTGAAAAATAAAAAAATAGTTTTAAAAAGTCTTTTGAGTTATTTGTGATTTTTAGAAATTAGTTTCATATTTTTCTCTTTGATTCTTATAATTTTTAGTATTTTAAATTAGTTTTAATAATTATAAATTAGTTTTAATTCTAAATAATTCAGAAAAATCCTAAAAAAATAGTTTTAATTCTAAAATAGTTTTCTAATATCATTTTTAAGTATAAAATTAATTTTAGGCATTTTTAGGATATAATTTAGGCGTAGTTGCCTTTTAATTACGTTTTGTTAATTACGTTTTAGTTTATTCGCACTTAGGATTTCCCGTAGATTAGTTTACCTTAATTACTTTCCCCATTCCCGTAGTTTAATAAATCAAATCATTAATCCAAAACATCGAGCATTAAATTCCAAACCAAGAACGACGTTGGCAATTCACGCCTCGTTGGGAAAACGATTCGGGTTGACTAATCCGTATACACGATCACACACGGGATTTGATTTATTATTCTTTTTCCTAAGAGAATTTGAATCTATCTTCGTGATTATTTTTGATATCGATATTGAGGTTTTATCCACACATTACCCTAAGCCTTCATTATCAAATAATCGATCCGAGAGCGCTTTAAGTTTCTTCGGTAAGTCATTCACAAGTGGCTAGCTTGTGTGAGTAAACTTGACGTGTTTTGGCACCGAATCAATTTTTAGGCGCCACTGCTTGGGAGGTTGTGTCACGACAATTTCGTTTGAGGTTTGACGATTAGTGACTCGAGATCCTTCATTCGTGAAGTTACTATTTTCTATAAAATAAAAAGTAAAAAATATTTTCCTTTTTCATTTGTATATATATATATCATATTAAAATACAAAAGATTTTCTCTTGTGTTTTGCTAATAAATAGAAGACACCAATTATATAACATTCTCAACGGAGGTGTTATCATTATAAGTTCGAACTAAAGATCAAAAACTTGCCTTTGTGTCGCTTGAATTGATTTACTTCTATCGGATAAACAAACCGTGTGGTGGGTATAAGGACGGCCGACATTAAATTGCGGTGAAAAGAAGCGGGTTTTTAATAAGCTTGACGACCTACAAAGCTTCTCCGCTCGCTTGTGCGTTTGTCTTGTAGAGGTGATTTATTCACTTGGGATTATTGGTTTAAGTTCACCGTGTTTTCGAATATCGGTCTCTTTTAATTGACTTGGTTTTAAGTGCATGCGCACTCGCTCTCGATCTAGACGACTTGAATCGTAATCGAACGTGCACCGAGTTACGTAATATGGCTGCTGCTAACGTACCACCACACCCTGGTCCTAATCCTCCTCCCGGTAATCAAAATGTAGCTCCCGATCTCCGAACGATGGAGGAGTTATGTCAACCTACCATGTACGAGAGGGGAGGACCCATTGCACCGACAAATATTCAAGCTACCGATTTTAGCTTGAAACATCATATGATAGAACAAGTAAAGAATAGTTGTCAATTTCACGGTTTACCCGATGATGATGCAAACAAGCATCTTGATAAGTTTCTAACCGTTACTCAGAGTATGAAACAAAATGGGGTCTCCGATGACGCCCTTCGTCTCTATCTTTTCCCATACTCTTTGACTCATCATGCCACTTCTTGGTTTGATCGACTCCCGAAGAATTCGATTCATACCTTCGAGGAAATGGTTTCGAAGTTTCTGGCAAAGTATTTTCCACCATCGATGGTGACGAAGTTGAGAAACGATATCAGTAATTTCAGACAATATCCCGACGAATCTTTGTTTGAAGCTTGGGAACGATATAAGCTTGCTATTGATCGATGTCCAAATCATAATATGTTGCTTGTCACCCAAATTGATACGTTCTATAATGGTTTGACGTTGAGACATCGTGATACGATCAATGCTGCTGCCGGTGGAACTTTCATGAAAAGACGTCTCGAGGAATGCTACGATCTTATTGAGAACATGACCGCTCATCATAATTATTGGGATTCTTCTGCTGCAAGGGGTGAATCGTCTCGAGCAAATACGTCTTCTTCCCTCGAAATAGCTACTCTAAACAAAAAGATGGACGATATCTTGAGGCTACATCAAATGAATAATCAGAATCAACTTCAACAAGTGAAAGCGGTACATACGACTTGTGAGACTTGTGGAGGTCCCCATTCTTATTCCGAGTGCCCAGCCGTCGGTGGCTACGCACATGAGAATGTTTATGCTGCTTCAGGAAACTATAATCAACCGCAAGGAGATCGAAATCTTCTTAGCTACCGTTCAAACAATTATCTCGGAACTCCTGGTTTCAACCAACCTCAACAACAAACCATAATCAAAACCGTTTCAATGGTAACAATAATCAAAACAGAGGAGTTAATCATGGAAATCAACACTATCAAGCTCCTCCACCTCAAGTTTACCAACAACCACCTCCTCCTCAACAACAATACCAACAACCTTCTCATCAAGTTGCTCAACAACGAGTTTCTATCTTACATGAAGAGCTCGACAATACCATTAAAAGTTTGCGTAATCAAATCACCAAAGATCGTGAATGAATTCGCTACGGTAACAAGCAAATGAGTGAAATGAAGAATATGATGGCTAGTTTCTTTCAAGCCAATCAACCGTCTACTTCTTATTCTCAACCCTCGGGTTCCGGTTCTTTCCAAGTGTCGATTCCTAACCCGAGAGGTGACATGAAAGCAATCACTACCCGGTGGTGTTGCTTACGATGGACCTCGGGCTCCTACCACTAATTCTTCTTCTTCTTCTCGTGTGGTAGACCGTGAGACCGGGGTGACAAAGGACCCAAGCTTCCTACTAATAAGGAGATCTTGTGAATGTCCAACCTACGGTTGTCCAAGATTCGAGCCCAAGATGCTCCGTTAATGTGAAGAAAGCTAATCCGAAACCGTCTATCCCATATCCGTCTCGCCTTAAAGATCAAACTCTTCGTGAGAAGTCTAATCATCGATGGAAGCGTTTTCCAAATCTTCAAAGACTTGAATGTGGAGATCGGTTTATGGGATGCCCTTCTTTTGATGCCCAAACTTGCTTCTACGATTAAGGGATTGCTTACGAACAAGGAGAAACTATATGAGCTTGCTACGACATCTCTGAATGAGAATTGTTCGGCGGTTATCCTCAAGAAACTTCCCGTAAAGTTAGGTGACCCCGGCAAATTCCTCATTCCGTGTGATTTTCAAGGAATTATTCAATGCTCCGCCTTGGCCGATCTTGGCGCGAGTATTAATTTGATGCCAAACTCAATCTACGAAAAGCTTTCATTACCCCCACTTACCCCAACGTGTATGACCCTCGAGCTAGCCGACCGTACTACTACGAAACCAAAGGGTATAGCTGAGGATGTCTTTGTCAAAGTGGGGGAGTTCGATTTTCCCGCTGATTTTGTTGTAGTCGATTTTGATGCCGATCCTCGAGTACCCTTAATTCTCGGAAGGAGTTTCTTAAGGACGGGCCATGCGTTGATTGATGTCTATAAAGGAGAGATTACGTTACGAGTTAATCAAGAAGCCGTCACATTCAACATTAATCAAACGATGAGGTACTCCTCAAATTTCGACGATGCTTCCATCAATCGAATCGACGTTATTGATGTTTCTTGTGAGGAGTACGCTCAAGAAGTTCTCGGTTTTGCTAAAAATTCTACTTCTTCTGATTCACCTTCTGAACCAATCATTGCCGACTCTTCCCCTTCTCTCACTCCGTTTGAGGAGGTGATTTCCTTTGGAAGAGATCGATGAGTTTCTTGCTATTGATGAATCGATTCCACCGGAATTGATGATGGGTTTATGATTCGGAGGAGATATCCTTTATCTTGAGCAATTGTTGAATGAAGATCCATTACCGTCACTCCTCCGAAAGAGATTACGATTGAAGAAATCAAAGAAATTCAAACGTCTAACGAAAAACCTTGAGCCGAGCTCAAGGATTTACCTCCTCATCTTGAATACGCTTTTCTTGAAGAACCGAACAAATTTCCGTCATCATTGCTAAAAACTTAAAAGATGAGGAGAAACCGCACTTTGGATATTCTTGAAAACATAAGAGTGCCATCGCTTGGCAAATTTCGATATCAAAGGAATCAATCCTCGTTTACGTACTCCACAAAATTCGATGGAGGATGATTGCAAACCCGTTATTCAACAACAACGTAGGGTTAATCCAAAATTCATGACGTTATCAAAAGGAAGTTCAAACTCCTCGACACGGAATCATTTATCCAATCTCCGATAGCTCATGGGTTAGCCCCATCCATTGTGTACCAAAGAAGGGAGGGATGACCGTCGTTACCAATGAAGATAACGAGTTGATTTCCACACGCCGTCACCGGATGAAGGGTGTGTATTGATTATCGAAAGTTGAATGATGCTACGAAAGGATCATTTCCGCTACCTTTTATGGATCGGATGTTCGAGCGTTTAGCGGGAATGAGTTCTATTGCTTTCTCGATGGTTTTTCCGGTTACTTTCAAATTCCGATTGATCCGCAGGATCAAGAGAAAACGACTTTCACGTGCCCTTATGGAACGTTTGCTTACCGACGAATGCCATTTGGTTTATGCAATGCTCCAGGAACGTTTCAAAGGTGCATGATGGCTATTTTTCATGACATGATCGAAAATTCTATGGAAGTTTTTATGGACGATTTCTCGGTTTATGGAGATTCTTTCACTTCTTGCCTCTCTCATCTAGACCACATGCTCAAAAGGTGTGAAGACACCAATTTGGTCTTGAATTGGGAGAAGTGTCATTTCATGGTTCGAGAGGGCATTGTCCTCGGCTACAAGATTTCAAAATCTGGGATTGAGGTCGACCGAGCTAAAGTCGATGTTATAGCTAAACTCCCTCATCCCTCTACCGTCAAAGGTATTCGGAGTTTTTTGGGTCATTCCGGTTTCTATCGCCGTTTCATCCAAGATTTCTCTAAGATAGCCCGCCCTCTGACCCATCTCCTTGAAAAGGATGCTCCGTTTATCTTCACCAACGAATGCATTGAAGCATTTAATTTTCTCAAAAAGAAACTAACTGAGGCTCCAATCTTAGTTGCTCCCGACTGGGATTTGCCCTTTGAACTCATGTGTGATGCAAGTGATTACGCAATTGGGGCAGTCTTGGGGCAACGTAAGTCGAAACATTTTCAACCCATACACTATGCGAGTAAGACATTGTCTGAGGCCCAACACAATTACACGACTCTCGAAAAGAATTATTGGCGTTGTTTATGCTTTTGAGAAATTTCAACCCTACCTTGTCTTGTCGAAGACCATAGTGTATACCGACCATTACGCCTTAAGTATCTTTTGGCAAAGCAAGATGCTAAGCCACGATTACTTGGTGGGTTCTCCTCCTTCAAGAGTTTGATGTTACTATTCTTGACAAAAAGGAGCGGAGAACCTTCTCACCGATCACCTTTCTAGACTTGAGAATCCCCATCAAAGTGTGCTCGAGAAAAAGGAGATTACGGAAACATTTCCTCTTGAGACACTTGGGATGATTGCTAAGAAAGACCCGAACACCCCATGGTTTGCCGACGTTGCAAATTACCATGCGGGCAATTTCATTGTGAAAGGGATGTCGTCCCAACAAAAGAAAAAGTTTTTCAAAGATGTTAAGCATTATTTCTTGGATGATCCTTACATGTTTAAGATTTGTGCGGATCAAGTAATCCAGCGGTGTGTTCATGGCCAAGAGGCTCTTGATATTCTTAATGCTTGCCATAACGGACCCACTGGTGGCCATCATGGTGCAAGCTACACCGCTAAGAAGGTTTTTGATTCCGGATTCTATTGGCCTACCATATATCGAGATGCCCATGATTTAGTCAAATCTTGTGATTCTTGCCAACGTCAAGGGAAAATTTTACAGAAGGATGAAATGCCACAAAATGCTATTCAAGTCTGTGAGATTTTTGACGTGTGGGGCATCGATTTTATGGGACCATTTCCGTCGTCTAGGGGTAATAAGTATATCCTCGTGGCCGTCGACTACTTGTCCAAATGGGTTGAAGCGAAGGCGCTCCCCACCAATGACGCCCGAGTGGTTGTTAAGTTCTTGAAGAATTTGTTTTCCCAATTCGGAGCACCTCGTGCTATCATCAGTGATCGCGGTACCCATTTCTGTAATGAACAATTTGCTAAAGTTATGGCTAAATATGGAGTTACCCATCGCCTTTCTACACGTATCACCCGCAAACAAGCGGACAAGTTGAGGTCTCGAATCGTGGTTTGAAAAGGATTTTAGAAAGAACCGTAGGAGAAAATCGAGCTTCATGGGCGATAAGTTAGATGATGCATTATGGGCTTTCCGCATCACTTACAAGACACCCATCGGGTGCACCCCATTTAAGTTGGTGTATGGAAAATCTTGTCACTTGCCCATCGAGCTCGAGCATAAGGCATTCGGGCCTTGAAACATGCTAATTTCGATCTTAAGACCGCGGTGATCACCGAAAAGTTCAATTGAATGAATTAAACGAGCTTAGGGATCGTGCCTACGAGAATTCTTTGATTTTCAAAGAGAAGACTAAGAGGATTCATGATGCTAAAATCAAAACCGCGTTTTCAACGTTGGTGATCAAGTTCTCCTTTTAACTCTCGATTGAAGATATTCTCGGGCAAACTCAAAACCCGTTGGTCGGGACCATTCACCGTTGCTCAAGTTTTCCGTATGGAGCGGTGGAGCTTTCTCGACGATGGCCCAAATTTCAAGGTCAATGGTCATCGTGTGAAACATTATTCGGAGGGACATTCCATCTATGGTTGTCCCGACCTCCAAACTTTCCCTAAGGACAAGCTCGATTCGGGATCGAGTCAAGCTAGCGACTCGGTAACCAAAAATGAGCGCTTAGTGGGAGGCACCCCATGCTTATCCATCTATCTTCTTTCTATTTTCTAATAAGTGGCGCCAAGGGGTCTCCTCTTGATTTCTCGTGTTTGGTTGTTTGTGATGTTGTGTTTAGGATGTTCCCGATATGAAGACTCTCGTGCTCGAAGTTTGTCATTTTCTCCACTCGAGTTTCATGATCGATGCTGATGGAAATCCGATATCCTAATCTTATCGACTAACGATTATCTTTGGGCATACTTAATAAACGGCTTTTAGATTTTCGTGATACCCTTGCTTTAAACATTGAGGACAATGTTCCGTTCTAGTCTGGGGTAGGGTAATCTTCGATTTGATTTGACCGCACTTGCTTATTTTTGTCGTGTACTCTCGTAACCCCGTTTTTCCTTAGAAAATGAAAAATTGAGCAAAAATGAGAAAATATAAAATTTTTTCATAAGCTTTTGCTAGTTTTATGATCAAAAAGTTCTTGCTAGTCTCTTAGAAGTTTCTTTAAATATGCGTTTTTCTTGACATAGCCTTTGCTAATTGCTTAGACTAGAGGCTATAAAATGCGATTCTAGCTCACAAGGCCAAGAATTTGCAAGTCTCCCTAAGTGATTTTATATATGCGAAGCTTAAACAAGAATTTGCTAGTTTCTAATAAGTGACTTTAAAATGCGAGACTTGAGATTATTTGACTAAGCATTAGCTAAGTTAATATATGTTTTGACACCTTGTTGACTTTCCACCGGTGAGAGTAGGAATAGAATTACGACTTGACCGGGCGTGTTGAGCCCTAGCTTGTTCCTTAACCATAGATAATCTAAAATTATCGGCTAAGCATCTGCGGATCTCATTATTTGGGATTTTAAATTTGCGAGATCGAGAAATGATAGAGTTACTTATGAGTTTAGATGCTAAGCGTAGAGTAGTTGGTTCTCTTTAGAGCCCATCGAAGGTACTTATGGCTTTTGTTCCCACAAAATTGTTTCACCCATATCTGTCTAAATAATTAGAGATGTCGAGTTTTTGGCGATAGTTAGTTCTTTATCTTCTTAAAAGAATCTTTGTTTTAAAAATTGGGTACACATCAAGGATCCGTAATGAATAAGAAATAAGTGATAAGTGAAAAAGTAATAAGTAAAGTTGTGAGTTGCGGTGTCGAGATCGGACCCTTGGATCTTTAGCCGGGATTGAGTGAGGTTTTAGCCTAGCCAGTCGGGATCCTCATTTCATGAAGCCTATAGTCTTGGAATTACCCTGTGAAGCTCCGTAGTTCATAGCTCATATAAATAAAAGTATAAGTGTTAAAAAAAAAGGAAAAAAAAAGGAAAATGATGAATGAAATATGTTGAAAAAAGTCAAAAGTATAAGTTAGTAATAAAATTCCTTGATGTGGACCTCATTTTTACGACAATGGTTCTTGAGAGAAGGCGGATAACTAATTATCGACTTAGCTTTGTATCTTTATCGGAATAAAAGTTATCGAAACGAGAACTTGAAGAAATTCATTTCTCACAAAAATAATAAAAAATTCTAGAGGAAAATAGGAAAATGGGAGCAAAAGGTAATTACACAAGTAACTTCCATGGGTAGTGTTAGCATCTAGAATCATACTTAACAATGATTTCGGTTTTACGCTTAGTTTGGGACTTGTGAAAAATCAGGGACGATGTATTCTATCCGTATGGTCACTTCACGCTGTGTTGTGTTTTCTACTCCGTGATCCTAATGTGTCGTTTGAAAAATGTTGGAGTTATTGATCGACATGAAAGTTCAACAAACCGCATTCAAAATCGGAATGTGCTTAATCGTAATATCTACTTGTGAATTAAAAGGTAAGCGGGCGTTTTAGAATTAGGGTTTCTTAATCTCTTTTAAGGAATCTTTGCTACTTCTTCTCTTATTATTGGTTTGTCTTAACTGTTTTAAGTTTCTTACGGTTAGTCATTCACAAGTGGCTAGCTTGTGTGAGATAACTTGACGGTTTAGACATACCAATTTAAGCGTCTTCATAGGTTTAGTAGAAAGAGATTGAAATCGTTGGTTTTAGAAGCGTGAGTTGATTGCATTGCGTGAGGACACGACAATGGTCTCGTCTGGGGTATTTTGATATGTGCTTAAACACATATCTTTATATTAGTAAATCTGACCCAAAACAACTAAGAAAGAGCCGTTTATTGCTAATATTTGTGGTTTTCTTGAGTTTGTGCTTGTGCAGGTACGGATATGTAAAAACACACAAAAAGGATCCAAATCAGACGTAAATCCGAGCGAGAGATCAAGAGAGTTTGAGCTAAGCTGGAAGGTCGGGATTGTGCATTTTGGAAGATTTTATTCTCTAAGGATGATTTTTGATGTTTCAGTCAAGTTTGAAGAAATGTCAAGATTAGTCCCCGCACTTTCAGTATTTGGCAGAATTGATCCCTGAAGTTTCAGAAATTGCAGAATCAGCCCTTGGATTATTTGAGATTGACAAGATTGGTCCTTAAAGAGCATTGTCAAAATTACACCTTTAGTCCCTTGGAAAGCAGAAAATACACTTTTGATCCTTGGTACATTAAATGGTAACAATAATAGTCCTTAGTCCAAACCCATTACCAAACTCACGGCCCAAAACAATTAAACCCGGATCCAAGCCCAATCTAAAACAAACCACACCCGGTTTAATATTAAAACCCGTTTCCCACAATTACCCGGTTTTATAACCCGAGTCAACGAACCACAACCGGTCAAACACTCAAAGAATAATAAAAAAACCAATACCCGCCCTTTCTACCCCCAATTACCCAGTTACTTAGAACCCTAAATTACCCCGCGAGTCAATTGAGAAAAATTACCACAATTAAGGGCATATGCGTACTTTCTCCTGACACACACTGACACATGGGAATGCCAGGTCACCCATCCGTGTGCTTAAGGCCAAATGCTGCTCTCCCATTGGTGGAAACAGGTCATCAATAGTGATCCAAGGGTTGATATCAATATAGATGCGTGGGATTTGATCTAATGGTGAAAAGGAGCTCAGAAGAAGCACACATTGAGGAATTCGAGAAGCTTCCCAAGACCTTGAGCTTAGCTATATATAGGACCCTATTTCATTCACATTATATCTCATCTTTAATCTTTTTCTTCTCTCTAGTTTAAGTAGTTTAGCTAATTGTAATTTCCATTTTTAAATGTTTTAAGTCTTTTGTAATTCTATTTTGTACTCAAATTTCTCATATTAATAAAATTTAGAATTTCATTTTCAAGTGTTTGTTTAAGCTTTTATGATTTGAATCTACTTATTATCTTTGTTTAATGCTTATTTCGTGTTATAAATCTGCTTTTAGCTTCTCTTCATAAACTCGAAAATACAAAAAATCAAATAAAATCATTGAAAATAAAAATCATTTTAGATCTATTCTATGGATTGATCCATATTGATCTCTTGTTTTAATAGGTTCATGTAAGCTTAATATAGCTTATTGTGAAGCTTATTCTTGTTTCAATCTCAAATCACAAAATTCACCAACAAAAGTTCGGTTGCTACGATTCGGTTCATATCTGCGGTGTTGGATCCGGATTGGGATGATGCGAATCTTTGGAATTGGGTTAAAGTTGAAATGGAATTAAAGTAGGTTGGGGTTTGTTAGGTTAGAGGTTCTATGTTTCATGATTGCAAGCCATAGTGGCTAGGAGAATTGTAAGTTCCTAAATCTTTTCATTCACCTAATCGTGGTTTGAATCATTGTTTAGTGATAATCAGTAGTTATTGATCCGTGTTTAATGATAGTTTAGTATAATCTAGTGGTAACTGTTTTAGTTCTCAAATCGGTGAGTATAATAGTGTTTGGAATTGCTTATAAAGCCGTGATAGAGATTAGTTAAGCAGATAGAGGTAGTTGATTCATGCTTATTTAGGTTATTGATAGTCATTTTAGGTCTGTGTTATAGCAGTATTACTCATTTAGTCAAATTTCAATTGTAACTGATCTAGCTCTTGAATCTGTTAAAATCAGCAGTTAATAAGTTGCATATAGGTTTAAAATTAGTAGATCTAGCTTGTTATAATCATCATTAGTCTAATAATATCATAATCAGTTCAATATTTTGGATCAAATCTGAGTTTGGTCAAACATTCATCACTGTTCTTAAAAGTCAAATCGGTGTAAAAGTCAGTTTTCCTCAGATCTTGCGTGATCTTCTGAGTTCATTTTAAAGAGTTAGAGTCTCATTACTTGGCTTAATTGTAGCTTGTCGTGGTCTTATAGATCGCATAATCGGTTTCACACAAGCTCTTTTGATAAGCTTGTGCATAAAGCTAAACAAGAGGCCTAATTCATTTGATTAGCTTGAGTAATCGCTGCATAAATCATTGATCTGAGCTTGTAACTTGTTAGGAGTAGGTATAATTAGCTGCAATTAGCTTATTTTAGTACACATTAGCTTGAGTAACTGTTTGATAGCTTAATTCATTGTCTAGCTTATTTTTCCTAGCTTATTTCATAACAGTTTGCACTATAGCCTTCATATTTCACACATAAGCTGCTTGTTTCTTATTTTTCATAGATTTATAATAATATTTTAAAATTTTCTTGAGATTTTCACAACTTTTGGTCACTGTTTACTATTTTTCTCAATTAAAATTAGTTTTTTGGCATTTTAAAATAGTTTTAATTGCAAATAATTAAGAAAAAATTCAAAAAAATAATTTTTCAATTTTCTCAGTTTAAGAAAAATACAAAAAGCATAAAAAAGATTTTTCCATATTTTTTCCCTTTTATTTGGTATTTTTCACAATTTAAATTAGATTGATATAGTTTTAAAGTCATAAAAAATAGAAAGTTATTCTGAAAAATAAAAAATAGTTTTAAAAAGTCTTTTGAGTTATTTGTGATTTTAGAAATTAGTTTCATATTTTCTCTTTGATTCTTATAATTTTAGTATTTTAAATTAGTTTTAATAGTTATAAATTAGTTTTAATTCTAAATAATTCGGAAAATCCTAAAAAATAGTTTTAATTCTAAAATAGTTTTCTAATATCATTTTAAGTATAAAATTAATTTTAGGCATTTTAGGATATAATTTAGGCGTAGTTGCATTTTAATTACGTTTTGTTAATTACGTTTTAGTTTATTCGCACTTAGGATTTCCGTAGATTAGTTTACCTTAATTACTTTCCCATTCCGTAGTTTAATAAATCAAATCATTAATCCAAAACATCGAGCATTAAATTCCAAACCAAGAACGACGTTGGCAATTCACGCCTCGTTGGGAAAACGATTCGGGTTGACTAATCCGTATACACGATCACACGGGATTTGATTTATTATTCTTTTCCTAAGAGAATTTGAATCTATCTTCGTGATTATTTTTGATATCGATATTGAGGTTTTATCCACACACATTACCCCTAAGCCTTCATTATCAAATAATCAGTGTCCGAGCCGTTTTAAGTTTCTTACGGTTAGTCATTCACAAGTGGCTAGCTTGTGTGAGTAAACTTGACGTGTTTTGGCACTGAATCACGTTTATTAATATTTTGCGATCTCTTTGTGTTTTGTTGATAACAAGTATAATGTTATCTTAAGTATAATTATAAGGATACATGTTATTTTTGTAAAGCATATACATATAGCCATTTAAATACAAAAATGTAATAATTAAGCATTTGTTGTAATAGTTTATTAGGATGGGTAAAAACAATAACCCATGGACCTTAACCCATACCCAAGTTGACTAGATACAATGTATACTTAGATACATTGAATCTAAAGAAAACACATGGACCAAACCATAACCCATGACCCATAACAAAAAAACCCATGGGCAAAGAGGAGCGTTCCACAGATCCTTAGGATTACACTAGACGGATCCCAAGTGGAAGGGATTCGTGGGATCCGGGGAATAGTGAAGAATTTTGCCTATAAATAGAGAGCCATTTCTTCATTCTAACTCACCCCTCTTCTTACTAAATCTCTCATACACTCTCATTCTCTTCTAACATATAGATCACTTGATCTAGAGAGTTGTTCTTCTTTCTTTCTATTTGTGATCCTCATATAGGTCCTTCTTTAAGGCGAGATCACGAGCATTCTACAAGTCATCCAAGCAAGGGGTCCTTGATTGATTTGTCACTCATAAGATTTACATGTAGCGAAGATCTTTTATTTCATATTTCACATATTTGTTGTGTAATAGTTGTGTTGGTTTGGTCCACCGTGCTACGGACTCGGTATCTAGCTTTGTACCGGAAAAAGTGTAAGCAATGTTGTTAAGGCTTCTCCGCCAAGTGAAGGAGTTTGTTGACATAGTGCTTGAACTCTCGAGTAGGTGACTCGGGGAGTGGAGTAGGGCAAGGAAGGTGTCCTTGTAGCCGAACCACTATAAATCGATTGTGTCGTTTCTATCCCTTAACTTTATTTATTTGCTTGCATTATCATTAGATCTATACGTTCTCAACATCCATACGATTTCACATAATATCGAATCTAAAGTTTTTGAAATCAACTTAAAATCGGCAAAACTATTCAACCCCCCTTCTAGTTTTCCACAATGTCCTCTAATGACGCATCTACCTCACATTTCATGATCTGGTCTCTAGACTTCTAAGCTTGAACTTTGGGCGGACGGTAAGTGGTGATGACTTAGTTATAGATTTAGACTACCTACTTGTTTTTTTCATTTTACACCAATTATATATCCCATGTCTTATCCTACCCTTTAGTCATGAAGCGTGTCTAGGTGATGCAGCGAGCAATCTTTGGTGTCTTGGCCATGGATTTGGTCATGTATCATTGATTTTTCCACTTCGCGTGACATGTTAGTAATGACGAGTCACCCTTAACCTTTGTCGTGTCTACCCATATTGCCTTCGAGAATTGTTTAGCCCTTAACTCTAGTGGTGGAGATTTGTGTAACCGCCAAGCTTATGATAGAATACATGCTATGACATGTGCGATTGATGATCACCCAAAATTGACACTTAGAATAGTGAGAGATTTGAGTGTTTGTTCCCCTTCGTGAGGTGTTCGGCTTTGTTTTACTATAGCATAAGGGATTTGTAAACTCATATTTTCCGGTTTTGGGAGATATCTTTTAGGAATCTATCTAATAAGGTCTACTTGAGGGCAAGTAGAGTTCAAGTGGGGATATTTGATAACATCAAATAATCCCGAATATTAAGTGTCAATTTCCCAGATAATGCTCGTTATTTATATCATTTATATGGATTTACGCTTGTTTTCCATTATTTTCCACTTTCGTGTAAATTACGAGCATTGGAGCTAAAGAGACGCGAAATGGGAACATTACTAAAGATTTATCACAAGATGCCTATTTTGAAGAAGTTACGGCGTAACTCGTCTCTCACATTACGCCGTAACTATTGCGTGACCCGAAGTCCAACTTATCAAGAGGTTACGACGTAACTCTTCCCAAAGGTTACGACGTAACTCCATTAGGTCAAAAAGGTTCCGCCGTGATACTTACGTCAGAATCGCTGCATCACTTATGACGAATCGAGTTTATTGAAGACTACGGCGTAACCACTTATAAGGTTACGCCGTAACTAGCGATCTAGTGCATTTACGAAGAAATAGAAGGTTACTGGCGTAACTCCTCTATTGGTTACGCCTGTAACCCCGACCGCCTATAAATACCCCACAATTCCAAATTTCAAAGCATCCCATTCCACACACAACACTCGAGAATGTGGGAAAAGCTCAAGGCAGTCTAGGGAGCATACGGAGTTGTTTCCAAGGAGAAGTCACACCATTACGATAAGCTTTAGCGTTTATTATTTCTTTTACTTTCAATTCATGTATTTCGTACCTTTGAATATTGAATTGATTTGCATGATTAATATGAGCTAAGCACCCTTTGGTGCTAGCCTGGTTATGATTCCTTAATTGTTTTGTTTGCTTTTACCTTTACTTCCGTACAATTATTTCTAAGTGTATGCATGCATAGTTCTTTGGTAGTCACCCTTGGTTCGGTAGTTTTGAATGGCGATAGAGGCCAATTGCCTAGAGATATGACCAACTGACCTAGTTGAGCGGATCGAGACGGAAGGGTAAGATATGACCAATCAAGACCCTTTCTACTTGTGCAATTTGACCAACCGATCACCTATCGTTTGGATGAACTTAAGAATTGGGGGTGTAGTGTCTAAGTTCCTTACGGTCGGGCACTCACTATTTAGAATCTAGCATGTAGTGGTACTTAATGACTCGGCTTAGTGGACCAGGAGCAACATGACTTATGACGGTGCGTCTGATTTCTCCTGTGGTGGCATCTTTGCTGATAGGTTAGGGCGAATTGACCAAATGTTGTCCTCTCGAATTTGACCCCACCTGAAGTAATTGGAGTAGGTAGACGTAGACATAACTAGCTAGGAGGATTGACTAGGTTAGCACCACTGCTCCTCTATTGATTTCCCTTTACCATTTATTTGCTTTTATATTCTGCATTAGTAGTTTAATTAATTAAATACCTATCGAAACTATTATAATTCTGTGACAATTAGACTTAGTAATAATCCAACACACATAGCTCTTGGGACGATCTCGGCTTTACCATTTACTACACTACACACGACCTGGTACACTGCCCGTTAGTGCATCAGGGTAGACCATAGGTATAGCAAGACACTATAAATATAAAGACCTTGTCAGTAAAACCTGCATCATTTATCAAACCTGCAACTCTTTTATGAGAGAAACACATGATGTCTCCATATCATTCACCGATGATTAAGAATTTATCCTTATCAGTTGACACAGATTATATATTATGAAAGAAGCATTATGTATAGCATTCGAAACTCAAATAAGGTTAAATGAGCATTACCTTCTGATTGGATGAGTCGTACCCTAATCCATTGCAGATACAACACAAACATTGAGGGATTAAAATTTTGTGAATCTATGCAAATATACAACGACCACAGCCAACTAATGCGTGGCTATTCCCCCTATGGTGGTGGTTATGATCTTTCATCTTCTATGGGATTTAGTTTAGCCCTTAATCTGTGTCAACTATTTATCCCTGCCATTTCAACACTACTTATCCCTGCCAATTCAAGACATAGCAACATGAACAGTTTGTCAGACCTACACTTGTGCCCTAGCTAGCACAAACACACACACATATATATATATATATATATATATATATATATATATATATATATATATATATATATATATATATATATATATATATATATATATATATATATATATATATATATATATATATATATATATATATATATATATATATATATATATATATATATATATATATATATATATATAGTTTAAAGCCCGCCTAATGGGGGGCATGACTTATAAATATCGTTGGCATATTTTTATATAATGAAAGAAGGGTGGTAAAAAATGGTTGGAAGTGTACATGTTGAAAGAAGGGGATTTCATTGAAATACATGATGAGTGACGTTGTGTTAATGGGATTAATCACATTTTACAATGCCTAAAAATAACGAAGCACGATTGCAATTTTTTACCCGTTCGAGGGAATTTCATTGAAGAAGAATGAATATAATTTAGCATCTTACATGTTTCCGAAGAAGATGATGATGCTAAACACGACCACTGCATCTCAATCTTTTTAGAGGTTTTCTCATTGATGATTGATGAATATTTTCCCTGCACTATTCGAAATAGAGTATCAGATTTCTGAATTTCAAATGAGCTTCACGCCTATCTTATTGCTCATTTTCTTTTGTCCTTCCCAAGAACCTTTGGTCTCTATAAACATGAATGCACAGAAACATCCGTATAATGCACAAACTAAGTAAGAAACCCAAATATGTCTATTACAGTTTTCATTATAAGCAATCATATTATAATCTAAATCCAATCAAAAAAAAGAAAAGCAAAAGTAGAAATTCTAACAATAGAATAACATACCTTCTTCTTCACAAGTTGTTGGATACATTTTTTCGGTTGCAGGTCATGCTAAAATACCGATTCTAGTCCCATTGATACTACTTAGTTTCATGGTGGATGACATATTTACTCCAATTAGTCAAATCTCATTCCCATATATACCAAATGCAATCGGTCAATCCTCAGGATCTACAAAAGAAAAGATGACAATCTATTTTGCAAAAGTACCTTTAAAATCCGTTACTCGGCATAAACTGACAGCTATTATGACAGATTTTTACATATCCTCAAAACCTTGTTTGTCAACTTATTTGCAATTCATTCCATAAGGTAACCTCAAAGTAGTTGCCGCTGCACAGAATAGAATGTTGAAAATGTATATATTTACAAACATGTGAATGTCCGGATTCGAACTCGTGACCACGGGATTGCACACATTAGCGAATGAGAATTAAAGTTAATAATTAATGTTTATGTTTACGATTAATTATTACACATTAAGTCCGGTTAACGATCGTTAAGTATTTAACGGAAAAATGACTAACGATAGTTAAATGGAAAAGAAGGACTAAAATGGAAAACTTGGAAAATTTATGGATTGGGCTTTGGGCTTTCATTGGTGGCGGCCATAGGGCCTAAACAAAGCCTAATTCACAAACTTGTTCCCTAAGTTTACCTACTAGTATATAAGGAGGTTAGGTTCTAGGGTTTCATACACTTGTGCATTGAATTAACCCTAGATCTCTCTCTCTCTCTAGTCCATTATTCGGCCGAACACCCCAAGTAAGGGAGTTTGGTTTCGTTTTCTTAAACGAGGACTTGTGTTAGATCTAGCAATCGCTGATTCGTTTGGTTAATTCGTGTGTACAAGAACGTGGTTGTAAGACATTATTCTTACACCAATAAGTACTTCTTTGGTTTGCTTTGCTCGAGGGTTGTTTTGCTTTGCTCGAGGGATTTGATATTCAAGAAGGTGCGTTACGCATACTTTCGCTTAATTAATTTATTTGTTATGATCTTAAGTCTTCCACCGTGTACTCTTGATGTCTTTATGTTTTATTGTATTTTATATATCATAAACTCAACAAATGGTATCGAGCCGTGTTTAACAAGTAATTAATTCTTGAAACACATAATTAAAATAAACATGAATGTGTTATTATTTGTATGCTTAGATCTAGGGTTTGCTTAACCTAAACCCTAATTTTGAGGCGTTTTTATTTTGTGCCCTAATTAGGTTTTGTAAACTATTGTTTTAATTGGATTAGAAACCTAAGATGCATACAACTTTATGTGTATATGCGTAACTTTGATTTAATTGCATTAATTGTTAAGTGTAATTTTATGTCCATGATAATTACATGCATGTTTTATCATGGATATGCTTTTATTGTATGTCTTTCGTGGTTAAGTGATATACACTAATTTTGATAGATCTAAAATTGGGGAAGACCTCAATATATATTAATTGGTTAATTAATAGGATTTATCTAAACCGTTTGCATGTGGCTAATTGATTTGCATGACTTTATTTCATTTATTGTTTATTTGTTTATTTTTTTAAATACTTGCTTGTTTATGTTTTGTAACAAGGGTATTTTTACAAGAAAAATAAACTGACCTAAACAATGGTGAAACATGTATTTTAAGAATAGTAATCATAATCGTTTAATTGATTGATGACTTTGGTACAAATGACTGAACGGCTCACCCATGAGAATGAACTAATAAAAGGGTTTAAAGAAGTGCGCATGATCACACAGAAAGGATGTCTAAGGTTGTGCTTTAGCGTGCACAGTCCTATGCCCCTGTAAGTTCGAATGGAGCTACTTAGTAAGCCATTAAATGTGCAAGCTCATCTTAAGGCGAATTAGTTTTAATTCCATGCGCCACTTGGTGGTAATTATCCGAAACACTAAGTGTTTACACTTATGCAAAAGTACGGTATAATGGATGATAATTAACACTAATTCCTTGATTGGTGAACCCAATACCTCAATTAAAGTTTGATGATGAAAAGCTTATACATTAAAACAAGATATAAATGTTTTAATAAAAGCTATGCTACAAGGATGCATGCATGACATCTTTGTACATATTTGATTTAACATCAAAACTATTACCCTTTAATTTAAGTTATATGCCATCCAACGAAACGGAAACACCTAAGATTACCTTTTATTTGCGTGAGATCGTGACTTAGATCGTAATCAAAGGGTAAAATGTCCACGTGTCGTGAGATCGGGCATGGACGATTTTGCGCTTAAGTTGGATAACTTAATTGAGTTTTGTAGTGAGCGGCAACTCAAGGCATAAGATGGGATAAAACATGTTTACATGGAGATTGAAATTGGCTATATGTAAATCCCATAAATCTAGGAATTGCAATTGAAATTGGCAATTGAGCAAAAGCTCTACCACTTTGTATAAGGTTCATTACTAGCAGATCAACTGATGTGATGAGATTATGACAATTTGGATCCTAGTTTTTCAATGAAAATTAAATGGTTATATATTTATGAACCATGGGTATTTAATTTTCTTGAAAAGGTTAATTATCGAAAATACTAAAAATTGAATTTTGTAATTCTTTTGAATGTATAAATGCAACATTTAACCGTAAACAAGGTTTGTCTTGGATTAGTAAATTGATCCACTCTGCTTTCAAACAAATGTTTGATCGAGAATAATTTACTGATAAGACAAACGAAGTCTCTTTTCCATGGGAGAAGCATGAGACTCAATCCTATTCCTTTTCATGAATGAGAAAGGTATAATAGGAACATTTGAATTGTCTAAATTCTAATGTAACTCTTAGCAATGAATTGCACATCTTATTTTCCATAAAGATTTCATTATCCTCATTTGGTGAATGAATCCTTGGTAACAACATGAATGTTGGTTAACTGGAAAACATCTATATGAGTTACCAGATTAGAAGCTAGACTAATTACCGCAAAAATTGGTAAAAGGCAAACTAGCATATTTTATCTAGTTGTTTTGCTTTAGCCTTTAAAGGTACTACATACCAGTATGGGGATGGTAGACCTGTTGAGGAAGAAATTGCATACACAATTTTTCGAGTTAATAACATTGATGGACAACCCATCATTCATAGAGTAGAACACACCTTTTAGTACCTTAGTAATGATTACGTATGGTTCTTCAAAGGTGTAGGAAAGTAAAAGCAAGAAAGTTGTTTTCACTGGTTATGCAACACTTACAATGTTGTCAGATTCAGTGGGAGCATTTGTGTTGCATTACTGAATAAGAAATTGTTTTATATGATTTCTAATTCAGTGGGAGCTACAAGCCTTATTTCCTGTGTAGTAATCCAGATTATCTTCAAAGATAATTACTTTCCAATTGTAGGAACTTATGTTTTTTTAAGGAGAGTCATGTGTGTTTCCTTACTAATCAATATAGTCCTACATCTACTTGTTATATCTATGACACAAATCATATTAATCAAATAAACGAACGTGTATCGTGTTGTTTATCTGCTACATGATGTTGTTCCAAGCACAAGTGGGAGAAATCTTTATTGTGTGCAAGGTACAACACATATAAATATGATTAAATGGATTCTCTTGACCGCAAGGTAAGAGAGTAACGTTCTAATAGGAATTATACATTCAATGTGTATGATTGCCCTATTACGAACATGTGTCAAGATGATAACAAAGACTACTTTATTTTAAATATTTATGTCATTCAATATTTAAGAAACACTTGTAGTTACAATTTATGTTACGTGAGAACGTGAACTAGATTATAGCCCAAGGTAAAATATCCACGTGTCGTGAGAACGAGCATGGATGATTTTGTAGTTTCTTACGTTGAACATTTCATGAGATGACATAATTAAAATGAAGTAATCTAATACTACTTTGAATTTAAGTATTCGTTGAATGACTTAAATATATGTAGTAAATATTAACTTGAAATATTAATTGAAACCTAAGGTGGTGTTCATAATTACTTTAATTATAAATGTTTATGATTTTGTAAAGTCACAAACATGAAGTCTTTTAATATAAGACTTACAATATAAAGTAAGACGTTAACTTGCTATGTTGTAAGACATATGCATAAAGTCAATGAGTTGATCAATGACTTATAACGTATAGTGGGATTATAACTGTTATGTCTTTTGACTTGGTCAAAAATACTTGAGTTATAATGCATGCAATTGATTTGGTAATTCTATTGTACCATTAAGTTTTACTTTGTTGGTAAATAGGATAAACCAAAGAGTAGATGATTATCTTAAAATATTGTTAGATTTATCTTACAATATTAATTCTAATGAAATACCATAGTTTTATGGTATGTTCAGTTAGAAGAATCAAAATCTATTGGCATGTTTGATTCAAGATAACTATAGTTTCTTCCAAAAGTTATCAAGGTTAGTAGATTGAGTATATATTGAATATACTCAATAAGACTCCAACCTAGAAGATTGATAAGACACCATTTGTTTATGAAATGTGATGAATCACATTAAGTCTTATAAATGAAGTTCTGAATTTGTTAAACTACTTATAGAGTGAGTTGTAACAAATTAATGTTAGGAACTGTCAATGTTTTTTGTAATATCCCAAAAGAGAACAATATATTGTTGCTCTACTTGCTAAACTATTTAAAGGTAATCTTTAAATTGTTAAAGGCAAGTGGGAGTTTTGTTTAGATCTTGAAAGATTAAATTACAAAATACATAATCTTCTAAAATGCACTAGCAAATATCATGATGAGGCTAAACATGAAAATGATAGACCTTAATATGATGGAATTGTCATTCATAGATCCGTAAGGATATCTCGATATTTAATATCTTGAGGAATATGAGTTCTGGGATCATGGTAAGCTCGTTAATCATAATGATAAATTTACCAAATGTTGAATTGTGGAAAATCAATCATACTATGAATGTAGAGATGCTGTCCATAAAGATAATCAACTTTAGATACTTGGTTTATCTTAATAATGAATATTAGTTTCTTCAAAGGATGGAAACCCTAGTGGTTTAAATCTTTATGTAGAAATCATATGGACAATATTGTACACATATTTAATGCATGTCTAGTGATAATAATATTAATCTTATTTAAGCAATTAACTATGATTGAATATTCTTTACTAGATACATTAAATAGAAGTATAAAGATTATAATTGTCATACTTAGTTTCATTGATATGAAATTTTGATAATGAATGTCATAACTCTTTGTTGTGGAATTACTTTTGCGAGGACGATGAGTAATACAAAGAAGTTTTATGAATTCAAATAATCCTTGGATATGTACAAACGCAAGAATCCATGAATGGATATATGCAAGCATCTAAGAGATGTTTCTTATGTTTAATATTAAATCCATGTTTGATTTAATAATTAAAATAAGATAGCTCATAAGTATTCCTAAAAGCTAGTGGGAGTATTATTTTAAATCTTATATGTTGTATGGGCAACTACATTCCACCTAAATTAAGTTTTAGTTGGGAATGAACTTCGTTTGTAAGATTTGGAAATAAGATATATAACCTTGAAAAATATGTTTATTATTATAAACATATGCGGTAAATAAATGAGTCTAATAGAACATGATGAATACATATCTTTGACAAGATAGATGAGATCTTAAAGTTTAACTTGAAGATTCATCATGAACATCATGTTGTGTATAAAGTTGTTGTGTCATGCTTGATTACAAGATGATTTGACAACATTGAAAGTTGTTAGTGTAATAAATATTTTAAAGGAATATGTTTGGATTTAGAATCACATTCCACAGTCTGGAGATGCTCCTAGATTCTATGGATGATTATATGACAATTGTTTCATAATTGCCATTGCCAACAAACTTGAGTTTTGGTAGGCACCAACATTACACTATAACTGTTCAAAAGTTTACGGATATTTAAAGAGCATATTGTTGTACACAATGATGCTAGTATAATTGAGATGACACTCAATTCTAGTCACGGTATCCTTGATGATGACCATGTTGACTAGTTATGCTCTTCTAAGAGCATAGTTGCATTATACATTAAAGAATAAAGAATACTTTAAAACTTTAAAGTTTTGAAAGATAAATGTCATAAAAGGGTGGTTCAGGTTATCACGCACCTTATGGAATGATATGACAATATCAAAATATGTGTAAACATATACAAGAAAGTCACTTATTGAATTCTTGAAATAAGTATTCTCAAAATTCCTATAGATCAAAGTTAATTGAAATTATGCCTTGTCAACAAGTATGATTTTCATGACTTGTGGCAAAATTCATTAACTAGTATTATCATGCATTGATCTATTTAGTATTTGGATAAAGGATGTTGAACAATTATTATTAATGAATTAAAGTATGGTATACATTTAATTTCATTTATAATATTGTGTCTGTGTTGCATGTTTAAATCCTTGAATAACTTAAGTTATTCTAAATAGTCCGTTGTCAATCAATAACATGGGAATGATATTGAATTAAGACAAATCGAGTATTAATTAGAATATACTTGAAAGTATATTGATGCGTAGCATGACTAATTCGAGATGATATTCAATGAATTGAATATAGGACTTATCCCACCCACATGATAATACTTTATGGATCTTTGTCATTAAGTATATCATGGATATTTATCCTCGACTTGAGATACAAGAGATATGTCATGGATGTAGTGCATTTTGTGAAGCAATCTAACGCTATACGTGGCGGTAGTTATAAGGGTTGTTTTCGAAGTGTTGCGAAATTTATGAATCTCGCTTGTAGTCAAAATGGGATTTGTTTCCTTCAAATTTATTTTGAAGTATAATACTCTTGGGCCCCTCGTAGGATTGTTAAGATGTTTGTATGGCCATACCCAAGGTCTTCTGTTCAGAAGAATTGGTAATCTTACTCAATCATATAAAGCGAGAAATAGAATAGTTAATTAAGAAATGAGTAAGATCCATATTCTTATTAACATTGTATTAGAAATAAAAGGATGAATATGATGATGAATCATCAAACTTGGTTTTCTCCGAAAAACCATACACGAGTTGTACCGGGGGCATTGGCGTGTTGCTAGACGCTAACCAATGTCATTTCACGTTTTGTAAACATATCCAAGTGGGAGCTGTTGGAAATGTATATATTTACAAACATGTGAATGTCCGGATTCGAACTCGTGACCACGAGATTGCACACATTAGCGAATGAGAATTAAAGTTAATAATTAATGTTTATGTTTACGATTAATTATTACACATTAAGTCCGGTTAACGATCGTTAAGTATTTAACGGAAAAATGACTAACGACCGTTAAATGGAAAAGAGAAGGACTAAAAATGGAAAACTTGGAAAAGTTATGGATTGGGCTTTGGGCTTTCATTGGTGGCCGGCCATAGGGCCTAAACAAAGCCTAATTCACAAACTTGTTCCCTAAGTTTACCTACTAGTATATAAGGAGGGTTAGGTTCTAGGGTTTCATACACTTGTGCATTGAATTAACCCTAGATCTCTCCTCTCCTCTCTCTAGTCCATTATTCGGCTGAACACCCCAAGTAAGGGAGTTTGGTTTCGTTTTTCTTAAACGAGGACTTGTGTTAGATCTAGCAATCGCTTGATTCATTTGGTTAATTCGTGTGTACAAGAACGTGGTTGTAAGACATTATTCTTACACCAATAAGTACTTCTTTGGTTTGCTTTGCTCGAGGGTTGTTTTGCTTTGCTCGAGGGATTTGATATTCGCAAGAGGTACGTTACGCATACTTTCAGTTAATTAATTTATTTGTTTTGATCTTAAGTCTTCCGCTGTGTACTCTTGATGTCTTTATGTTTTATTGTATTTTATATATCATAAACTCAACATAGAATCCTGCTGGTAAATAACTTCATGGATTTGTAACGATCTAAAAATATATGCAAAAACTTACTTTATATTTAGAATATCAATGATTCTTCAAAAAGTTTTGTTTTTGTTGAAGCTTTCTGATTCTACAGGTTCTCCAACTCGTTGAACAGGTTCCATGTAATTTATCAATGCAATGCACACAACGTTAAATTTTTTAAACCGAACCCAATAATGTTGATGTTTTGCAGCTGCATCCTTGCTACAACTTCAAGTTTCAGGATCCTAACGACTTAACAACTAAAAATTGTAAAAAGCTCAAATACAGATTTCAAAAGAGGAAACTATTCCTAGAAAATTTAAACCACTGCAATTTACCCATTTTTTTTCGAAAACTTGTTCAAAATCTAGACATCCAGATGAAGGCAAATATAACAGTAGAAGTGTTCGCCAACAATACAGCATCATTACCAAAAGATAAATTCCTATTCGTAGACTTAGACGAACAGGAACGACCATCATAACTATTGTTTGAAATTTGTTGGCTGGAATAACCTGCCGCTGCAACATACACAAAATAATCAACATCACCATATTTGAAAAAACATAAAAAATGATAACCTTTAAAAGAATAATTTATTTACATGTGCACATATTACTACAAACGCCACCAATGGGCAAGAGATCTGAAGGAACCCCCGACAATGAAACTGAGAAAATGCCCTTTCCAGATTTCAAACGAATATCATCAATCTTTGTTTCTTTTATTCGATTGGTTGGAAGAAATCTCAACTTTCTTAAAGAGTAACCACAAGAACGTTCACTAAAATTCTCTATGTATAACCAAACATCTTTTGGCCCCCCAGTATGTGTGACATAATTTCATCTTAGCACTCAATGTTTATGTTTTATAAGAACATGACTATAAGCTTTTCTTCAGCTATCACACCTGCAAAATGTATAACGAAACTTTTGAAACAAACATAACCCTGTAGAACCATTCATAAATGATATAGGAAGTGGCATATAACATATTTTTAATACGGGTCAAAATGGTTTGAATCGGGTCTTAGGTTAACGTAAAAAAGTTTTTTTGTTCCAAACTCCAAAGTTTGTATAAAGTGCATCAAGTATGTCAAACATGGTGACACAATGATACTCAAAATTTATACTGAATATTTTTCGACCCGATTGACATGTTTGGCTATTTCATTTAAAAGAAACTATTAATCAACTATGGGAAAGTTACATTTGTTACTGACCATGGCTGAAATGGTGGGTTACTGGTCATGGTTGAAACTAACCTTTATTAGTGACTTCCATGTTAAAGGAAGTTACCAATGCTAAACATAGCAAACTGATCTACTTTAGCACAAACTAAATGCATTTAACACATGCGATCAAATAAGAAAAGAAATATAAATAAAGATGTACCTTGAACCATAACAGTTCTCGCGCCATTTTTTGTAGTGCTCCTGGAAATGTAAAGGTCACGGTTACTCTTTCCACTATTTGTAAGGATTTTGACTAAATGCAACATGCCATTACCATCCGGGTCTTCAAGAGTAATTATGTGATCCTTCTTTGAGCCTATCTCATATAAATAGACCACATATTTTTTTCATGGCGATGTGAGAATGCAACGTGAAATATACTTTGGTTGATATCATTTACCTCATGTAGTATATCCAGGAATTGTCATATGACCTCAATTATAAAGACGATGTTACGTACCTCTGAAGCTAAAAATCGTACCCTCATTGAGTATTTTTTCTTTGAATCGATGTAAGGTTCAATAGTAGCTGATTTTCTGGTCCTACAAAACAAATGAAGAAGTATGGAACAACGTCCCGGTTCTTGGAAGTCCCACATCATATCCTGGTACTATATAAGTGCGTGGTTCATTTAACAACAAATGTTGTATCCTTGATGCATGCATAACAAAACACATGATGATATAAGTCAATAACACGGTAAGTAAGAACACCATGTATTCGAATATGAAGAATAGCTCATTATTCTCTCTGACAATCTCCTTCAGCTTTATGATGTTAGGATGATTCATTTTCCGTAGGGACTGCATCAAGAAGAAAATAGGAGAAATTATATCTCAAAATTCTTGGTTCGTATATTTGAGAAAACAGTAAATAACAATCCACTATCAGATAAGAGTTACGGGAGATGTTACTTATTGTGGCCATAATATGTCAGAATTCACACCTCAAAGAACTTGTGCTTATATAAGTCAACATGACCTCCACTATGGTGAGATGATGGTTAGAGAGACCTTAGACTTTGCTGGTCGTTGCTTAGGTGTAGGGACCAGATACGACCTTCTAGAAGAACTGTCCCGACGTGAAAAAGAGGAAGGGATCAAACCAGACCCAGAAATTGACGCTTTCATGAAAGCCGCAGCAGTTGCTGGTCAAGAATCAAGTGTTGTTACAGACTATGTTCTAAAGGTTACTCTTCAGGCCTTTGTTTTTAATTGAGCTTTTTTAGTTTGTATAGTTGATTCAAACCGAATGTGAACAGACTCTTGGATTGGATATGTGTGCTGATATCATGGTGGGTGATGCGATAAGAAGAGGAATCTCTGGTGGACAAAAAAATCGGGTTACTACTGGTATTTGTCAAACTTTGAACTTTCACTGCTGTATATGTCATATATTATAATTTTGCTCAACTTATCAAAAGTTTAACTGGCATTATTATACATTGGAATATTTTGAGTTTTTGTACCTTTGCTTGAAAAAGTTCCTTGTTTTGAGCCGCTATCCATCCTACCCATATCTCCACCTCGAGTTTATGCTTGTGAATAGGCTGATGACTCAAGATACACTTTTTATGTAACATCAGGAGAAATGCTAGTTGGGCCAGCAAAAGTTTTCTTCATGGATGAAATTTCAACTGGTCTGGACAGTTCAACGACGTATCAGATAGTTAAATATATGAAACAAATTGTTCATATTGTAGATGTAACAATGATCATCTCGTTTCTTCAGCGCGCACCCGAAACATTCAAACTATTTGATGATAATATACTACTCTCCGAGGGCCAAATCGTCTACCAAGGCCCACGTGAAGACATCCTCAGTTTCTTCAAGAGTGCAGGGTTCAAATGTCCCGAAAGAAAAGGAGTTGCTGAATTTTTGCAAGAAGTTACATCAAAGAAAGACCAACAACAAGATCGTTCAAAAAGATGAACCTTCTTCATTACGTCTCGGTGTCTAAATTTGTTCATATTTTCACCGGTTTCAAGTTGATGGCGGCTTTATGCCGATCTTGCAGTTCCTTATGATAAGACCAAAGTGCATCCCACGCTTTAGTGACAAAAAGTATGGCATATCAAACAAAGAGATCCTAAAAGCAAACTTAGCTAGAGAACGCTACGAATCCATTGTATAAAATGAAAAGAATGCAAAACCGCTAACCGAAAATGCACACCGGAATATGCTTTAAATAATAATATATATGCTTTTTAGTCTGTCATAGATTTCTTTATGTTATTAACATGTAAAAGGATGTTATACCTACCGGAAGAACACTTACTTTGTTGCATTATCTCGTCATGATGTTCGTCTCTTGATATGTATCGACTCCAACATAAAAATGAAAACATTTATGAACTTTCAACTTGTTTGACAAAATGTGCCCCATCTCTTTGACAAAATGTGACTCCAATAGAAAAATGAAAACATTTATGAACTTTCAATTGACTTTTTAAAGTCAGATATCATAGGACATGTTTTTTACCTTTTGAACGATAATGAGAGTCATGGGAGACAAGGGTCTCTTGTTTGGCTTGATAAAATTTGAAGGCGAAGTGAGGAGCTTATAAGAGGTGGTATGTGTTAAAACACATACCTTTTTGTTATCAAAATAGACCCAAAATAACCAAGAAAGAGCCGTTTATTGCTAATATTTGCTGTTTTCTTGAGTTTGTGCTTGTGCAGGTATGGATATGTAAAAACACACAAAAAGAAGCCAAAACCGAAGAAAACCGGGCACGAGAGAAAGAAAAGTGCAAAAGCCGATGCCGGGATGCTATTTTATGGGATTCGGATGCTCAAAGTCATTTTACGGAGTTCTAGATAAAGATTGGGAGATTTCACGTTAAACCCGTCATTGTATCACATTTTCACAATTTACCTTTTCACTTTCCAAAAATTACACAACAACCCCTCAACTTTATCATTATGTCACTTTACACCCCTCACTTATCCATTTTTTTAAAATCACCCTCACCTTGTCAGTAATAACATCCTTGGTCCTTGGTTTTAACAAAACATCATGAATGGTCCTTATGATTTAGAATCCGGTTATTACACATCCATAAATCAAATCCATTATCTAATCCTTCAAACCCTCAGCCCAAAAATAACTATACCTGGCCCAATATCCAATTATAATCCACAACCCGGCCACGTTGATAACCTTTACCCGAATAAACACCTTTTACCCGTTCACTTACCCGGTCAACACCACCCAACCCGTCAAACCTTTTTGAAATATAATAAATAAAACACAAACGCGCCCCAAACACACCCTTTACCCTTACCCTGCTTCTTCCCCAACCAAACACCCCGTACACCACCAATTCACCACCCTCCCAAACACCAACCTCGTACTAGAATCTATCTATCCACCTAAGACCCAGCTGACATGTCAGGATAAGGTGCCACGTGGACAAATGGCATTCCATCATTGGACGAAACACCTCATTGATTGATGTGGAGCTATCTGATTGGACAAGGTGACAATGGAAGGAATGTGTGGCTCAAAATGGCTTCTAGGCTCTTCTCAAAGGCATCCCAAGGCCTCCATTCACTATAAATAGACCCCTATGCTCACAATGTAATTAGTGTAGTATAGTGTAGTGTAGTGTAGTAGTAATTCACCTTTCAATTAAGCTTTCATTTCTTGTTTTCAGTAATGGTTTCTTAAAGTTATTTAGTCTCAGTTTGTTTTGTAATCTCACTTTAAGTTTTAAATAAAGTTTCAAGTATTTCATTTCTTGTTTGATCTTAATCCGTACTATTCCATTGATTCAAGCTTTAAATATTGTTAGTTTAAGCTCATATAAGCTCTGAATAAGCTTATGTGAGCTTGTTTTATCCATCTTATCTTAGTCTTGTTCAGTTTTTATAAAAATCAAAAAAAAAGTCAAACAAAAGTCAAACTGCTTCTTTGCTTATTACTCTTGCTTATTCACTGTTTGGATAGCTTTTTCTCCTGTGAAATGAGGTGTCCACATTCCTGTCTCTTAAGATTCCAAGCTTAAAGGTCTTCCTTAGACCAAATCTGTCAAACACCTTTGATAAAGGGGTGTTTGGCACTGTGGGTTATTCACCACCCTTGGGTATTCTTTTGAGTGGAATTGGTTCTCATTAGGTCTCTTTTTCAGTGATTAAGTAGATTTGGTCATTTGCTTTTAGTCCCAAACTAGTACAAGTCATTTTTAGAAAGTTGAGTCAAATAAGTCATCAAAACAATTATTGGTTGAGATATTAGCATAAGTTCTTATTAGAGTTTGTTTTAGAGTGAATTTAGTCCCATTGTATGTCTTTGAGTCCTAAGTCGGTGTCAAATTAGTTCAAAAGCATTTGGGTCAGTTTGGTACTTGGGTCACTATCTTAGGTTTCTGTCAAAACAGTTTTTAGGTCATTATCTTTAAGCTATTTTAACTGTCTTAATCATTTCAAAAACCCAAAAAAATTAGTTTAGTGTAGATTCTAGCAGTTATAATTAGCTTATAATCAGTTTTTACAAACTTCCATTAGCTTTTACAAGCTCAAATCTAGTCTTCAAATCTTGTCGAAACTGCATATCAAGAAAATGCTTATTTAGGTCCTCAAACACCCTTTTTATCAGATCTTGTAAACTCTTTATTTGAGCTTCAAAATTGTTAAAAATTGGTTTTTGGTACTCTCTGGTACATGGTTCACATCTGATCTAGCTTATTTTGGCATAAGAAATTTGTTTGCTAGCTTATAAATAAGCTCAAAAGCTGTCCCTAATCTGCCTCAACTGTTGGTGTTTCAGATTTAAAAATTGGATTCTAGAGCTCATTAGACTATAGGATTAGCTTATAACACTCCTAGATACCTTAGTATAGATAGCTTATTAGGATTCCTTTCCCCTATAGCTTATTTGAATAATCTCTTAGCTTATTAGCTTATTTCTCTAAGTAATTTCCACTTTAGCTTAATCATCCCTTAATCAATAGCCTATTGTATGCTCCCATAGTTCATCACTGTCACTTTAAGGTTACTTTAAGATTCCCTTAGCTAAATTTCGTGTAGAAGCTTTTGCTTATTTTTAAGTCTTATTTTAGCTTCAATTACACTGCTGACTCTGATTTCATCACATAAGCACTACATTTCTCATTTTTCATAGAACTAGATTAACATTTTAGAATTTTCCTGAGAATTTCATCATTTTTGGTCACTGTTTGCTATTTTTCTAGATTTAAAATAGTTTTTAATCACTTTTAATTAGCTTTAATTGCAATTAATTAAGAAAAAGTTCAAAAAAATAATTTTTCATTTTTCCCAGTTTAAGAAAAATATAAAAAGCATAAAAAAGATTTTTTCATATTTTTCCCCCTTTATTTGGTATTTTTCACAATTTAAATTAGATTAAAATAGATTTAAATTAGTAGAAAATAGGAAATCAATCTGAAAAATACAAAAAATAGTTTTGAAAAGTCTCTTATGATATTCTAGATTTTATAAAAATAGTTTCACATTTTTCCCTTTGATTTTTATAATTTTTAGTATTTTAATTTAGTTTAAATAGTTAAAAATTAGTTTTTAATTTAAATAAAATCCAGAAAAATCCAAAAAAATAGTTTTAATTCTAAATTAGTTTTTAAATATCATTTCTAGAGTAAAAGTAATTTTAGACATTTTTAGGGTATAATTTAGACGTAGTTGCATTTTAATTACGTTTATTAATTACGTTTTAGTTATATTCGCACTTAGGATTTCCCGTAAAATAGATTCCCTTAATTACTTTCCCTATTCCCGTAGTTTAATAATCAAAATCAAACAAATCAAAACATCGAGCATTAAATTCCAAACCAAGAACGACGTTGGCAATTCACGCCTCGTTGGGAAAACGATTCGGGTTGACTAATCCGTACACACGATCACACACGGGATTTGATTTATTATTCTTTTTCCTAAGAGAATTTGAATCTATCTTCGTGATTATTTTTGATATCGATATTGAGGTTTTATCCACACACATAACCCTTAAGCCTTCATTATCAAAGAATCAGTGTCCGAGCCGTTTTAAGTTTCTTACGGCTAGTCATTCACAAGTGGCTAGTTTGTGTGAGTTAAGCAGCGTTCGACACCAATCAAATTTTGGCGCCGCTGCCGGGAGGTTGTGTCACGACAATATCGTTTGAGGTTTGACGATTAGTGACTCGAGATCCTTCATTCGTGAAGTTACTATTTTTCTATAAAATAAAAAAAGTAAAAATATTTTCCTTTTTCTTTTGTATATATATATATCATTAAAAATACAAAAGATTTTCTCTTGTGTTTTTGCTAATAAATAGAAGACACCAATTATATAACATTCTCAACGGAGGTGTTATCATTATAAGTTCGAACTAAAGATCAAAAACTTGCCTTTGTGTCGCTTGTGAATTTATTTATTTCTATCGGACAAACAAAGCGTGTGGTGGGTATAAGGACGGCGACATTAAATTGCGGTCGTAAAGAAGCGGGTTTTAATAAGCTTCACACGACCTACAAAGCTTCTCCGCTCGCTTGTGCGTTTGTCTTATAGAGGTGATTTATTCACTTGGGATTATTGGTTTAAGTTCACCGTGTTTTCGAATATCGGTCTCTTTTAATTGACTTGGTTTTTAAGTGCATGCGCACTCGCTCTCGATCTAGACGACTTGAAATCGAAATCGAGCGTGCCGAGTTACGTAATATGGCTGCTTTGCTAACGTACCACCACACCCGGTCCTAATCCTCCTCCCGGTAATCAAAATGTAGCTCCCGATCTCCGAGCGATGGAGGAGCTATGTCAACCTACCATGTACGGGAGGGAGGACCCATTGCACCGACAAATATTCAAGCTACCGATTTTAGCTTGAAACATCATATGATAGAACAAGTAAACAACAGTTGTCAATTTCACGGTTTACCCGATGATGATGCAAACAAGCATCTTGATAAGTTTCTAACCGTTACTCGTAGTATGAAACAAAATGGGGTCACCGATGGCGCCTTCGTCTCTATCTTTTCCCATACTCTTTGACTCATCATGCCACTTCTTGGTTTGATCGACTCAAGAATTCGATTCATACCTTCGAGGAAATGGTTTCAAGTTTCGGCAAAGTACTTTCCACCATCGATGGTGACGAAATTGAGAAACGATATCGGTAATTTCGAGACGATATCCCGACGAATCTTTGTTTGAAGCTTGGGAGCGATATAAGCTTGCTATTGATCGATGTCCAAACCATAATATGTTGCTTGTCACCCAAATTGATCGTTCTACAATGGTTTGACGTTGAGACATCGTGATACGATCAATCTTCTGCGTGGAACTTTCATGAAAAGGCGTCCCGAGGAATGCTACGATCTTATTGAGAACATGACCGCTCATCATAATTATTGGGATTCTTCTGCGCAAGGGTGAATCGTCTCAAGCAAATCGTCTTCTTCCCTCGAAATAGCTACTCTAAACAAAAGATGGGCGATATCTTGAGGCTACATCAAATGAATACTCGAATCAACTTCAACAAGTGAAAGCGGTACATCCGACTTGTGAGACTTGTGGAGGTCCTCATTCTTATTCCGAGTGCCCGACCGTCGGTGGCTACGCACATGAGAATGTTTATCTTTCTGAAACTACAATCAACCGCAAGGAGATCGAAATCTTCTTAGCTACCGTTCAAACAACTATCTCGGACCTCCCGGTTTCAACCAACCTCAACAACAAAACCATAATCAAAACCGTTTCAATGGTAACAACAATCAAAACAGAGGAGTCAATCATGGAAATCAACATTATCAAGCTCCTCCACCTCAAGTTTACCAACAACCACCTCCTCCTCAACAACAATATCAACAACCTTCTCATCAAGTTGCTCCGAACAACGAGTTTCTATCTTACATGAAGAGCTCCGACAATACCATTAAAAGTTTGCAGAATCAAATCACCAGCATCAGGAATGAATTTGCCACGAGTAACAAGCAAATGAGTGAAATGAAGAATATGATGGCTAGTTTCTTTCAAGCCAATCAACCGTCTACTTCTTATTCTCAACCCTCGGGTTCCGGTTCTCTCCAAGTAACACGATTCCGAACCCGAAGGGAGAAATGAAATCCGTAACCATTCGAGATGATGGGCCCTCGATGACTACTTCTTCTCCGGTGATGAATGTAGCACGAGAGACCGAGGTGACAAAGGACCCGGTAATTCCTCTTGATAAAGGAAAAGCCAAATACGTCCAACCTCTGGTTGCCCAAGTTCCTTCTATCTCCGTCATAACACCGAGTTCTAATCTTGCACCGTGCAAATCGATTCAATCACGATTCAACAATATGAAAGTTGTTTCTGGCACAAAGTTTAAACTCACTACTGATATGATCAAAGCTGCTGACATGATTTATGAAAAGAAATTGGAACAAATTTCAAAGATTTCACTTGAGCCTACACCGTTTAATTCTTCCTCGAACCAAGCTCCCGAGAAGCTTGGTGATCCCGGGAAATTTCTCCTTCCTTGCTCTTTAAATGATACTGAGGAATGTAATGCCTTGACCGATTCAGGTGCAAGCATAAGTCTCATGCCTCTTGCGATATATCATAAGCTTGGATTGAAGACTCTTATACCGACTCGTATGACTATTGAATTAGCTAATCGAACTATTGCTCACACGGTTGGTGTAGTCAACGATGTTATGGTACAAGTGGATAAATTCCATTTTCCGTGGATTTCGCCGTCATTGATATAGAGGTTGGCCCCGAGTCCTCTCACTCTTGGAAGACCATTCTTGAGAACCGCAAAAGTCCTTGTGGATCATTACCAAGGAACGTTAACGATCAGAAAAGGAAATGATAAGATTGTGTTTTATGCCGAACAAACGTCAAAACCTCCACCCGATGATCATTCGATTCATAGCATCGGTGTGATTGATTTCTCTGAAGAAAGTGGCAATCCCACTTTACCGTCTAATCCGATTATGACCGACTCTTTCCCGTCTCTCAATACGGAAAGTGACCCTACTTGGGAAGAGATCGAGGCCTTTCTTAATGATGATTCGATCCCCGTTGAGATTGATGATGCTACTTTTGACCCGGAGGGGGACATTCTTTTTCTTGAAAAATTGTTATATGACGAGCCATCTTCTTACCCCCTCCGGATGATCCGGATGATGTGAAGAAAGTTGAACCTATAGTGGTGGAAACTGCTAGCTCTAAGAGCACACCACTTGTCCCACCTCCGACTTCTAAGCAAATCAACCTTCCTTTGAGTGGCAATCCCACCCCTTCTTCGAAATTATGGAAACTTCTTACGAGACATCTTTCAATCCGAATCTTTCAAAACGACATTCACAAATCCCTTGTTTGAATTCGATTCTGAAGAGAATCAAAATTTTTGAGAATCAACTCTTTGACGAAGAAAGTGAGGAGTTCACCGATGAACTTGCTCCCACCGACTCAATCCTCTCTCATAATAAAGAAGATGAATACGATGATCCGTTTTTCCCGAAGAAAGAAAAGGAAGTGAAGTTTTCGGCAGATGAACTTGTTGATCCTGAGGTCCAACATTATTTTTTATCCGAGAGTGATTCCTCTCCTCGTGAGGATTTTCACGTAAATGATACATTGATTTCCTTCCTCTCCGAGGACAAGATTTTCAATCCTGGGATACTCTTCGGAGAGGACATTCTTATCACAAAAGTTAACCGGAAAAAGGATCCTCTCTTGGATGCCTTCATTGATGAACCTTCACATAACACCTTTCTATACCATGGACTCCCTTCTACTATGGAGTATTCTTATTGTGATCCGTCATCCCGACGTCCACCCGCAAAACCACCGGATGATGGATCATTCTTTCATGTTATCCCTTATGTGCTGATGCCCGACATTTTCTTCCCCACCCAACCCACCCAGTCTCATTCCTTCGGGAATGAGGACACCGTTTTGACCACGGTATCTCTACCACTTTCTTCCCAAGGACAAATGAATTCGGGACGAGTCGGGCTAGCGACTCGGTGATCAAAAACATGGCGCTTCGTGGGAGGCACCCATGCTTATCCATCTATCTTCTTTCTATTTTCTAATAAGTGACGCGAAGGGTCGCCTCTTGATTTCTCGTGTTTGGTTGTTTGTGATGTTGTGTTTAGGATGTTCCCGATATGAAGACTCTCGTGCTCGAAGTTTGTCATTTTCTCCACTCGAGTCTCATGATCGATGCTAATGGAAATCCGATATCCTAATCTTATCGACTAACGTTTATCTTCTAGCATACTTAATAAACGGCTTTTAGATTTTCGTGATACCCTTGCTTTAAACATTGAGGACAATGTTTCGTTCTAGTCTGGGGTAGGGTAATCTTCGATTTGATTTGACCGCACTCGCTTATTTCTGTTGTGTTTCTCTCGTAACCCCGTTTTTCCTTAGAAAATAAAAAAATTGTGCAAAATGAGCAAAATTTAAAATTTTTTGTGAGCTTTTGTTGAGTCTTTTTGATTGAAAAGTTGGCTAGTCTCTTAGACAAGAAGCTATAAAATGCGAATTCTAGCTCACAAGGCCAAGAATTTGCAAAGCTTCCCTGAGTGACTTTAAATATGCATAACTTTATTTCATTTAGACGAAACATTTGCTAAGATAATATATGTTTTGACACCTTGATTGACTTTCCGGTTGGTGAGAGTAGGAATGGAATTACGACTTGACCAGGCGTGTTGAGCCTAGCTTGTTCCTTAACCATAGATAATCTAAAATTATCGGCTAAGCATCTGCGGATCTCATTATTTGGGATTTTAAATTTGCGAGATCGAGAAATGATAGAGTTACTTATGAGTTTAGATGCTAAGCGTGGAGTAGTTGGTTCTCTTTAGAGCCCATCGAAGGTACTTATGGCTTTTTGTTCCCACAAAATTGTTTCACCCCATATCTGTCTAAATAATTAGAGATGTTGAGTTTTTGGCGATGGTTAGTTCTTTATCTTCTTAAAAGAATCTTTGTTTTAAAAATTGGGTACACATCAAGGATCCGTAATAAATGAATAAGAAATCAGTGGAAAGTGAAAAAGTAATAAGTAAAGTTGTGAGTCATGTGTCGAGATCGGACCCTTGGATCTTTAGCCGAGATTGAGTGAGGTCTTAGCCTAGCCAGCCGGGATCCTCATTTCATGAAGCCTATAGTCTTGGAATTACCCCGTGAAGCTCCGTAGTTCACAACTCATATAAGAACAAGTAAAAGTTCATGTGAAAAAAAAAAAAAAAAAAAAAAAAAAATGAAAATGATGAGAAAAATTGAAAAAGTCAAAAGTTAGTAATAAAAATTCCTTGATGTGGACCTCATTTTTACGACAATGGTTCTTGAGAGAAGGCGGGTAACTAATTATCGACTTAGCTTTGTATCTTTATCGAATAAAAGTTATCGAAACGAGAATTTGAAGAAATTCATTTCTCACAAAATATAAAAAATCTAGAGAAAATAGGAAAATGGGAACAAATGGTAATTACATAAGTAACTTCCATGGGTAGTGTTAGCATCTAGAATCATTTGTAACAATGATTTCGGTTTTACGCTTAGTTTGGGACTTGTGAAAAATCAGGGACGATGTATTCTATCCGTATGGTCACTTCACGCTGTGTTGTGTTTTCTACTCCGTGATCCTAACGTGTCGTTTGAAAAATGATTGGAGTTATTGATCGACATGAAAGTTCAACAAACCGTCATTCATAATCGGAATGTGCTTAACCGTAATATCTATATATGTGATTTAAAAGGTAAACGGGGCGTTTTTAGAATTAAGGCTTTCTTAATCTCTTTTGAGGAACATTGACTACTTCTTCTCTAATTGGTTTGTCTGAACTGTTTTAAGTTTCTTACGGTTAGTCATTCACAAGTGGCAAGCTTGTGTGAGATAACTTGACGGTTTGGACATATCAATGGTTTAGTAGAAAGAGATTGAAATCCTTGGTTTTAGAAGCGTGAGTTGATTGCATCGCGTGAGGACACGGCAATGGTTTCGTCAGGGTATTTTGGTATGTGCTAAAACACATACCTTTTCTTATCAAAATAGACCCAAAATAACCAAGAAAGAGCCGTTTATTGCTAATATTTGTGGTTTTCTTGAGTTTGTGCTTGTGCGGTATGGATATGTAAAACACACAAAAGGAGCCAAATCGGAAGAAAACCGAGCACGAGAGAAAGAAAGCTGCAAAAGCCGAAGGTCGGATGCTATTTTATGGGATTTCGGATGCTCAAAGTCATTTTTTGTGAAGTTCTAGATAAAGATTGGGAGATTTCACGTTAAACCCGTCATTGTATCACATTTTCACAATTTACCTTTTCACTTTCCAAAATTACACAACAACCCCTCAACTTTATCATTATGTCACTTTACACCCTCACTTATCCATTTTTAAAATCACCTCACCTTGTCAAGAATAACATCCTTGGTCCTTGGTTTTAACAAAACATCATGAATGGTCCTTATGATTTAGAATCCGGTTATTACACATCCATAAATCAAATCCATTATCTAATCCTTCAAACCCTCAGTCCAAAAATAACTATACCTGGCCCAATATCCAATTATAATCCACAACCCGGCCACGTTGATAACCTTTACCCGAATAAACACCTTTTACCCGTTCACTTACCCGGTCAACACCACCCAACCCATCAAACCTTTTTGAAATATAATAAATAAAACAAACGCGCCCCAAACACACCCTTTACCCTTACCTTTTCTTCCCCAACCAAACACCCCATACACCACCATTCACCACCTCCCAAACACCAACCTCGTACTAGAATCTATCTATCCACCTAAGACCCAGCTGACATGTCAGGATAAGGTGCCACGTGGACAAATGGCATTCCATCATTGGACGAAACACCTCATTGATTGATGTGGAGCTATCTGATTGGACAAGGTGACAATGGAAGGAATGTGTGGCTCAAAATGGCTTCTAGGCTCTTCTCAAAGGCATCCCAAGGCCTCCATTCAGCTATAAATAGACCCCTATGCTCACAATGTAATTCGTGTAGTATAGTGTAGTGTAGTGTAGTAGTAATTCACCTTTCAATTAAGCTTTCATTTCTTGTTTTCAGTAATGGTTTCTTAAAGTTATTTAGTCTCAGTTTGTTTTGTAATCTCACTTTAAGTTTTAAATAAAGTTTCAAGTATTTCATTTCTTGTTTGATCTTAATCCGTACTATTCCATTGATTCAAGCTTTAAATATTGTTAGTTTAAGCTCATATAAGCTCTATATAGCTTATGTGAGCCTGTTTTATCCATCTTATCTTAGTCTTGTTCGGTTTTTATAAAAATCAAAAAAAAAAAAAAAAAAAAAAAAGTCAAACAAAAGTCAAACCTTCTTTGCTTATTACTCTTGCTTATTCACTGTTTGGATAGCTTTTTCTCCTGTGAAATGAGGTGTCCACATTCCTGTCTCTTAAGATTCCAAGCTTAAAGGTCTTCCTTAGACCAAATCTGTCAAACACCTTTGATAAAGGGGTGTTTGGCACTGTGGGTTATTCACCACCCTTGGGTATTCTTTTGAGTGGAATTGGTTCTCATTAGGTCTCTTTTTCAGTGATTAAGTAGATTTGGTCATTTGCTTTTAGTCCCAAACTAGTACAAGTCATTTTTAGAAAGTTGAGTCAAATAAGTCATCAAAAATAGTTATTGGTTGAGATATTAGCATAAGTTCTTATTAGAGTTTGTTTTAGAGTGAATTTAGTCCCATTGTATCTGTCTTTGAGTCCTAAGTCGGTGTCAAATTAGTTCAAAAGCATTTGGGTCGAGTTTGGTACTTGGGTCACTATCTTAGGTTTCAGTCAAAACAGTTTTTAGGTCATTATCTTTAAGCTATTTTAACTGTCTTAATCATTTCAAAAACCCAAAAAAATTAGTTTAGTGTAGAGTCTAGCAGTTATAATTAGCTTATAATCAGTTTTTACAAACTTCCATTAGCTTTTACAAGCTCAAATCTAGTCTTCAAATCTTGTCGAAACTGCATATCAAGAAAAGCTTCTTCATCCTCAAACACCCTTTTATCGATCTTGTAAACTCTTTATTTGAGCTTCAAAATTGTTAAAATTTGGTTTTGGTACTCTACGGTACATGGTTCACATCTCGATCTAGCTTATTTTGGCATAAGAAATTTGTTTGCTAGCTTATAAATAAGCTCAAAAGTTGTCCCATTTTCGCCTCAACTGTTGGTGTTTGAGGTTTAAAATTGGATTCTAGAGCTCATTAGACTATAGGATTAGCTTATAACACTCCTAGATACCTTAGTATAGATAGCTTATTAGGATTCCTTTCCCCTATAGCTTATTTGAATAATCTCTTAGCTTATTAGCTTATTTCTCTAAGTAATTTCCACTTTAGCTTAATCATCCCTTAATCAATAGCCTATTGTATGCTCCCATAGTTCATCACTGTCACTTTAAGGTTACTTTAAGATTCCCTTAGCTAAATTTCTGTGTAGAAGCTTTTTGCTTATTTTTAAGTGCTTATTTTAGCTTCAATTACACTGCAGCTCTGATTTCTGTCACATAAGCACTACATTTCTCATTTTTCATAGAACTAGATTAACATTTTAGAATTTTCCTGAGAATTTCATCATTTTTGGTCACTGTTTGCTATTTTTCTAGATTTAAAATAGTTTTTAATCACTTTTAATTAGCTTTAATTGCAATTAATTAAGAAAAAGTTCAAAAAAATAATTTTTCATTTTTCCCAGTTTAAGAAAAATATAAAAAGCATAAAAAAGATTTTTCATATTTTTCCCTTTATTTGGTATTTTCACAATTTAAATTAGATTAAAATAGATTTAAATTAGTAGAAAATAGGAAATCAATCTGAAAATACAAAAATAGTTTTGAAAAGTCTCTTATGATATTCTAGATTTTAAGAAAATAGTTTCATATTTTTCCCTTTGATTTTTATAATTTTAGTATTTTAATTTAGTTTAAATAGTTAAGAATTAGTTTTAATTTAAATAAAATCCAAAAATCCAAAAAATAGTTTTAATTCTAAATTAGTTTTAAATATCATTTCTAGAGTAAAAGTAATTTTAGACATTTTTAGGATATAATTTAGGCGTAGTTGCATTTTAATTACGTTTATTAATTACGTTTTAGTTATATTCGCACTTAGGATTTCCGTAAAATAGATTCCTTAATTACTTTCCCTATTCCGTAGTTTAATAATCAAAATCAAACAAATCAAAACATCGAGCATTAAATTCCAAACCAAGAACGACGTTGGCAATTCACGCCTCGTTGGGAAAAGCGATTCGGGTTGACTAATCCGTATACACGATCACACACGGAATTGATTTATTATTCTTTTTCCTAAGAGAATTTGAATCTATCTTCGTGATTATTTTTGATATCGATATTGAGGTTTTATCCACACACATAACCCTTAAGCCTTCATTATCAAAGAATCAGTGTCCGAGCCGTTTTAAGTTTCTTACGGCTAGTCATTCACAAGTGGCTAGTTTGTGTGAGTTAAGCTTGACGTTTCGACACCAATCAAGAGGCTACTTCGGTGGGAACTGAAAAGTCATGCATCTCGTGTTTTAGCACAATGCCGGTGGATTGAGACAAAACACCACCACCAAAGGGGTAATTCACGGTGGTTGTTAGTGATACTGCATTTCTTTCATCATCGACTATGCAAAAATGACTTGTTCCATGGTCTTGAAGCTCTTTAACTTCAGATGGATCCTCGCACATGCAGAGAATGTAGAAAAATATATTTGCAATTAGACAGAGTATGTCAAGGTTTACACAAAGTACAATTCAAAGTATATAAAACTGTGGAATCCTAATATAATGTAAGAAGGTAGATGAGAGACTGTTGGTATTAACACTTTGTAACTGCGCATAGAAAAATATAATATAGTGACATGAAGTGATAAGATCGTTTATGAGCTCGGCTAGGGATCAATAATAAAGATTATAAAGCACAGCGGAATAAACTAATCGATACTTTATTATTGAACAAGGTTTTTCATTCACTAATACTCTAATAAATATTAGACGTTTATAGAAGCACGTCTACTAACTAAACTAATAACCTAGGCGTTTACAAGACCATACGCCTAGGACACACTCTAATCTAAAACCCTAGACGTTCTTCCCTAACGCTCTAGGCTAAACACACACCTTTAGTCGACTACATTATTGGAAGACTTTATTAAAAACCTACACCTTTGTCCTCTTTATATACTAGAGGATAAGGACTAAATAATAAAACTTCCATTGCAAGCAAATCCTTCCATCTTTTAGTAGGTTTCCTTTTGTCATATTAAGTCCCTCTTGTTTCATTCTTTTGTCTTTATCAACTCAAACTTGTAATTCCCAACAATCTTCCCTAGTTGATAATGACAAAACCATTCTTGAACGAACTTCCCTAGACGCAGTAGAAATTGAGATAAATAAATCTAGCCATAAATGAAACAAGTATGTCTTCCTTTGTCTTCCCTTAATCCATGCCACGTCACTCAAACATCTCTTCCCTTTTGTTATTATCTAAATAGGGAGCATATGCAAATAATGATCTTGACCACTACAAACCAATATCATACTTCCAATCTAAGCCGTCAATACTTCAAATCACCCACCATTACGCACCATAAGAAAAATGGATCCAAAACAAGAGAAAACTTCAACTAGCAGTAGTAATAATGATCAACAGTAGTAAAATCAAACACTTCCCCTTGAGTGATGCATGTAGATGGTTAAACTTTTAACAATAAGCTTCCCCTAAAAACCATATGTTAACCATCTTCTTGATTCTTCAAAATCTGTAAGCTCCTTGTAATGATCACTTTGTGAAGAACACCAAATATAACAAACTTGATGAAGAAGTAAAATTTCCCGAACTTGTGTCTTAAATCTTTACAATCCACGAAACTCCATACTTATACGAACCACCAATATAAGTAGACCGCAATCCCTTGACAAGAATCCTCAACTATATGAGACACTGAGCACTACAATGTAACTCCTTCAAGTGATAGACAATGTGTGCATAGAGCATTATAATAAAAATCACACATTGCTAGATTCATCAAGCTAGATGATAAGAACACAAACCAAGCAATTCCACTTCACCTTCAAATAAGTGATAAATAATCCTCTTCGTAATCAATTCTTCAATAAATCTCCATAACGAGCCTTTTTAAATCCTTTTAAGAACATAAATTTCTTCATGTGTGTGTGAACCAAATAACCTCTCTGTGTGTGTGTCCAAAAATCATGCTCGACTTCCCCTTAAATCAAAAATCTTCTCGTAATAAAGCATGAGCAGTACATTGGGAAGGAGCAGTACTTTCATAAAAATCTGCAGTACTTTCATATAAACTGCAGTACCTTGAAGAAAACGCAGCAGTACTTTGAATTATCATTACCTTCATTGAAGCGCAAGCAGTACTTTTAAAAATCATGCGGCGAAGAAGATTTAAAATTACCAAGATTTTGAAAAATTCCAACGATGCGTTGCATCCGCAGATTTCAAAAACTCGAACAGTACTTTGCATTAATCCATCTGATCACTTATACGCATAATACATATGCGCGGGTCCCATGTGCAAATAATTTAGGTCCATCAATCTTGACTCAAACCATGTGCGTCACAGCAGATTTAAACCCAAACCGAAATCTCTACCATCCGATCAAATCTTGTTCCTTTAATCAAACAATATGCACCGACCAATCAAAAATTAATATCCCACGTGAAATCATCAAGAGAGCGAATAGCAGTCATGTGTTATCATTAACCAATTAAAATCGAGGACCCATGTGAACACAATAATACCGTACATCCCATTCAAGATGTGATCAATTTAATTCTTGACCAATGATATGCGAATTACCACTTACCACCATTAGCCAAATAAAAAACAATATCCATGTGATCACAATATAATATCTCGTAGGTCTACATCAAAAGACAACCCCCACGTGATCATCAACAGTAGAACTGACCAATCAAAAGAAACGACTACTGTACTAACCATGTACCTTGCCATACATGATCCAAACCATTGAATATTAAAGATCACGTGACCAACTACCATTCTCGTGTAAAAAATATTCGCACCTCAAAAATTTTTTTTTTTAAATCTGCTTCTGTCAACGAATCAATATACCTTTTTCTTCGACAAAAACCTGTAATCCCTATATCAAGAGCTCCCTTCTCTGATACCAATTGATAAGATCGTTTATGAGCTCGGCTAGGGATCAATAATAAAGATTATAAAGCACAGCGGAATAAACTAATCGATACTTTATTATTGAACAAGGTTTTTCATTCACTAATACTCTAATAAATATTAGACGTTTATAGAAGCACGTCTACTAACTAAACTAATAACCTAGGCGTTTACAAGACCATACGCCTAGGACACACTCTAATCTAAAACCCTAGACGTTCTTCCCTAACGTCTAGGCTAAACACACACCTTTTAGTCGACTACATTATTGGAAGACTTTATTAAAAACCTACACCTATGTCCTCTTTATATACTAGAGGATAAGGACTAAATAATAAAACTTCCATTGCAAGCAAATCCTTCCATCTTTTAGTAGGTTTCCTTTTTGTCATATTAAGTCCCTCTTGTTTCATTCTTTTTGTCTTTATCAACTCAAACTTGTAATTCCCAACATGAAGTTTATACTTCTTAAAGATAACATTCGATATTTTAAATATATATGCCAAACGGGTTCACAAGGTCCCGGTGTAGGTAAACAAAAACTATTATTTCCTAATTGAGCATTCACACCACTTCGAAACACAGACAAAGGACCCTGAAACTTATTATTCTGTAAAGTAATATTAGCCAAGTTAGGTAATGACAATAGTGTATGAGGAACTAAACCGGTTAACTGATTATCCCTAAGCTGCAAATCAAATAATACAGTACACTTTGAAAGATCCGGGATAGCACCAGTGAACGCATTAGCTTCTAACCAAACTTGACTAAGTTGAGTCATGGAAGAGAGTACATCAAGCGTGCGAAAGGCCTTGAAGTCGATTATCAAGCCGTGATTTATAATTTGTGATCCACCAAAAGATGCAGGCAGGCTTCGAGTGATGTTATTATAAGACATGCGAAGATTCTGCAAATTAAGAAGACTATAAAAAATGTCAGGAATCGGAGTAGGTAAAGGACAGATAATGAATTGTCTTGAAGGGTTATAGTTTTGGGATGTGAGAGGCCGTTGAGGTCTGATGGGAGGGTTCCAGTGAGTGATTTATGAGCAAGATTAATGGAAGTAACATTGTTGTACCTGTCACAAGAAATTCCTTGCCAAGCACAGAAATTGTTCCCATCCCACGAGGATGGGGTAGGGGAAATGGATGTGGAAAGCTTAGCCATGATGGCTGCATCATCAGCAGTTGAGAATGAGATAATGAGGAAGGATGTGAGGCCGAGAATCAAGCCGCACCAGTGGTGATAGTCCATTGTTTCAAAGGGTGGAGTTAGTGCGTTTGTGCTGACTATAGCGAGTACTTAATCAGTAGTCAACCTCTCAGCATAGATCACTTCAGCTGGATCAGATTCCGGCACAACAACCATAGGTGCTTCAGTTTCTTCAGTCATTTGGGTGTCCTCTGACACGGATGTGTTTCCACTTTGAGCAGCATCTGTCTTGAGAGCTTTTGGCTGTTCAGGTTTCAGCTTTGGGCTTGATAACCGATCTCTTACACTCAATAGAAAAGCTTGATGTTCGTTCTCAAACCTCACAAATTGATCTTGCATTTTCAATAATTAATTCTATAACCTTAAAAAAAACAGTTAATTCTTTTTTTAGGTATATTACTGGAGCCGATTTCATGAACTAAAAAGGTCAAAAACATATTCCCCGTATGAATGACTGCAATTGAAAAGAAACAGATATGAGCTAATTGCAAATACAAATAGCTTTTTAGACTTGAAGCAGATTGAATGTGATAACCTTTTAAGATATAGTGGGATCACGCCTAGGATGTTCTTATCTTCATCCTATGCAACTATGTGACTTGGAAGGCATCCTGTTTCCTGAGCAAGCATCAGACATAAATGCAATGAAATACGATTTTGTAAAAACAACCTTCAGTTAAATATAAGAATTGAGTTGCCAAACTATGAAGACTGGCATCATTATATATATCAACTCAAGTTACAATACCTCGGCAAGACCTTTGGGACCAAAAACCAACAACGCAACCACTCCAACCACTAAAGCTTCTGGAGCTCCAACTTCAAACAAAGATGCAAACACACCTTTCCATCCACTTGTCCTCATCTTTTCTGGAAAACAAAATCAACAAAATCCATTAGAAAAATTACTTGCCTTTCTCCTTTGGATCCTACAAAAAATCATCAACAAAGAACATTACATGACATATGATAATGGGAATGTATGGCTGTGGAAACAAATTAGGGTTTTGAAGAATAGATGAAACGTTATATCAGTAATGTTTAGAAAAACAATCACTCCCACATTTACCCCTAATATCACGAAACCTTGAGTGCCACAAACATCATGCAAACCTGGGATGACATTCTATGAATCATGATTAAAATCTTCCAATGAACCAAAATTCTTCAACCTGTAACAATGATAATAAAAAATAATCAATATACGTAAAAAACAATATAATTTACATAATTTAATATAAACTGGACCAATGAATGAAATCAGGGTTTTGTGTGATGAATGAATAAAAGGTCGGATATCAATTAAAAAAGTTGTGAAGCTATAATTAAGGAATAGATATGGTGGATAATTGGTTGTAGGGGATTCTTATAGTTGCATAGGTTTATAGATTATAATATGCAACATAATAATCAAAATAACTTGTTACCTAAGTGGTAAACACACATGTTATTTATCCAAATAACCAAAGTTCAATCCTTGCAAGGCTCCTTTTTTATAAATAATTTTCAAAAAAAATAATAAAAATCCGAAATTTAAAAAAATAATTATTGAAAATCCGAAATTTACATAAAATCTAATTAAATTAAAAAATTAGTGCTTAGTTGGACAAAAATATTGCTTAGGTGGACAACTTATGATTATGTGGCATTAAATTGGATTATGTGGCATTGAGGTGGCATTAATGCCATAATATAGAGATATATAAGGCTTTTATATCATGCATGAGATATTAAATGTTGGACAATTTGGACAAATTGAGTAGTGTTTGAAAGTGGAATATGTTCAAATTGGAAGGAACGTTTTTTGTTGTGTAAAAAATAATATGTATTTTATAAACGAAATAAAATTTTGTGTTCTCAGAGAACCACACCCGTTTTTGCCTAAGTTGGTAGTATACTCCAAATTACTTATTAAATTCTATTTTATCATCTTCTAAACTTTGAAGATTTTTAACCAGTTTCACCGGTCCGACCAATTTGACATGTTTGAGATAGAAGTACAACACAACCAAAATCAACCCATTCATAAGTAGATGCGTTGAAACTGACACCTTCAACTTATTAACTTTTTCAGCTTTTGATTAGGCGAGAATGCCTCTAAATGTGCTTTTTCATTTCTTTTCCACATCTTTAGTGTCAAGATTTTACAAAGTAATATCATTCATCAGAGCCTGTCAATAATGCTCTCCCCTAGCTGCATCAGAGCCACAGTTATCTACTTATCGTTGGACAATTTAAACTCGGTAACGATTTTAAATGTAACCTCATTTGTGACAGGCTATTGATGCATAAGCCAAATGTAAACTATGTGTGTGACTTTTAGCATGGATTGAATCTTCTACCACAACCATCTAGTTTCTAAGATCCTTAGACTTTCATGATTTGGAATTTGAAATACATTGGTTTTTTTAATTGGTCAAAAAGGAATCATGTTGTGGTGGTGGTCTTTAAAGTAGGAATTTGCAAGACCTCAGTATATGTGCGAAGTCAGTCATTTGTGTCAATTACATGTTATCTTTAGTCATGTTCATAGTTTTACCTTTTTTGTTTGGTCATAACGTTAAGAAAACAAAAGTAGATCCACCCTTGTAAGAGCCTTTTTTTAGTTTGGTGATATTCATACAACTTCTTTTATCTTTTAAAATTATATCTTGTGTCACACCTTGTGTTTACTTTCAATTGCAAAAATACAACATCTAGACACATTTTAAGATATAAAATTTGTTGCATTTCAAAAATGATTTCAAACTTTACAAAGGTAGCCTTATATAGATGGTTCTCAGGCAACTCTAAATCTACAAGTCATTGCCAAAAGCAAACAAGTGAATTGTGATTGACCAAATAATTGATTTCAGGCGATTTAACATTTGAAAGAATACAACATCTAGACACATTTTAAGATATAAAATTTGTTGCATTTCATAAATGATTTCAAACTTTACAAAGGTAGACTTATATAGATGGTTCTCAGGCAACTCTAAATCTGCAAGTCATTGCCAAAAGCAAACATGTGAATTGTGATTGACCAAATAATTGATTTCAGGCGATTTAACATTTGTTTGGAAATTATAAGAACTCGCTAAGAACCAAATCTTCTGCATTTAGGGCAGCCTTTAAAAAGGATTTTGGGCCCTAAGGTTGGCAATATGCAGTCCATCAGGCCCTTTTATAGGCTCTGTAACACTATGAAAGTTATAGTTGTTTGAAGTTGGATATGTCTTGCATGTTAGTCATGCCTCACTGTTTCATTTAATCTTTAATTTGATTTGTATCACATTTGGGATTGCATACTCCTTAGCTCATCAACCTTAGTTGGTCCCAGATGGACAAATATAGAAAGTGAGTTGTATTAACTATTATGCATGCTACTTGATATTAGTGATAGATCATTAGTGTTTTTTTTTTGTACAAATTCTGCATGATATAAAAGGGCCATACCTCCTTTGACATGGAAAATATCGAGTTGCAGTTCAGGCAACCCTAACTGAGCAGTGGAAGTATAATAAAATAGCATCAGTTGTATCATATCAATATGGCTTTGCCATAAACTAAATGGAACGCATAACAAATACAAATAAAATTTCCTTACCTCCTCATCTCCGCATGTCAACCTCGTGTCCAGCATACAGCTATATAACCTAGGGGAAAAAGACAAAATAAAATCAGACAAAGAAAAGAACTGTGATATTTCTCAATCTGACTCGAAACAAAACTACAATTAGTTTAAAACCTGTGATAACTATATGTATACTTGTGGGGCAGCACCTTTTTTTCAAAGATTCAAAACAAAAAATCAAGAAACATGCTAGTAAAATACCTTATTAAGCAATATAACCAATTGTGCAAGGTGTTGAGACGATGCACTAACAGCCTGTGCAGGTATGTGCGTAGAACCTGAAAGATAGCCGATAGGTAATCTATAACCATTAACTGATGTAACAAATGAACACCCTTTTTAATAAGTGAGTGAGTGATAATCACATTACTACCATATGTGAATAAAACACACAAATGACAGTTTAAAGATACAATAACAAAATATTTACATTGTTGGGATGCGAACAACAGCAACATTTGTCTTGTACAAAAGGAGGAGGAGCTGCTATTTGCGGTGTCGTAGCTGTAAAAAACAGAGAAAAGTATAATTATTTGGGCATAAATGCACCGGCACAATGAAAAATGATAGTAGTATTGAATGTAAGCGTAGGTACCTAACTGCATATACCTATCACCCAACACTTCCGACAACACAAACGTCGCATTCTCACTCCACTCATCAATCACATTCACACGCGGCGTGTAGCCGTAGCCCCCTACTAAATTCCATAATTCCTATCAAAATAACTAAAAAAAGCCGAAATCGACCCATTTATTTATAAATGGGTCAAAATTGTTTCTAAGTTAGATTTTTTAGTACTTATTTCCTTGTCGTTAAGTAATGTGATGTAACGAATTCTCACCAGATATTTGAAACCAATAAAAAAGTGCGTACCTGTCCAACAGAGCAAATCTATATAATGCGTTTTCGTGTTATTTCCTTCATTATGTTCAGATCATTCATTGTGCACAAATTTTCTTGTTTTTGTTTTTTAATTAAAGTATTTTGGAATTTTGTAATACCGTGTCAGTTATAACTAATACTAAAAAACTAGGTTTTCTGACAGTCGAGATACTTCGTAAATTAACCTTTTAGTCTTTAACATTCAGCTTAGGTAAGACCTTATGAGGTCCTCATTTACTCTTTATTCCCAGACTGCTGTAGTGGGCTAAAAGGGCTATAGAATAAATAAGTTTTTTGTGAAATTAATCTTTTAGTCTTTAACATTCAGCTTAGGTAAGATCTTATGAGGTCCTCGTTTACTCTTTATTCCCGTGTGTCAGTAGTGGGTTGCTCACAAGTTCGCATTTATTGAGTTTTTATTTAAAAGCTATAGTTGGAGCTTAAATGTGTCAAGTAGCTATAGAACTAAGAAAACTATAATACACACAATGGCAGCGACCTAATATTGGGTTCTTGAGCTTGTTTCTTCATAGTTAGAATCCAACACGCTGTGTTTTGCATGTTACCGAAACTCATGAAGACTGAAACACATGTCGGAAGTTATAAATTGTAGCGAAAGTACCTTTGTATAGTAAGTGCCAGCAGATGCTATGTCAGCCACATTCCCAAAAGCATTTATAAAATAGTGACTTCCCAGTTTCATGGCGTAATTCAAGCTCCGCTGGTCTAGCAGTTTGTAGAAACAATTCTGGAAAGCGATATCAATCTGACCTCTCAACACATTGACTTTTTTATCATAATCTGCAACATTTGTATTTCTAAATTTAGGGAGTTAATAAGAGGTTCGGAGACAACACTGATAACGCTACACGCGTCGTTCGGGGTCAAAGGAACTTCCTTTTCGTCGAGCAAGATTTTCAACACCCTAGGCAGTGAACCTAATCGTTGTAGTGTAGTATTAGGGTAAGCCACGGGAATTGATATCGTTCTCTAGGGGAATAGGAATGCTAGTAAGAAGTTACTATGCTAAGGTTGGGGTTGAGGAAGATTATTTTTTTTTATCTTTTTATGTTTTTTAGAAAATGGAAAAGTACGAATCTCGGGGTTTGGATTTGGGGGTTGGAATTTCTACCGATTACTCTACTATCTAATTATCTAAACTAAGGTGGTGGTGGTCTATGTCTAATTATTGTGTGCTCGTATGATAGTTTAAAGATGTGTTTACTTAGGTTTTATTACTCCTTAATTATCTCCTATTGATGGTTGAATTGTCACGTCTTTATTCTTAATTGCGTTGTGTGTCTAAAGTCGTAGGGTATGCGTTTATCCCTAACTCTTTGAACTTACCAAAGGGTCTCGTCTACAAAATCTCTAGGAATTATAAACTCTAACTCTAAGGCACTCTTCGGATGGTTTAGCCTACAACTACTCTAGGTGTTATAGTCTAAGGTTCACAAAGATTAATCAAGCATTAACTACACAACGAATGACCTATCGCATTACTAGATCATTAACAATTAAGATAAGAGACAACCAATCAATATTCAATAATTAAGTTTCATACTCCCTAAGCATACACACAAGTAAATTAGCCGGACATGGAGAACATGCAAGCATACACACAAATAATTGAAGACATAATTAAATTAATGAAGTAAAGAACTTATCTTGGTGTAAGATAGGGTTTGGAACCCTAAAATACTGTACAAGACAGCCTTGGTTCGGTTTAGGTTTTACTCCAAAAGTTTACTCTAAAGACTACACACAAATACTGAAAAATTCGGATTCTATATATATGATTACACTTGCGACGGCGTCACCTTATGATTTGTGACGCCGTCCGGTCGCCGTCATTAGGGTTTCGTCTTGGCCACGTTAGTCTTGCGACGGCGTCACCTTAAGCTTGTGATGCCGTCCTCTTGACCTCGGCGCCGTCTCGATCAAATCTAGGTCGCCCGAGTTGCGACGACCTACTCTTTTAAAGCTCGACGCCGTCCCTTGAAAATAAGCAATTTCACACCGAGCCGTCACAAAATGCCCGACGGCGCCGCCAGCTAACACCGACGCCATCCCCTTGTATTTCAAAGACTTGAGTGTCTCGATTCTTGACTTTGGCCATTTTCTTCGTATATCCACGCCTTTTCGTCCAAATAAGTGCCATTCCAGCAATTTGCCTTCAAGAGGCCTAAAAGTGAAAAGGAACAATATTAAGTAATAACGGATACAAAAGTGATCAAATAAGGGCTTAAACGACCCTCAAAAGTTACATTTAAAACCTTATCAAATATCCCTACACTTGGTATTTGCTTGTCCTCAAGCAAATGTGCTTTTAGCCAATTAATTTATAAGTTAGGGGTCATGAAGCATTGGTTTAAAACAATCCACAACACATATAAGCCCCAAAAAGTCATAACAAGCACGGAAGTTACATACTAGCACCTCACATGGGGTGTTTGGATACTCACATCTCTCGGTGTATATGAAATATAACAAGTTGGAAATGGAAGATGAACACTCATTAACCGGTCCTAGTACATAGATTACCATAGGCTTGAGAATAGATCAAACCTCCATCGCTTTGTAAGCACCTAGGAAAGACTATCAAAGAGGTCTTTTAAAGGGTTGTAATGTTAGGCTTACGGTAGGGAAACAAAGGGTTTGGTGGGATAGGCTATTTAGTGGTGGCAAGTCAAAATCTCTATGTTACAACATACAAAGAATGGCGTTGCTAAGCCAAGACTCGACACTCTAAACTCTAGATAACTTAAATAAACAAACATAAATTTAAAGGATAGATGTAGGATGGTAGCCGCTTTTTTTTTTTTTTTTTTTTTTTTTTTTTTTTACTCTATTTTTTTTCTTTTTCGAATTTTTTCATACACTTTTACTCTACCATCCTCTACGGTAACATCAAAATGATAGGGATTTATAGGCACATCCATACACTTGAGTTTTTATTACTCTAATACTAAATTGACCCGAATTGAAAAGATCAAAACACTTGGAGTACATTATTACGCAAATAAAGGGAATTTGAATTTAACGTTCCCTTCCCGTCATTTAATAAACTTTAACTTTTCCCATGAGTCCCAATCATCCCAAAACTGTGTACAAAGGATATGACTCGACTTAGCAACTCATGCAAGCAACTAGATAATTGAACAAAGGGTTTAGTGTGATAACAATAATGCACTAAAAGTGAGTGCATACAAGGTAGGCTAAGGCGATTTGGGTGTACATTTGGGGGTGGGGTGTAAACAATGTTTTCATTGATATTCCGAAAACCGAAACATCACGAGAACCGCGAAAAGATAGGCTCGAGGGGTTAACTAGGGTATCGTGTACTAAAGATGAGTACAACCCAAAGGTATGGGGAATTACTCAACCAATGTGGAAGAAGTAATTATATCACGGGTATCAAACAAGGGTTATCCTAATGCCTCTTATCATTTAGTTATTCCTAACTACACATGTGTAGTCTTACTAGCGATCTCGGGATGCATCACAAAACAAGTTCTAGAATCTAATATACTACCGGTTCACACTCTAAGCATTAGAGATGAATGCTTTAATTCCTACTAATCTAAGGGCGATCCTCACATTTTGGGTGGAATTTAGGTGGTAAAGGGTTTTGTGCTAGTCATGCAACTTCCTATCCGTGAGACGCTTTTGTTAAGACTAATGGCCCACTCCTATATGTCATGAAAAAAAATTTAAATTTGGTGCCAAAATTACCCTAACCAACTTTTTCTCATGGTTTATTACACAAATACATTTGGATAAAGCAAATAATCAAGGGTAAGCATAGTTTCAAAGTTCCGTTATATTTTCCTCCCACACTTAAACCGAACATTGTCCCCAATGTTCCCGAAATATCAAAGTTATGATAATGGAAGGTAATTAAAATGAAAGAAACTAATACTCCCCAATTAGCTCGGTAGGATCCGTGTATGAAGTAGTGGTTAAATCCTTTCCAAGAAGAATGTATGTGAAAAGCTCCTTCCAATCTTATGTATCTTCTTCTTGATAAATAAAACCGCACACATGAAGAAAACAAAAAGCGAAACCTTCGCGTAAAATCGGTGGTAATAATATATATAAGACTCTACTAAACTAGGATATAATGCTTGTGGAATGGATGTTTCTGAATTTCGGAAAATTAAGACCGAAAATTCCAAAATTTATAAGTAGCTCGAAACGAGAAAAAGTAATCGATGTTTTACTCCTTCCGATGCCGTCGGTTTGCAATCTGACGCCGTCAGTTATCTTGACAAAATTGGTCTCGGTTTTCGGAAAATTTACATCTTTAGAATCGGAAAAATTTCTGCAAAACATCCATTATGACTCGATACAAGCATTTGACTCGAACAAACACACATATATATCATTTAATTAATTGCAATTCTCATGTTTACGTTTCTTTTGAAAACGTGTGGAATCCTCCCTACACTTATCCTTTATGTAAAATACCTTTATATGCAATTAAGACGAGGTTAAAAACAAAATAAAGCATTTTTACAAATTTAAACATGAGAATAGGCAATCAATAAAAAATATATGACACTAACAAGCAAACAATTAAGCATGGGTTGCCTCCCACGAAGCACTTTTCTTTATTAATGAGTCTTGTAGCTAGACTCGTAGTCGTGCCCCTACGTACCAATATAAGTAAGCCTATCCTTAACAATGTCATAAGGATCAAACTTATCATTTAAGTTCCTAGTAGTACGTTCGGTTCGATATGCCTTTTCAAACTTCTCTCCATCGGGATCATAGATTGTTATCCTAATGTGCCACTCTCCATTACCATCACTAGGCGGTCTATTCCAATCCCACTTATGTTTAGGCTTTTCAATTTTCCACCTATTCATGATGAGGTTGATGGGCAAACTTCCTAGGAACTCGTTCATCTTCCTAAATACTAAGGCGTCCTCGAACGGGTTCACTTCCATGTCCCTAGCCATCTCTTTTTCATGGAAAGTTGCTTTACTAGCAAAGGCATCATCTAAATAGAAAGGTCGTTGGGGACCTATGAGGTTCTTATCAATCCAAGGTCCATATCTAGAAGGCGCTCTATCCAACCTAATCTCATGTGGGATTTCCTCCTCTTTGTAGTATGTATGCTTTTTGACATCATAAATTGACCTAGCACTCCCCTCTCCTACCACTATCTTGGACATCTTACAATCGATGATGGCACTAGCGGTAGCTAAGAATCCTCTTCCTACTAGTAATGGGCATGTCGGGTCCTTATTCATGTCTAGCACATGGAAGTCGGCCAAAAGAGTTAACTCTCCTACGTGTACTACCATGTCTTTTATAATCCCTACCGGATATGCAACACTACCGTCCGCTAGACCTAAGATGGTTTCCGTTGGTTCTATCTTACCTAAGTTAAGGCTTCTATGGAGAGACAATGGAACAAGATTGATGCATGATCCTAAGTCGGCTAGAGTATCGAGATGTTTGGAAGTTCCAAACCTACACGGAAGAGTAAATAGCCCGGGATCATCTAACTTCTTAGGTAAATTATTTCGCACAAAGGCGGACCCATGTTTTCCAAGTTTAAGTTCTAACTCATATTTTTCTTTTAAAGCATTATAATAAGGTGCATGAGCTAAGACTTCAAGAACCGGTTTTTCCTGATGGAGTTCCTTGTACTCCTCTTCTAGATTAGGTTTGGGTTCTTGGTTGACGGGTTTCTCAAGAGTAGGTTCTACCAATGGTGCAGGGCCTTGGTACCTCAATTTGGATTACTTGGAACCCTTGTTGATAGCATTTACCGAGTGAATCGTTGGGTGTGAGGGACATGGATGTGCACTCTCCCATGGTGAACAAGAACATGAAGTCGACGAAATCGAATTCACTTTTGGGTTCTTTATAGTATCACTTGGGAGTGCTCCAATTTCCCGTTCATTAAAGGCTTTTAAGAGGGCATCAAGCTTGTTTGTCATCTCGCCTTGTCTTCGCTTAAAATCGGTTTCAAGCTTAGTCAATCGAGTCTCTTGAGATGACATGAATCTAGATGCAATTTCCTCAAGATTAGTGGGGTTCCCGGTGTTTAGAGAATTGAACCTATTAGGTGGACTAGATGAGCTTGAGTTTTGGTTCCACTTAAGGTTAGGGTGATTTCTCCAGGGGGTGATTTCCTACCACTGTTTTGTTGGGCTTGAAAGTGTACCACTTCTCTCGCCCGTCGGATGCAGCGTGGGGCGTAGTCTACAAAAGCTTGTTTGGGGAGTCTTGTGCAATCACGAGTGTCATGGGGACCACTACATAACTCACAAGGTAGAGTGATTTTATTCACTTGATGTGAGGACTTAGGATTTTCGTAGGAGCTCATTAGGAATTTTACTTGATCTTCAAGTTCGAGCATCCTACGGTCGGACGGTTGTGAGTCAATGGGAGGCAAGGAAATTGCCTTAACGGTTTTGGGCAGCTCACGGGGGTCATTCCAACTTTCGTTGTCATAGAGAGCAAGATCCTCTATTATACCCCATGATTCTTCCGCGGTGAGATCACTAAGTTTTCCACCGGCCGCTTGGTCAATGGATCGCTTAGTGGGGAAGTTGACATGATCATAAAAGAGTTGGACTTGAAGCCGAAGATCAATGCCGTGATGAGGGACTTTATGGAGTAAGTCCTTGAATCGAGTCCATGCTTCGTAGAGAGATTCACCTTGACGTTGTTGGAACATCAAGATGTCATTCCTAAGCTTAGTGGTTCTCCCCGGTGGGAAAAATTGAGCAAGGAAGCGAGAGGTGAGATCATCCCAACTTGAGATGGAGCCGGCGGGAAGTCGCTCAAGCCAATTACTAGCTTGGTCCCGTAGAGAGAATTGGAAAAGACGCAGACGTGTGGTCTCCCGAGTGGTAGCATCAAGGTCAATGGAATCGACAATTTTAAGAAAATCCTTAAGATGCTGATTAGGATCTTCAGAACGAAGTCCATGGAATACACATCCATTTTGCACCAACCGGATGGTGTCGGATCGCAGGGCCGTAATTTGGGCTTGGTCGGGAAGCTCAATGGTGTTCCTATAGCCTAAGTGGCTTGGTATCGAGTATTCACCAAGAGTACGGGCTCTTGGCGGGTCATTTGGTGGTAGGTTGATGAATGGTGGTGGGTTATCACCTTCCATGATGAAAAGTGATGGGGTTACGAACAAAAGTCACGAAGAAGGGGGATAGACTATGAGAAAGCTAAAAATGAGAAATAATTTTACTTGATAGGAATCAAGCAAAGAAACCTAAACGAGGTGGACTACTAACTAGCTATTCTATTCCCCGGCAGCGGCGCCAAAAACTTGATAACGCTACACGCGTCGTTCGGGGTCAAAGGAACTTCCTTTTCGTCGAGCAAGTTTTTCAACACCCTAGGCAGTGAACCTAATCGTTGTAGTGTAGTATTAGGGTAAGCCACGGGAATTGATATCGTTCTCTAGGGAATAGGAATGCTAGAAAGAAGTTACTACGCTAAGGTTGGGGTTGAGGAAGATTATTTTTTATCTTTTTATGTTTTTTAGAAAATGGAAAAGTACGAATCTCGGGGTTTGGATTTGGGGGTTGGTATTTCTGCTGATTACTCTACTATCTAATTATCTAAACTAAGGTGGTGGTAGTCTATGTCTAATTATTGTGTGCTCGTATGATAGTTTAAAGATGTGTTTACTTAGGTTTTATTACTCCTTAATTATCTCCTATTGATGGTTGAATTGTCACGTCCTTATTCTTAATTGCGTTGTGTGTCTAAAGTCGTAGGGTATGTGTTTATCCCTAACTCTTTGAACTTACCAAAGGGTCTCGTCTACAAAATCTCTAGGAATTATAAACTCTAACTCTAAGGCACTCTTCGGATGGTTTAGCCTACAACTACTCTAGGTGTTATAGTCTAAGGTTCACAAAGATTAATCAAGCATTAACTACACAACGAATGACCTATCGCATTACTAGATCATTAACAATTAAGATAAGAGACAACCAATCAATATTCAATAATTAAGTTTCATATTCCCTAAGCAAACACACAAGTAAATTAGCCGGACATGGAGAACATGCAAGCATACACACAAATAATTGAAGACATAATTAAATTAATGAAGTAAAGAACTTATCTTGGTGTAAGATAGGGTTTGGAACCCTAAAATACTGTACAAGACAGCATTGGTTCGGTTTAGGTTTTACTCTAAATACTATACACAAATACTGAAAAATTCGGATTCTATATATAAGATTACACTTGCGACGGCGTCACCTTATGATTTGTGATGCCGTCCGGTCGCCGTCATTAGGGTTTCGTCTTGGCCACGTTAGTCTTGCGACGGCGTAACCTTAAGCTTGTGACGCCGTCCTCTTCAGCCTCTGACGCCGTCTGGATCAAATCTAGGCCGTCTGAGTTGCGACAACCTACTCTTTTAAAGCCTGACGCCGTCCCTTGAAAATAAGCAATTTCACACCTGAGCCGTCACAAAATGCCCCGACGGCGTTGCCAGTTAACATTTGACGCCGTCCCCTTGTATTTCAGCAGCTTGAGTATCTCGATTCTTGACTTTGGCCATTTTCTTCGTATATCCACACCTTTTCGTCCAAATAAGTGCCATTCCAGCAATTTGCCTTCTAGAGACCTAAAAAGTGAAAAGGAACGATATTAAGTAATAACGGATACAAAAGTGATCAAATAAGGGCTTAAACGACCCCTCAAAAAGGTACATTTTAAAACCTTATCAAACACCTTCCATAAATTGATAGCTATGGGCTAAGATCAGTGTAATAGATTCAATGAACTCGAGTAAATTGGGCTAGAGAGTAGCTCTGGCGAATGAGTATTTTTTTCAATAATGAAAAGAAGAAAAGGCTCCATTACGTGAATGCTTTTACTCCTTTTAGGCTCTCATACCAGTAATAAATTATCCAAAGGGTCACTAAAGACCGTACACGTGTCATCTAATCTTGATTCTTTGGTGTTTACTTTCACAAAGTCTGCAATAAGCATAGCCCACAGGTAAAGCTTAACTGTTTTTCAATCGTCTTACAGGAGTTTGAAGGTCAGCCATGGCTCCAGGGTTTGATGCTGTCTATGATGTTATTGAAGGTCAGCCTAAATTGTTGAAATACAATCAGGTGATGATGGCTTCAAGAGGTGCAAGTGAAAATGGGAGCCAGTCATTAAAAATGGGAGCCAGTCATTAAAAATGCAATTTATGGCTATCATAACCTATTTTTGGCAGACCTCATAACAAAATACACCACAAATTTTCTCTTGACACCCAACACATATTGATCCTTTTGCATGTAAGTCATACAAAAAAGGCAAAAGAAAGATCTAACCTTTCTGAAGCCATGTGAGAAGGAATGATAGCGATACTTCTTCCTGTCAAACTACCGCCACCTCTGCCAAACAACAATTGACATAACCAAATCAGTCCACAAACTATAAGTGATATATATAGTTACTATCATTTTAACATGATTTTCATACGAATATTTACGACACATGTGTCTTAAAATGTAGCACTTGTATTTTTATATGTTGTTCGTACTGGTTTCCCCTCTTTTTTATGCACCCTATAACGACGGGTTACAGTCCCATGAGTTGCTTCAACTTCAATGGTCTTGCCATTAGGACAAACCAAGCTTGATGTCATCAATCCAAGAGATCTGAACTCTGTCCATATGGAATAAAACTAAGTCATTAATTAGTAATTTCAAATTGTAGTAATTGAGAAAAACATAATGAATTATAAAGATTAATCATAAGTGCTACAACAGCCTATAAAATTACCTTGTGCTAAGAAATCACTTTGCACATCACCATCGCAGTTTTCGCATGCCCATACATAGCCTCCATCACTCTTAGAACATAAGCAACCATATCATCGTCCCAACACCCTTATGAGCAGCAAACAAAGATTATACATTAGAATTTAGAAGTGGCAAAACTCATGATGAGTCCATAAGTTACAGCATTCCAGAAATTCGCATAATAATCTTATTGATTCATTAAGGTGATTTACCTTTTTATTACATAAACCCTAAAACAATTATGTATGAAAATATTGACATAAATAAATGATACATGTTTCTTCAATATGATTCAAAGAAAAACAAAACACAAATTAAAATTAAAGAATGTATTACCAAATCAAAATCGTGATCAAGATAAACTGAACTTTATTCCCATCAACAGAAACACATTCGTAAGCCCTACTGACAAGCCTAGCTCCATTGTAATAATCCCTATTATATATCTCTGCATGAACAAAAGCAAAAAATTAAAAAGGTTATCAAGCATGTGCATGAAAAAGATAAATCACTCCAAAGAACAAACATTAGCAAACCTAAAAACAAACATATTATGACATATTAAAGTTTTGAGAAAAAAGAGAGAGTCGACATTAGGATTCGGTGTAAAAAAATATATAATTAAGGAAAGAGTTAAGATAACAATGAATACATAACATAGTTATCATATTCTTATTTTAAGTAAAAATCAAAACACAAACACAATTCTATAAGAATACAGATTTCTAAGAATTGTATTTAGTATAGGATTCCAATATAATTATAGGCATTTATAGATTATAATATGCAACAAAATTATCAAAATAACTTGTTGCCTAAGTGGTAAACACACTTGTTATTTATCCAAATAACCAAGGTTCAATCCTTGCAAGGCTCCTTTTTTATAAATAATTTTCGAAAATAACTATTAAAATTCCGAAATTTACATAATATTTAATTATATTAAAAAAATATTGCTTAGGTGGACAACTAATGATTACATGGCATTAAAATAAATTACATGGCATTGAGATGGCATTGAGGTGGCAATTGTGGAATAATTTACATGTCATGCCTCCTATTATATATATATATATATATATATATATATATATATATATATATATATATATATATATATATATATATATATATATATATATATGTATATGTATATGTATGTGTATGTGTATGTGTATGTGTATGTGTATGTGTATGTGTATGTGTATGTGTATGTGTATGTGTATGTGTATGTGTATATGAATATATATATGTGTGTGAGAGATACACTTCAAAATCCTAAGATTGTGTAGTAAAAAGTGAATACATAGTCACTTGTTTTTTTTGTTGAACTTCAAATTTATATTGAGTTTATCTTAAAATTTTCGTATTGTGCTCTAAAGAGTTGGTGCGTTGTCCTCTCGTATCGCAACAAAAAGTGTTAATTTTATTTTCATAAAATGTTAATTGAAACTTGTTTTTCAAATTTAGTTTTCGTCTCTAATGAGTATGCATTGTAACTAGCTAGTATATTAGACTTGAAAATTTAATGACCATATGTAAAACCTTTTTAAATTAATAAATTATTAATTTATCGATATAATAATATCTCGCTAAATTAATAAAATATCTCGTTCCCAACATTATTAATTTATAGACGTTTTACTGTACTTGTTCCACATGTCTTTTATCATTTATATTTTCTTAAATTTATACAAAGTGATGATCAATCACAACAAATCAGTTAAAACCAAAATTGAGTTTATTAGTATCAACCCAACCAACCACCCCTTATGGTTGATACTTTATGAGAGTTTTTACAATACAAGAAAAACAAAGAATCTGATTACAAAGATAACAACTAACTGCTATGAACAACTGTGTGAAATTACTCACAGAGAAACCCTAAAACGATTATAGAATAATGAGAGAACATGTCTTTATATAGCCTTGACTTGGAGAGATAAGCTTTTGATAAGAAAACAATCTTTAACTTCTACACATCTACACTTTCACCCCTTCACCTTTAGCTCACTTAGCATATCCAATCTGCACATCAAAAGCAATACACAAACAAGAATACAAAAGTGACAACATAAGCCCTCAACTTATATCTTTCAACATTCCCCCTTAAGCTAGGGCTTATAAAATCCTTTAGCTTTAACATCTCACAAAACTTCTTGTGCTCAATCACACTTAGCCCTTTTGTGAAAATATCATCAATGTTTTTCTCAGACTTGACTTTAATAGCTTTAATAATGCTTTCAGTGATTTTTTCCCTTATAAAGAAAAAGTTAATCTCAAAATGTTTAGACCTCTCATGCAACACAGGATTTATAGCAATCTGCATTGTACTACTATTATCACAATACATCTCAATAGGAGTAATAACCTGCAATCTAAGATCCTTGAAAATCTTTAAGATCCACATAATCTCACAAGTAACATTACACATAGCCCTGAATTCTGCTTCAGCAGAAGACCTTGCTAACACATATTGTTTCTTGCTTTTTCAGGAAACAAGATTGTTACCCAGATACACAGCAAAACCAGTCACAGATTTTCTGGTAATTTTGCACTTTGCCCAATCAGAATCAACAAACACTTTCATATTACAACTGCCACTTTTGCTAAAAGAGATTCCTTTACCTGGTGATTCTTTAAGATATCTTTAAACTCTAAAAGCAAGTTTCAAATGAGATTGCATTGGACTATGAATAACCTGACTTAATCAGTGTACTTCATAAGACAAATCATGCCTAGTCAATGTTAAGTAAATAGGTTTTCCAACAAGCTTTTGGTAATTATTAACACCAAGTAAAGGTTTATCTTTAATAACACTTTTTTGTTTATCCTTATCAGAGACATTCACAGATTCTATTGGAGTCTTACTTGGTTTACAAGCAAGCATACCAAACTCTGCAAGTAACTCTAAACAATATTTTCTTTGAGTAAGACACAACCCAGTATCATCTTCTAACACCTCAATACCCAGAAAATACTTCAACTTTCCCAAGTCTTTAATAAGAAACTTAGTTCTTAGAAAATCTTTAACCTTTTCAATTTCACTAACATTGTTCCCAGTAATAACAATGTCATCCACATATACTAGTAAAACAAGAAACACATCTTTATCGATTTTTGTAAACAAAGAAAAATCACTTTTACTCTGACAAAAACCATTTTCTTTTAACACAAAAACAAGTTTCTCATTCCACTTCCTTGGTGCTTGTTTTAAACCATACAAAGATTTGTTTAATTTGCATACCCTAGTACCATTTTCATCAAAATAGCCTTGAGGTAATTACATATAAACATTTTCTTCAAGCTCACCATACAAAAAAGCATAGTTAATATCAAGTTGAAACAATGGCCAGCCATTTTGCACAGCAAGACTAATTATAATTCTAACAGTAACAATTTAATTACTGGTACAAAAGTTTCTTCATAATCTATTCCGTCTTTTTGACTAAAACCTTTAGCAACAAGCCTAGCTTTATACCTTTCAACACTTCCATCAGACTTATACTTAATTTTCCAAACCCACTTACAACTAATTGCTTTTCTCCCAGCAGGGAGTTCAACAATTACCCAAGTGTTATTTCTGTTAAGAGCTTCTATTTCAAGATTCATGGCATCAATCAATCTGTTATCTTTTATAGCCTCTTTATATGTTTTAGGTTCAACAACTTTATAAAGACTAGTAGAAAACACATAATTTTCTTTACTCAAATTACTATAGTTAACAGATTTATCGATACCATATTTCACTTTTCCATCTAAAATATAATCACTCAGTTTAACAAAAATATTTGACTTTCTATTAGACTTTCTAGTATAAGATCTGATATTTGCTTGTCTGTTTGGAGTTATCATAGGTGTTACAACAGTATCATGAAACATATCATTAAACTCTTGATAGTAGTCATCATCACCCTCAGATATTTTATCATTATCTTCAAGTGTAGCATTCTTCAAGTTTTCACTAGCTGCTTCAACTGTGACATTAGGATGCTCCACCTCATCCTGTTTGATGTCATCAGTAGTACCTCCTAGTGAAAATTGGTCTATGCCCTCACTTACTTCAGATTTTTTACCATACTCTTTCTCTCTCTTATCATCTGATGTGCTACGTGTGTGCAAGTTTTAAATTTATAAAATCCGGTTTACCAATTCTACCAATAACACATACGAGCAAGTGCACTCATCAGTTATAGCAAGATTGTGATGGTAAGTCGGGATCGTTCGCAGGGATTTGTGACAGAATCAATAAAACAAGTATAAAATCTACTAAGGCAATCCAAAAGCAAATAATAGCAAAAATTGATATAATGAAATTTAGATGAATAAAAACTACACTTGCTTAAACTAGTTTCTTATCTTTGAGTAGTATGATTGTGTTAACCTCTTAACATGTTGGTTATGATAATTAGTTGGTGTAGTAATCTATTGTTTTTACAAGTTAAAACTTCTTCAAGACTTTAGTTTATAAAAAACAAGCATTAAGTTTAACCAATCAATTCAAGATCAATTCAAGGTTCATAAGTTTACTTTCATAAACTTAAACACAAAAACATCCATTTGCCTAATCAAATTTGCTTAAGAAATGGTCAATACAAAAGCTAACCGATTATAGACAAAAGGTCACAATTGATTATAAACAACTAATCTTACGACCTTTTAGATGTTTCCAATCAATCCAACTTGATAGTCAAAAATCGTTCTTATTACAACCACACTTTAGTTTCTTTGTTTGATCAAGAATAGTGGGTAAAAACAATCATTCATAGACAAAAATGATTATAACTAGTTGAATAACAAATAGTTCTTTTGACCTTTTACAATTACTAACAACTAGTCAATCTTGATTAACAATTGTCACTATAAAACTTAAGCACAATTGGATCTTAGAATCAACTTGAAATTGAATTAAAACATGTTAACATAATCATAAACTAATCATTAGATAATTAACATTGTTTAAGCAAGTGCATAAAGAAATTAGCCACTCATTGCCAACATAAACATAAACTCAGAACTTTGAACATTCGAAAACATGATTAAGAGTCTTACAATGATTGGAATAAGATTACAAATGATTGAGTAATGATTCCCAAAGTATTGGTGTTGACTTCTCGGGGGTTTGACCTCCAAATGTTGACTTCTAGGACCTCCAAACTTTCCTGGAATTCTAATGACGAATTTGAGAGATATAAGAGATGGGTGTGATGAGTAGAGAGTTGTATTGAAGTGTGTGTTCTCAAATGCTCACAAGAGGTCTCTATTTATACTAATCCCAAGGTCTAGGGTCATAAATGTTGAACTTGGCCTCCAAGGAGCTTTGAAGGGACTAGAATACACCAAGGAAGGACCTAGAAATGTTTGGATACAATGAGGAATCTTAATGATGAAGAAATGGAAGACAAGGTCTCCTAAGCTAATCGATTTCCTGTCCAGCCAATCCGCTGGTCTCCGTGACATCTATCCAGCCGAATCGGTTGCGGGCAGTGACTGGTCGGCTGATCCCTCTTCAACAGTCTAATTTCAAAGGCATCCAACCGAATCGGTTGCAGGCAGCAACCGATCGGCTGGTCTTCTTGCTTAGACAGATCTTGGACTTTTTGCTTGATTCTGGCTCGTGGCTCTTGATTCTTCATCCAAACTTGATCTTCTTCGATACTTGGAATGTTGAATCATGCTTGACTGAAATGGAAATCTTCTTTTATCTAATATTCTTTTACTTTTCCTTCCGTTTCCCTGCACTTGGTTACATATACTAGACGAACGCCCTTTGATACGATTAAGCACTAAAAACATATGAATATAACCAAAGAACATATACAAAAGCACGAATAACGCTACTGAAAACATGTACAATCTGAGCGTTATCGAATTCCCTCACACATGAACTTTGCTTGCCCTCAAGCAAATCTAGAATTGAAATAAAATATCCAACTGGTACAAGAACATGATTGAGAAAAATACAATGCAAATCTACCAAGTACGAGTACAAGATAAGATTCATCGTGTTAGCTTTAAAGGATGAAAATTCAAGATGTTTGACAATATCCAATGATTTTCTTGCACAATTAACATTTCAAAACCCTCATGAAAAAGAAACGAAATATAATTCATTTAATCACTCAATTTTAGGTGGAGTAAACAAGATAAATCACACTCATTGCTCAGTCATGATTTGATTATTACCATAAGATTTTACAAGAAACAAAACTCCACCGACGTGGCGTGAGCACCGAGTGTAAACATCTAAAGAGGACTTTTTATTCGGGTTGAATTGTTTAGGCTTCGGGTAAAGGGTATGGATAAGGCATGGGATTGTTTATGAAATTGGTGTTAAAAGAAAAATAAAGTTGTTGGAATCACTCCTAAAACATATTTCAAGTTTTTGTAATTAACATGTAATAGGTTGCTTAATTAGGCTTTTATGTTAGTATTAATGGCAAGGCTTATGTAGAAAGCCCATAAGCCTTGACCCAAGCCCAATAAGGAAAGGAAGGGAACTTGTGTGTTGCCCTAGTTCCTTTGCCTATAAATAATGTTGTAAACCTTGATTTGAAGGTTGGTTGTTCACTTTTACACATTTCCTACGCCTAAAGGTTTATAGTCATTCATGTGTTTGTGTATTGTGTGTTCATCCGATCACTTCTCTTATCTATTTCTAACATATTGATGCTTGTGTTACAATATGCTGACCTAACAGTGGTATCATTCGCCATCTAGTTGGGTGAAACTGTTGGGATATAAAAGACAAAGTACTGAAGAAAGTCAAAGTGCTGAAGATAGTCAAAGTATTGCTTAATTAAAGTCAAAGTACTGCAAAGCTAAAGAACTGCTATATCATTTATGGAAAGTTATGTTTATTTAGAATATTCTTAGAATTAGTATTACTTGTCGTACAAGAATTGTAATTTTAAACCGACTAGGGTACTCCTTATGTCTATAAAAGGACCCCTAGATTGGCATTAGAGATACGTGATTTAGAATTTACAAAGTACGATATTAGAGTTATTAGGTTGTTAGTGAATCTGTATCAAGGTGTTCAAAGTATTAATAAAATCGTTGAAGTTTAAGTTATTCTTCTTAGCTTTATTAAAGTAGTTTCCATACTTAGTAGAGTAATATCGTTGTTTCATTGTTAGTAACTTAGGATTTATCCGAGGTTGCTAAGCCATTACAAGCTACATAGTTAGTTTGGTCATAGTATATCGATCCAACAAGTGGTATCGAGCTTGTGTGGAAACTCGATTAAGAAGAAACTCTTAAAACCGATTTAACTACAAAACCTAAAGTCGTCGATCGAAGCCGCACCACCCCATCCATCACCTCACTCAATTCCTATCATCAAGAAGGAGAATATGATCTCGGAGCATGAAGATGAGGCAAGACATTGCTATTACGGACATCATGCAATCGTGGAATGTAATTGTCAATGGTAATGTAGTTCTTGAAGAACCCGTAGAAGTTCTGGACAACCTAAACCACCTAAGCCTACCTTGCCAGCCTACAAGAAGAAATCAAGAAAAGGCTCTCAACATACATTGTCTCGCTATTCCCGATGGTCACCTACTCAAGTTCCATGATGCTAAGGATGCAAAACAACTATGGGCTGCTCTCAAGACAAGATTTGGAGGTAATGATGCTTCCAAGAAGATGCATAGAAATCTGTTGAAGCAACAGTTTGAAACTTTCACTGTTGGTGAAAGAGAAGGTCTTGATGCTGCATATGACAGATTCCAAAATCTCCTTAATATGCTAGAGTTATACAAAGCAGAGGTATATGTTGAAGATGGAAACCTGAAGTTCTTAAGAAGTTTGCCATCCGTATGGCATGTGATTGCTACTATGATAAGAGGACAACCTGGTTTGGACACTATGGACTTTGATGATCTTTACAACCACTTAAAGGTGTATGAGCATGAAAGTTCAAAATCTCACAGCATTGCTTTTGTGTCTTCTGAAAATAGAAGCAGTACTTCCACTAAAAGTACTGCTTATCCTGCTCAAAATACTGTTGGTGATAAACAGCATATCTACACAACCATGACTACCCCCACCTCATCACCAACAAACAACATCCACTCTGATGAAGTTGTATGTTCCTTCTTCGCTCAACAAGCCACTTTACCTGTTAATTATGAAGAAGATTTGTCACAAATTGAAGAGGATGCTCTTGAAGAAATTGATATAAGGTGGCAAGTCGCCATGATCGTTGCAAGGATCAAGAAGTTAATGAACAAAACAGGAAGAGGCATTGACTTCAAACCCAAACAGGGTATAAGGTTTGACAAATCCAAGATTGAATGCTTTAATTGTCAAAGGACTGGACATTTTGCAAGAGAATGCAAGTTTGCTAAATATCAGGCAAATAGGATGATTGAGAAACCCAAGCTTGAAATAAGGGAAATTCCTATTACTGAACCAAAACCAAAAGCTTGGTTGCTCAAGAAAATCTATCAGAGGTTGACTAGAGTGCTGAATTTAATGATGAACCAGTAACCTACTCTATGGTCGCAGTGGAAGAGTTTGATTGGAGCACAGCTTTTGATGAGGAACCAGGATTTGCTTTAGGATCAAGAGATGACCTTGGAAGCTTTGATTGGAGCATGGAAAGTGAAGAAGAACTTGTTCTACTCGCTATGGTAGCTACTTCACCAAGTTCACCCACTATCTCTGAGGTATGCTCTAAGTGTAATGATTTTTATCAAAAAAGTGCTTAAAGATTATGTAACTGAAAGAGATAATTGTAGAAGGGCTAGGTCTGAGGTAGCTGGTTATCAAATAACTTTAGAGTCAATGGAAGCCAAAATAATAACTCGTGAAAATAATGAAATGGCTTGGGCAGAAAAATATGAGCAACATGATTATCAATTAAAATTAAGTGAATGGAAGTTAGGATGTAAGGTTTCTGAACTTGAAAAGTTGACTAAAGAAAGGGATGATTTGTTAGAGAAATTTGCTAGTTGGAAAGAATATGGCCTTTCACATGTTAGTTTTGTTGAAAAACAGAAAATATCACACATTAAAACTGGCCTAGGTTTTGGTATGGAATTTAGTAGTACAGAAGAGAACCCACCTAGTGATAAGGAATGTCACACCCCCAAAATACCTGTTTTGCAGCGGAATGTAATACCTGGGGAATGACTGTCATAGCATCACAGTTACAGTTATATTGAACGACCTAAAGTGTCGTTTGATATAATAAAACATTCAGAGTTTATAAAAGATAGGTCCCAATTGATAGTCAACATGTACGGAAATAAGTTTGATACAAGTCAAACAATGTTTTAAAAATGTATAAATTCCACGTGAGACGCGTCGTCACCGCGACTCTATGATAAGTCCACATGCATGCCATGAAGTATATGCCTTAGATACCTGAAAATACATTGCTAAAAGTGTCAACACAAAGGTTGAGTGAGTTCATAGGTTTATGAAAATGTTTTATACGACTACCATAAGTATAGGCCATGTATGACAAATATGTCACATAAAAATGTTACAATTGCTATAAGCACATGACACCGAAGCTAGACTGATCATGATGTTCGCCCCAACAGAGTGTTTTGCCAAACAACTCAAATAATGATATTAAATGAAATGCATCCGTTTGACCAGTTGGGACCACCAACCCGGATGGAGGAGTCACCCTCAATAGATCTATTCACTCACCCTCGCTTCTTCCAGAATTAATGGTTCATGATTATAAAATGGGGACATTCAATTGGGAATGAGGTAACTTAAGCAATGTAAATGAATTTGATATACTTGGGCTCGTAATAAAATGATGTGCAATGTATTCTCCCCCGTAGGTTTGAAAATACAGTATAAACTTGAATAAAACGGGGCTATGAAACTCACTTGATACAATGATATGATGGCAAAAGTGGATACACTGAAATGAGGCGCAATCTCTAATCGCGACCTATTATGAATGATATGATCTAATATAAGTCATGATGTAATGTTATGCATGCAAACTCATATGATATCCATACCACTCGTGCATTTTTGAAAATAAAGTTTATCGTCGAAAAATAAGTTTATAACGTATTGTAAAATTATAAATTACTTTATAAGTACTTACGTTGAAATGATATCCTACGATAGTCATTTAGTAGTTTATTAATGAATTATAGTTTTTCGTCGTAAAACAATACACTTTGACAATTCATGAAAATGGCTAAATGACCTCGAAAAGCTAGTCGTAAAATAGTGAATATCGAGTGTTAGGAAACAAACTCAATGGTTTTGGAAAACTTGTCACATTATCTAAAAGTCTTAGCATTTAACTTTTGATCATAGTGGTCTTGATCATAGAGAAAAATATAGATGAAGTAGGGTGGTCGGACTAAAAATATTGTTTAAGGTTAGTTTTCGGCAAAGTTTGAGTGACCGTATTTTATTCGTTACAACTCCGTTTGACGAACGGTTGAACATTTTGGAAAAAAGGCTAGGTGAACTCACTTTTACTAGAAGACATCGTTTTCTCAAAAGTATTCTATCGATGTGAAAAACGACTCCAAACGCGTGTAACTTAGTCTTTATAAGTCCGTTTTCTACGTTTTATATATCCTTGGTTTCGTATTAATGTATACTAATATATTTTTGATAAATCGACTCATTTAGATAACGCTTAAAACTCATTTTTGCCCCTTAAAAATACCTTAACAGCTTTGAATTATTCAGAAAATATGTTTTCGTCGTTAAACTTGAAAATAGCGTAACTTCTTCGTTATAAATCCGTTTTAACCCGTTCAAGCGACCACGGTTTTGTTTTATAGTCTAGTTTTTGAATATCTACACAAAATAATCCTTGACCTGATGAAATTTCCAGATTTTACAAAAACGATCAGACCTCAATTTTAAGTTGTCGATAATGATTTTTCTAGCGTAATACTTGTTTCAATCACTTCAAATCAACACCAAATCTATTCTAAACCTACCATACACCTTCTTAGGGTGCCATGGGTTCCTAAACATCATCAATAATGATATGTTCCATGGGAATAATTATAGGATAGTTAATACTCATTATAAGTAATAAAAACAAGTAAAAAGTGGTATGATTCATAGTATATTTGCATTTTTCTCTTACTAGATCATAAAAATACATCAAGTAAATGTTTAAAAGAGTAGGAAAAGTATTAGTAACTTACAATGATTGAAGAGTTTTTGTTGCAAATATACCTAATTAATCTTGATGTTTTTATTTCAAAACCTAAACTAGATTACTACTAAGGCTTGATTAATACTTGAAGCTTGAAAAATAAATTTGTCTCTTCTTCTTCTTGCCTTGGCCGAATTTTTAGAAATGAAATGGGAGATTTTGAGTTCATTTTCACCTTTGCAAAGTGTTGTGTATGTGTTTTGTTTAGCAAATATCTTGTATAACATATGCCTAGTCATGATAAATATTATGTGTACATTTTTAGTAGAAAAATTCAATTTTGTTACCTATTGTGACTAGGGGGGGGGCAGCAATGGGATAAGATGGGGAAAAGGTGATGAATTTTGATGACTAAATGGTATTTAAGTGTAAGTATAATGTGTATTTGATACATATAATTAATTATTTAGTATAGCGTTAGCTAGAAATCGATTTTGACTGAACAAAATAAAATATATCGAAGTCATAAAATTATAAAATACATTTCTTACAAGAATTGAGTGAAATGATAATTATCGAGTAGTATTTACGAAAACCGTCGTAAATATATTTATATAACAATTTATATACAAAATATATTCAAAACATCGGGTAAACTAATATTATAATTTTTATAGTCATAAAATGAGTATAAAAATATATCAGGATAATTATTAGAAGTGTCGGATCAAATATTCAAAATAAATGATTATACGATAGCGTTTATTTAATAGGAAAATATACGCGTTAATGAAATATGCAAACCCATGCATAAACTGATATGACAATGATGTTACTGATGATATGTAGACTAACTCTAGTCTATATGAAATGTTCTCAATGATGTTCCATGAATACGCAGCTTAACCCTCCAGGTTACGCGTATTTGTTACTCGTAAACCTAGTTTACGAAAAATGATGAATAGTGACTCATGATTTTTCTCCGTGATGAATAGTGTTTCGTGAATAGTAAAATTTTGAAATAACCTCTCAAAGTCTCAAACCGACTTCAAAAATGATAAATAGTAAAATGATGAATAGTAAGCGGTGAATAGTTAATTCCCGAGATGAATAGTGAAATTTTCAAAGTTTGAGAAATGACCTGAAATTACGAGTTGTCACATTCGCCCACCCAAAAAAGAATTCAGTCCATGAATTCAGTCCATGTTGGTTTCTACGGTGTTATTTGTGAAATGGTGAGGATATTTGAGTCGTGAAATGTGTTAAGTAAATTGGCGAGTTCTGACAGAAGATCAAGTTTGTATGCTAAGGGATATACTCTATCCGGAATCTTAAATAACCCAATGTACCTCGAGTTTAACTTCCCGCATTTTCTGAATCGTACCACGCCTTTCCAAGGCGAGACTTTCAACATAACTCTGTTGCCAACTTGAATTTATAATGGTTTGCGACTTATGAAACACATTTCCAATATTTTGCGTCGTATGTCGACGTAGCTTTTCTATCTATTTGTTGTTGCTTGTAACTGATTCTTGATCTATACGATTTCTTTGCTGTTTCATGAATAAGTTATGGACTAGTGTGTTGGACTTTCCTGATTTTTGGCTTGTTAATAGGTGATTGATATCTCAACCATGGAGTGCCTCAAAGGGTGTAGTCAGTATGTTCATGTGATAATTATTGTTGTAAGGGAACTTGTTCGATGAAGAATGATTTACCTAATCATTTCCAGAAAATCACACATGCTTTGTGTATATCTTCTGATGTTTGAATCGTTCTCTCGTTCTGATCATAGTCACATAAATCGCTCAATGGCCCACGATTTGCGATCTGGATCGTCCGTTCCCAAACGGGTACGAATCGCATTCCAAACGCCCAATGGATCACGTTCAATTTGCCCATCAATTCGCGTTCGAAACAGTGGTCAACGCCGTTCCATGTTGATGGTCAGATAGAACCAATCGGGCTTCAAATCGGATTTAGGAACGCGTTTTACAACGAATTAGCCCATAAAGGATACGTTTCTTGTATTATTCAACTGGGATACACCGATTTTTATTTATGGAAGCCATGAAAGAACTGGTATAGTAAGGAAAAAAAACACAGTAAACGAAAAAGAAAGAGAATAAAAAAGTAGTAGAGCTCTTTTGTTTTGTAGTGCAATGCTATCACGTGGGTTGGGTGACAAAGTACAAATAGGGAGGTCCTTTCTCTAATATGTTTTTTATATTTTATGGAGTAGCTTGTTTTTTATTTTTTGTTTGTGATTATTTTCTTAATTTTATTTAACATAGACGTATAAACTGACATTCTTTCACTAAAATGTTTGTTGGGAAGATAATTTAATGGTTAAGAGTTTTTAATTAATGATTATAAGTCATATTTGTTTAAATTTTTGAATCTCGTGTCATATTTTTTTGAAAGATAATTTTCCATACACTAACATATTATAGAATATATAAACGTTTCTCCGCCGTACCCGTTTCTTGAATTTTAAGAAGTTGCCGTTTTCCGGTACCCGTATTCGTACCCGTTGATTTCACACTTTTCAAGCATTAATGATGATTATATGGGAAACTAATATTATTACATATTGGGTACACCGTACCATGTTATATGGTACATCGTACCGAAGCGATCCGGAATGAGCCTACCCCCTAGCGTATCGAATTTTAGAAAGTGGCGATCTGCGTTCCCGATCCTCATTCCCGTACCGGAGCATACCGCGATCTATGTGACATTGGTTCTGATCATTGAGCTAAGGATCATAGGCGGTACCCATGTCCCAGTAGGTTTCATTGGAATCTTGAAATGATTGTCAGAAGTCTAAGGTGAATCGGCTACCTTATATTAGGTATAATTGAAATTGATACCACGTGTCTCATGACAAATTCCAAAATGTCAAGTATGTCGAAAAGGGCATTATTGTAAAGAATAGATTATGGGTAACAGTTGTGATTCCTCGCGTTTCTAGTTCTAGCGAATGTCATGACTTGAGTCTTCCTTGCCTAAGGTGCTTAGTCTCCATTACTAAAATGTTCATTGTTTGATGGTGTCTCTCTTAATTTCTCTTATCGAAATGTTTCTACGCTCTATGTTGCCAAGTCACAAAACCTTAAATATTCAAGTGATGTGGTGTGGTGGTTGATTTTCAAGATTTGTTCCGATATTGAGTGCTTCTAAAATAGTTCATTACTGAGATTGTTATCACGCTGGCAAAAACATAGATATCAGCTCATACTATGTCGAAGAATGTTTGTTCTGATTTCACTTGTAGATGGAGAGTCATTGATTGTCCGATATGTTCAGACCTGTTGCATCTCTTGATATGGAAGTGAGGTTATCTAGAATTTCTAGGGAACACAATGCCTTAGGGGAATTTTATATCGATAACCTTAATTTAACTCAATTATCCTTTGAGGGAAACTCATTGTAGGGAAGTTCACATATTGTTGAGGCCATGTTTAATGGAATGTTCTGTAGTTTCAGTTAGGAGGCTTGGTTTATTTCTACAGTGTTGCTTAGTGTGTATTCGCTTTGTACTAAATCTTGTAACTCGGTCTAGTTGATACTTTTGAAAAAGAATTTGGCTTCCAGTCCAAAGATAGTGGTTCGAATTGTCTCGTGATGTCTTAAGATTTCTGTCGAGTTTTGAATCAACTTACTACATACCAATGTTATTTAGCCACTATACTTTTTGTAGTATAGTGGTAAGTATACTTTTTGTAGTATAGTGGTAAGTATACTTTTTGTAGCTTAAGATTTCTGTCAAGTTTTGAGTCTTTTTTAGTGTCTAATTTTCTGTTTTTATTTCAGCTTTGTAGTCTTATTTTAATGCTTATTTTGCTGTCTTAAAGTTTCTTGTACTCAGTTTTTATTAATAAAATTGTTTCATTTACATTTCGGACCAAAAAGTATGCTTATGTTTATTATTCATAATGGTTGATTAGTTCTTGTTCTATTCTCATAAGCTCATGAAAGCTTCTCTATAGCTTATTGTGAGTATATATTAGTATTCATAAAAGTCTTTTCAGTTTTATAAGTTTTCCATTTAAAAAATCCAAAAAAAAAAAAAAAAAAAAAAAGTCAAAAGTGCTTATTAGCTTATTTTTCTGTTTTTTCTGCTCTTTAATGCTTATTATAATCTAAAACTACTTTTCGTTTCATTAGTTTAGTTTATATACAATTTTTTCAAGTTTTCAAGTTTTCAAAATCAAAATTCTAGCTTTTAGATAGCTCATCTATAGTGCTTATTTTCAGTTTATAATCACTTTCTAAGTCATTTTACAGCTTATTTAATATTTTCCTTTCTAAATCAAAGTTTGAAAAATCCGTTTCATTTATAAAATCTCCAAACACCACCATAAAGGGGTGTTTGGCGTAAGTAGCATTTTTAAATTTTGGTCATTTGTAGCTTTTTAGTTAAGTTGTTTAAGCTTTGTGTGAAGTTAAAAAGTAGTTTTTAAATCATATTAAGTAGTTTCATCAAGCTTTTGGTCACTTTAGTCATTTGTCCAAAATTTGTAGTATAAAAAGCTTTATAACAGCCCTAGTGCATAATCCAGTTAAGGTCCTTCTTAGTTAATGTTTTAGTGTCATTAGAAGTCACTTTGGTCTGTTTTTAGATTCTGAGTTAGTGTCAAGATTGGTCAAAGCTTTTGGGTCAGTTTGGGTCAGTTTGGGTTTTCTGTCAAAATTTTGCCAAAACAGCCAAACCATCATTTTCACACAGTAGTTTTAGCTATTTTTAATTGTCATAAAAATTTTTAAAAATTAAAAATAGCAACTTTAATATATAGTCTTACTTTTCCCAAAAGGAAAAAATTCAAAAAAATCGTTTACTAGGTCTGCTAGGTGTCTTAAAATGGTGCTTCGTTGAGTTTTGTCCAAAGTCAGTTTTCGCTAAATTTTCAATCAGCTTTTTAACCCACTTTTAGTTGTTTTAAAAATTTGTAAAAATTAAAAATATCATTTTCAATAGCTTGTTTCACTTCCCTCAAAAGGAAAAAATTCAAAAAAATCTTTTACCTAGTCTACTATAAGCTTGAAAACCACCCTTTTACATCGAGTCTCACGTCCCAACAATGAGACTTATGTGCTTATTTGTTTAAGTTTGTGCTTATTTGCCTTAGGTACTGCTTATCTAGGACTCCCTTTAGCTTATTAGGTTGCTTTAGACTATATTAGCTTATCCCTTTTAGCTTATTCCCCTAGCTTATTTTCCTTAGTATCCTTTAAATAATCCTTTAGCTTATTTCCCCTTTAGCCTTAGCTTATTGCATGTTCCCCTAGCTTAATTCTGCTCCCCTAAGTTTTCTTTAGCTCCCTTTAGCTTAGGACTTATCCATAATAGCTTATTGCTCCCTTTAGCTTATTTTTAGAGTGCTTATTTGTAACTGCTTGCTCCCAAAGTGCTTATTCAGTCCTATTAAGTTGCATTTGATAATTTTCCCAGACTTAGAATAATATTTAGGACTTTTATGGAGAATTTCATATTTTTCCAACACTGTTTGCTATTTTTGTCATTTAAAATTAGTTTTTAATACTTTTTAATTAGTGTTTAATACAAATAATTCAGAAAAGGTTCCAAAAAATATGTTTTCATTTTTCCTAGTTTAATATAAATATTAAAAGCCAAAAAATTATTTTTCCTATTTTTCCTAGTTAAAATATTAATTTTTAGCAATTAAATTAATTTTAATAGTTTTTAACTCATATAAATTAGATAAATCATCAAAAAAATACAAAATCAATTTTCAAAAGTTTCTTTAGTTATTTTAGATTTTTAAAAATTAGTTTCATAATTTTCACATTTATTTTCATCATTTTTACATATTTAGCTTTAAATTAGAATTTATAAATTAGTTTTGATTTCAAATAAATTCAAGAAAAATCATAAAAATTAGTTTTAAATCTTAGTTAACTTTTAAATTGCACTTTTAGTTTAAAATTAATTTTAGATCATATTTGGGATTTAGATTAGACGTAGTTGCATTTTATTTATGTTTCATTTATTACGTTTTAGTTTAATTTGCGTATTTAGGATTCCCCGTAGTGTAATTACCCTTTCCCATTTACCGTAGTTTAGATAAAACAAAATCAACAATCTAAAACATCGAGCATTTTAATAACGAACCAAAAACAACGTTGTCCATTCACACCTCGTTGGGACACGACTCGGATTTCCTAATCCGATATCACTTATCACTCACGGGATTTGATTCACTATCCTTTTTCCTAAGAGGTTTAAATCGATCCTTGTGTTTATTTTTGATATTGATATTGTATACTTTCTCCATACACACCACCCTTAACCTACACGAACCAAATTTTGGCGCCGCTGCCGGGGATCGAACCCGGGTCACCCGCGTGACAGGCGGGAATAATTAACACTATACTACAAAAAGTATAGTCCTTTCATTGTTTTCTTGTACCTAGGAATCCTCCTCATAGATGGTATAGAAAGTCTTTCCTAAAAAGGTCACTGGTAAAATTTCAACTTATCGGTTGAGTGAGTGATGAATGGCGTAGGTATCTATAGAGTGTTAACAAAAGAAATGTTTATGAACAAATTATCTGATTACAAAGCTTTGCTTTTGAATGAAGATTGTTTTAGGAAGTTTGAAATGATGCTTGTTTCTTTCATGACATAATCTTTCCTGAATTATACATAGGTGATCAGGCTATGTATAATCGAGGACAAATGATGTGATGCTTGGTTTTGTCGAAATGGTATTATGTTTCTCCGAAGTTTTAGATGGTATTCAACGTGTTGTTTTGTAAAATAATGGCTCAAACAATTTTTCACAGTAACATGAAAATCGTTTCGCGTAATGGTAGTAAATAGTTGATAGAATGACTGAAAATCAATTTATAGGGTGATAACAAAACAACTTGTTTTAGAATTCTGTGAAACAATTTTCCTAAGATGGTAGTAAAATATCTTGAAATAAAATTATGTGAAATAATTTCATGAAGTGGTAGCAAAATAGCTTGAAATAAAATTTGTTGAATGGTTTGTAGGATACACGGGAGAACCACATAGAATGGTAATAGTCTCCTAATTGGTCAAGAATAAAGTTGCTCTAATCCCTAGTAAGATAGCGGTATATTGTTGCGAAATGATTAAAAAAATTGGGCAATTGGAATAGGGAGTGAAATAAATAAAGGTTGTGATTATCGTAGAGATAATAAAGGATAAAGATTACATTAGATAGAAAGGTACTTATTATCTGTTCTTATTGATGGTCTAATCATGTCTCAAGTGTAGAAGCGAGGTCGCCTAGCAAAGAACACTGGAAACTCTCACCGTCCTCAAACCTACAAGATGGTGTAGTGTCTATAGTCTTAGTGATAGATGGTAATGGTGTGTCAAATCATGCACGCTTCCCAAGCTGCAAGTCATATGTATGAGTAGTGTCAATGAGATGTGATGGTACGGATGGTGATCTAGATAGTAATGATGATGATGATGATGGAAATCCTAGTAGTGATTTAGGAAATAATGGTGATGATGGTGAATGAAATACTACCCTCTTTCATGTTGTCCCGCGATGTTTCAAAGGTAAAGCTAGAGTATGCACTATTGGATGACTAATAGTGGTATGAGTAGTTGATGGTGATGGTAGTACATGAGTAGCGGGTGATCTAAGAGTGGGGGTAAGAGAATGTACTTTCTTCCTTGCAGTAAGCATCCTAATAGGTCCATTAAGACTAAGCCTATAAGTCCTACCAAATGGTATGATTTGTCCCGACAGAATGATAGGAATTGGCTTGTTCCTACGACGAATTGATGGTGACAGTGGTGGTGTAGGTGCAACTTTGTCCTCCTCAAAGGGTTCAGTCTCAGTATCGGATAATATGAGTGTTGAGTCTGGTGTAGAGCCAACTGATGTTAAAACTATAATAGGTAATGACAAGGTATCCTCCATGTCAGAGTCTGATGTGAGTATGATGGGATGGGTATCTTAAAGGCATCAATGTGACAATCGATTTGAAATGAAAGTAAATAACTCGCAAAATGTGCGTATAAAACCGCATGTATAATGAATATGCACTTATGATGAAATGATGAGATGCTATGATGATGTAGTTATAGTCTAGGGTCAATGATACAACCTAGTTCTCTATAACTCTTGCTCGATGCCAATCTGTCACACCCCAAAATAAGCTGCTTTGCGTGAATGGAATACCGGGAATGACCGTCATAGCATCACGATTCTGAGTTATATTGAACGACCTAAAGTGTCGTTTGAAAATACATCGTTTGATATAATAAAACATTCGAGTTTTAATTGATAGTCAACATGTACGGAAATAAGTTTGATACAAGTCAAACGATGTTTTAAAAATGTATAAATTCCATGTGAGACGCGTCGTCACCGCGACTCTATGATAATTCCACATGCATGCCATGAAGTATATGCCTTAGATACCTGAAAATACATTGCTAAAAGTGTCAACACAAAGGTTGAGTGAGTTCATAGGTTTATGAAAATGTTTTATACGACTACCACAAGTATAGGCCATGTATGACAAATATGTCACATAAAAAATGTTACAATTGCTATAAGCACATGACACCGAAGCTAGACTGATCATGATGTTCGCCCCAATATAGTGTTTTGCCAAACAACTCAAATAATGATATTAAATGAAATACATCCGTTTGACCAGTTGGGACCACCAACCTGGATGGAGGAGTCACCCTCAATAGATCTATTCACTCACCCTCGCTTCTTCCGGAATTAACGGTTCATGATTATGAAATGGGGACATTCAATTGGCAATGAGGTAACTTAAGCAATGTAAATTAATTTGATATACTTGGGCTCGTAATAAAATGATGTGCAATGTATTCTCCCCCGTAGGTTTGAAAATAAAGTATAAACTTGAATAAAACGGGGCTATGAAAACTCACTTGATATAATGATATGATGGCAAAAGTGGATACACTGAAATGAGGCGCAATCTCTAACCGCGACCTATTATGAATGATATGATCTAATATAAGTCATGATGTAATGTTATGCATGCAAACTCATATGATATCCATACCACTCATGCATTTTTGAAAATAAAGTTTATCGTCGAAAAATAAGTTTATAACGTATTGTCAAATTATAAATTACTTTATAAGTACTTACGTTGAAATGATATCCTACGATAGTCATTTAGTGATTTATTAAGGAATTACTGTTTTTCGTCGTAAAACAATACACTTTGACAATTCATGAAAATGGCTAAATGACCTCGAAAAGCTAGTTGTAAAATAGTGAATATCGAGTGTTAGGAAACAAACTCAATGGTTTTGGAAAACTTGTCACATTATCTAAAAGTCTTAGCATTTAACTTTTGATCATAGAGGTCTCGATCATAGAGAAAAATATAGATGAAGTAGGGTGGTCGGACTAAAAATATTGTTTAAGGTTAGTTTTCGGCAAAGTTTGAGCGACCGTATTTTATTCGTTACAACTCCGTTTGACGAACGGTTGAACATTTTGGAAAATAGGCTAGGTGAACTCACTTTTACTAGAAGACATCATTTTCTCAAAAGTATTCTATCGATGTGAAAAACGACTCCAAACATGGTTATTTGCGACAACAATTTTGACTAATAGAAAATAGACTAAAATACACCGTTGGTCCCTAAACTTGTATCGAAGGATCGCGATGGGACGAAACCGGGCATAATCATCGCCACGGGTCCAAACAGTAGCCATTAAATGCCAGATTGGTCCCTTGACCAAGTCAAACTCTGATTTTTGTTTTGTAGTCGAGGGTATTTTAGTCCATACACATTTATACTTTTATAACACATTTATATTTTACCCCTTCATCTTTCATCCTCTTCATCATCTACCAAAATCATTCATCTCCCAACATCATCATCTCCCAACAATCATCCCGGAAAATTTCATCCGTGTAGAAACAAGATGTGTCTTTCCAAAGAACGCAAAAAGTAAGTAAATATTATCGCTTTTACTTGTTATTCACATAACAAAATTGTATACAAATCTCTTTCAAAAGTTTGTTTATCAAGCTTTTAGTTTCTAAGAATAAATTACTTATAAGAATCGCTATTCTTTTTGTGTCTGCAGCGGTAGTAGCAGGGAAGGAGACCGAGCTTTTAATTGGAATGAAAAATGAGGTAACATTTTGTTCATTCAGTATTGTTTTAGTTGCTTTTCTTTTTTTAACATAAGTATTTTATTCATTCACTTTTACTCGATTTGCCATTGTTAATGAATCAAATTGTTTATGTCAATGTTAGTTGTGACTCGCATATGCAAAAGCGATCTCACTTGCTATCGTTTCTTGATGATTAGGGACCAAGATGTGAAGGTTCTTGCGGTTCATGCTAGTGTACACTTGCCTTTTGATCACCGTATCTTTGGTTCGTAATCTATCTACGATGGTAATACTAGTGCTTTCAAAAATCTTATACGCTTGAGCAAATTATATCTCCTAATTGTGGTTAATTGAGTTCCAAGAATTATTTTCCGTTTGAGTTTTACAAGTACCTATATAACTTGAAACAAAGAATAGCACATCCAAACTCTTATCACCGATTTAATTACAACTCATTTAGTAATCTGTTATGTAATATCATATATCCAATTTTAAAACACACACCCAAACACCCCGTAATCTATGTTTACATCTATCTAATAGACATGCATTATAGCATGATGTCTTGAACTCTTGCTCAAACAAGCACTTTGATGGAAAAATTATCTTTTTTTCCCTTCATTTTGGAACGCCTTATATAAATTATATATATGTGTTTGGATTATGTTATTACACGCTCATGATATTTATCTTTGCAGCATTCAACAATGCAACTGCTCCTCCTTCGCTTTGTCAAGAAATTCTTACGTGTAGATTTATCACTATGACTACAATTGTTCAAAAACATGGTTAGGTATATATGACCGTAAATCAGAGCGCTAATAAGCATGTTTTTGTTATTGCAGTCGGAACATTTGATCTTGTTGGAACAATAGTTTATGAGATTGATCGCCACTGCACTAAAACACATTTTACAATGGTACCATTGAAGTCACCGCCGGTGGCTTTGTTATCGTGGAAACAAGTGTTTCTAGTTTCCCTTGAATAGCTCTTCTTGCCTTTTCCGGTCCGTGGGTTCATGGTCAAATACAAAACCCGCCCAAGGTATGTTTACACCCATGATTTGGTTCTCAGATGCAAAATTTGGAGAAATAGGTGGTTTGGGGAACAAGTTAAAATGGTTTTGGTCTAATGGAGCCGATGTTAATAATCTTTGTAGATAGAAATAGTGACATGTGTGTCATGTATAATTTATGTATTATCATTGAGGTGTTTAGTCTAGCTTTTGTAAGCTATAACCCTCTGCTGCTTATTACTCAGAAAACAAAGAGGGCGCCAAAGGTGGAAACCGGAACTCGGAATGTCGATGCATCTATGGATGAGTGGTTGGAGGTTGGTACCTCTCACTTAAAAGCTTACCTAGTTCACAAAATCTATCTTCATTTCTTTTAGGCTCATTTAGATTTAAATTATATCAAGTTTTTTTAGCTCTCGACCTTTTAAAGTACTATACATGATGGTTATGTGGCGAACGAACTGTGGGTGGGTTGGGTATAACTGGTCACATTTATTCAGGTAACTTACATTGACCCTTTTTTTTGTCAAGTTTTGCTAACTTCATTAAATAGTTAACTGTAATGAATCTATGATCACTAAAAAATTAGATTATTGGAATGATAATCTACAAGCATTTGAGTTTATGTTCAACGGGTTGACTGTAATGAATATACCAACATTAATGCCAAAAAACACTATAGTTTGCCATATTTAAACCATCATTTTCTAGGAAATGGAAAAAAGCACCACACTTTGCAAAAATGAGGGATTAGGGATGAAAAACCACCAGTTTATTGGATGGTAGTTTTCTGCGTTTATTCGTCCATAGCTTGTCCAATGTTATCAAAAGCTAGCAAACTATAGTATTTTTGGCGGGTTTGCCTGTTTGGGTTTTTTGCTTATTCTGTAAAAGACATGCAAAAAGACCAAAAACCAAATAAGCTTCATTAACGTATCCAATCTAGTCAATGCTAATAGGTTTTATGCTAAGATATGATGGTGAAAAGGTAGTTTATTCCTAAAAAAGCATTTTGGAATAAGCAGGTCATGCATCTGGATATTCTGTATTTAGGATGATTGACTAATTGATGGTTTATGTTTTCGTGGAACCGCTACACTCAATCAAAGGCCGCAAGTCAAAGAAGAAGAAGTAGATCTGTTTAGCATAAAGAATAGATTCTTGTAAGTTATGTTTAGTTGAGAAACGCCATCGAGACAAGTATACCTACTACATCGTTGTAGAATGAGGGACACACTTTTACTTAAATCGCTTTTCTTGAAGATTTTGACATGTTGAGCCACGCTTAACACTCATTTAGTTATTATTTGTTAAACATTTAGCATACTTGTTCACCATCTTATATGTCTTGAGATATCGATCAAGAGTCTCATCAAATTTACCTTGCTAGATTATGTAATGTTTGGATACGATCCACAAAATGTAAATGTAGTGTGAAGACATGAAGTAAATGGTAAGGAACTGGAGTATTTACTTACTTTTGCGTGTTTCTTTGAAAAGACACATCGCTTTCTACACCGGATGAAATTTTCCGTGATGATTGTTGGGGAGATGATGATGTTGGGAGATGAATGATTTGGTAGATGATGAAGAGGATGAAAGATGAAGGGTAAAATATAAATGTGTTATAAAAGTATAAATGTGTATGGACTAAAATACCATCGACTACAAAACAAAATCGAGTTTGACTTGGTCAAGGACCAACTGGCATTTAATGGCTACTGCTTGGACCCGTGGCGATGATTATGCCCGGTTTCGCCCCATCGCGATCCTCCGATACAAGTTTAGGGACCAACGATGTATTTTAGTCTGGAAAATATATATAAGTGTTTATACTTGTATAAAATAGTTACGATAACCTTATTTAAACGCGTGTAACTTAGTATTTATAAGTCCGTTTTCTATGTTTTATATATCTTTGGTTTCGTATTAATGTTTACTAATATATTTTTGATAAATCGACTCATTTAGATAACGCTTAAAACTCATTTTTGCCCCTTAAAAATACCTTAACAGTATTGAATTTTTCAGAAAATAAGTTTTCGTCGTTAAACTTGAAAATAGCGTAACTTCTTCGTTATAAATCTGTTTTAACCCGTTCAAGCGACAACGGTTTCGTTTTAAAGTCTATTTTCTGAATATCTAGCCCAAAATAATCCTTGACCTGACAAAATTTCCAGATTTTACAAAAACGATCATACCTCAATTTTAAGTTGTCGATAATGATTTTTCTAGCGTAATACTTGTTTCAATCACTTCAAATCAACACCAAATCTATTCTAAACCTACCATACACCTTCTTAGGGTGTCATGGGTTCCTAAACATCATCAATAATGATATGTTCCAGGGGAATAATTACAGGATAGTTAATACTCATTATAAGTAATAAAAACAAGTAAAAAGTGGTATGATTCATAGTATATTTGCATGTTTTTCTTATTAGATCATAAAAATACATCAAGTAAATGTTTAAAAGAGTAATAAAAATATTAGTAACTTACTTGAGTGATTGAAGAGTTTTTGTTGCAAATATACCTAATTAATCTTGAGGTTTTTATTTCAAAACCTAAACTAGATTACTACTAAGGCTTGATTAATACTTGAAGCTTGAAAAATAAATTTGTTTCTTCTTCTTCTTGCCTTGGCTGAATTTTTTGAAATGAAATGGGAGAGTTTGAGTTCATTTTCACCTTTGCAAAGTGTTGTGTATGTGTTTTGTTTAGCAAATATCTTGTATAACATATGCCTAGTCATGATAAATATTATGTGTACATTTTTAGTAGAAAAATTCAATTTTGTTACCTATTGTGACTAGGAGGGGGGCGGCAATGGGATAAGATGGGGAAAAGGTGATGAATTTTGATGACTAAATGGTATTTAAGTGTAAGTATAATGTGTATTTGATACATATAATTAATTATTTAGTGTAGCGTTAGCTAGAAATCGATTTTAACGGAACAAAATAAAATATATCGAAGTCATAAAAATTATAAAATACATTTCTTACAAGAATTGAGTGAAATAATAATTATCGCGTAGTATTTACGAAAACCTTCGTAAATATATATATATAACAATTTATATACAAAATAAATTCAAAACATCGGGTAAACTAATATTATAATTTTTATAGTCTTAAAATGAGTATAAAAATATATCAGGATAATTATTGGAAGTGTCGAATCAAATATTCAAAATAAATGATTATGCGATAGCGTTTATTTAATAGGAAAATATACGCGTTAATGAAATATGCAAACCATGCATAAACTGATATGACAATGATGTTCCTGATGATATGTAGACTAACTCTAGTCTATATGAAATGTTCTCAATAATGTTCCATGAATACGCAGCTTAACCCTCCAGGTTACGCGTATTTGATACTCGTAAACCTAGTTTACGAAAAATGATGAATAGTGACTTATGAATAGTGATTTTTGAAATAACCTCTCAAAGTCTCAAACCGACTTCAAAAATTATGAATAGTAAAATGATGAATAGTAACCGGTGAATAGTAAATTCCCGAGATGAATGGTGAAATTTTCAAAGTTTGAGAAATGACCTGAAATTACGAGTTGTCACAAGGAAAAAATTGATTCAGAGGAGATAGTAACTAGTGATGATGAACTCATTAGCTCAGAAGAAACATCTAGTAATGAGGAATCAATTTGTCAAACGCCTCTTGAATTTAAGAAAGACAAGGGTTATCATGGGGTCCCTCATCCCACTGGTAGTTTTCAACGACTTATGACAGATGTTTCTTGTTTTGGAGTAGACAATTTAGAGTTTAGGAAAAAGCTTACTGGTCAATCTAATTCAGGTCCATCTAGTTCTGAAACCCCAAAAGAAACAGTTGAGAAACCTAAGGATGATAATGTTAAGAGTTCAGTAGCACCTTCAACTCAAAGTACTGCTAAACATTCAGCAGTACCTTCAAGAAAAACTTTTCTAAATACTGCTAAATCTTTTTGGGATAGTTTTGGTCATTCACCAAGAAGACAGGATTGTTTTGATCATAGGACTAAAGGAAGAAATTTTGGGAGTATGGGTAAAAAATTATGCTTTGTTTGTTATAGTCCTGATCATTTGATTAAGGACTGTGACTTTCACTCAGAATATTTAAGAAAATTCCCAAAGACTGAAACTGGCAACCAAAAGCCAAAGGAGAATAAACCAGTTTGGAATCATTCACATAGGGTAAACCATAGTAATTTCTCAAAAGACTATAAGTACCCTCACCAGAGAAGACCTTTTTCAAAACCACCAGTACCCTCAAGCACTTTTCAAGGTACTGGTAAGCCAAAAGTTTCGCAAGCATTACCTTCTCAAAGTACTGCTAGATTTTCACCCGATCAAGGTACTGCTAGCACTTTTTGGAATGGAAGCCCTAGGAGATCTAATTACTATCAATCTAGAAGGCGTTACACCTCACATAGAGTACCTAGATCAAAGAAATCTTCACAAAAAGTTAAAACCAACTGGGTTAAGAAAGAAAGTACTGATGGGGAACAAACAGTACTTTCAGCAAGTAACGGTGAAAAAGGAAATTTTGTTGAAAAAGAAAAAGATAATTTTGATGAAAAAGAGAGTTTTGTTGAAAAACCAACACAAGTTTTGGAACAACCAAAGATAATTGATCATGTGCTTAAAAACAGTGGAGATTACATACTTAAAGAATTTAAGTATGTCACTCCTGAGGGAACACAAGTCAAGAATGGCTTGGGTTCCTAAAATTAAATAACTTTTCATCTTTGTGCGGGGCAACCTGTAAGAGGAGCTTAAAGATCATTTAATTGTTGATAGTGGTTGCTCGAAGCATGACAGAGACAAAGAGATTCTCACGATTTTAGATCTTATTTTGGAGGAAGAGTTGCATTTGGGAATGATCCTAGTGGAGGTAGAATTACCGGCAAAGGAAATATCAAGCGGGAAGCATAGATTTTGAGAATGTTCGTTATGTGAAGGAGCTTAAGTTCAACCTTTGTCGGCCTCTCGATCTGTGACAAGAAGCACCTGTGTTATTCATTGACACATAATGTCTCATTCTTTCCCCTGAGTTCAAGCTTGTTGATGATAACTTGGTAATACTGAGAGTACCAAGAACCAATGATGTGTACAGCCTGGATATGAAGAGTCTTAAATCTTCTTAAAGAGCAACATGTTTAGTAGCAAAGGCAACACTTGAAGAAGCACATTTGTAGCATAGAAGATTAGGCCATGTGAATTTCAAGAATATCAACAAGTTAGTTAAAGGCAATTTAGTTAGAGGTTTACCTTCCAAAACATACAAGAATGATCATTCATGTTTGGCGTGCAAGAAGGGTGAACAACACAAAGCTTCATGCAAGAAGATTGAGGAAATAATTATTAGAGATTGATTGGTGCAAAACCGTCAAGTTATCTCACGCAAGCTAGCCACTTGTGAATGACCAACCGTAAGAAACTCAAAACAAATCACACACCAAATGCAATTAAGATCGAGGAATATAGGAATTCTCGGTCGTTAAGTCCCACGGAGGATGAATTGGTGTATAAACACTTGATCGATGATAGAATGATCACTAAGGATAGTGATCAAGAAGGATATTGATGGAAAATTACCTAAAGAAAAGATCTACAGATTACAGCGACTTAAATGCAAATTAAGAAAACTAAAAAGTTAAAATATATTAAATAAACGCTATCACTATTTTTACAATGATGTTTTTGTGATTTTATAAAATAAAATGACTTAAATAAACTATATTAACTAAAACGTAATCCTAAATTATCTAGAAACGTGGTTTAAAATGAAAACGAGCGTTACGTTTAAAAATTACGTTGGAGCGCAAGCAAAACGTAAAATTTATGAAATAAAAGGCCTACGAATGTAAAACTAATTTTTACGTACTATATGATAAAAGAAAATTTTAGAAAAAGATTTGTATTTTTAGACTTTTATATTTTTATTATGAATTAAATAAGATTTTATACTAATTAAATGTTAAAAATACTAAAACTATTTGGAAAAATCAAACTTTTTATAAAATACTTAATACTAATACAAATTTATAAAAATACAAAACCGAAAAAGCTAGATCGAATAAGTCAGAATAAGCAATTAAGCTCGATAAGCTTAAACCGACAAAGTGGTTATATATTAAGTAGTGTAAATGAAAACCGAAAAGTCCCTAGGCGCTTGGTGTGAGTGTGGTGTGGTGAACTGGTGGCGAGAGATCAAATCCCAAAGAAGGGCAATTTTTTGCAACTTTTTATTTTGGAATTTTCTTCACAAACTTGTTAAGCACAAGAAAATAAGCACTTTTGAAAACTACAACTTTTATGAAAACTGGTAATAAGCTCAGAATAAGCTAAAGTATCTCAACAGTGGACTAGAATGGAAATAAGCACAAGTTAATAAGCTAAATGGCTATTAAGCTGATATATAAGCACTAGCTAATTGAAAATAAGCTATATAACTGTAAATAAGCTAATATGGAAACTAAGAAAACATTTTGACTTAAAAATAAGCACTAAACAACTACAAATAAGCACTAGTATATCTGTTTGCACAGACACCGCAGTGGTTCACTAGGCACCTATTAGCTTAATTTTAAGCAATCAAATAAGCTAAAACCGAAAACAAAGATTGGTACTAACTAGTTGACCGGCTCACTTTTCAAAAGCTAAAGTACTCACAAAGGGATTCATTGTTGAGCTTATGACAAGCTTAAGAAAAATCGAAAACAACCGAGTATAACTCGCTTAATCTTTGAATAAAATGGGACCAACTTATAAGCACTTGCAGCCCTATCTAAAAAGCTACAACCTAAAAACTTAAGCTTGGGACATTGAGATAGCTAGGTTGGCTTTCCAAAGAACCAAAAATTACAGGCTTAAGCTAAATAACAAGCCCTGTGTGAGCTTGAGAAAGTGATAGGCTTACTAATGCACAGGACACATTTTGACTTTTGTTATTAAACTAAAGGTTTGACTTTTATGAACTTTAAATCAATACTAAAGACTAATTATGATATATTAAGCTGTACTAAGGTTATATTAAGCTATGTTAACAACTTTTAAGCTAATATGATGATTTTTCCAACTCAAAATCCCAACAGTAAACTTTCAAGAGGTATAATTTGGAATTTTGACTTTTATTCTCATAAGGACTGGTTTAAATGGCTTGACTGAGTTATTAGACTCTAGTGTGACATGTATCAACAACAAACAATAACACAGCTGGCCTTTAACACAGCAAACTGAACAACTCCAAACACCCTTTTTACAAACTGTTAAGAAGCTTTTCAAAGCTTAACAAAGATTTAGACCATAAACTAGATTACAGACCTCATATAATCATAAATTAAGACTAAATAAATATAAACTAACAGTATTAGCAACATAAAACTTAGGTTTGAGAATTATGCTAATATGACTGTGAAAATGAGTTTCTTATTAACTATCAATTAAAAAGAACAAGCTACTGGTTTAAAGGTTTAAATATACTTAATTATAACTAATGAACATGAACATAAAGAAATTTAAGCTAATGAGCAATCAAAACAGTGAAATGCCAAAATACTTTTTAAAAGCTTACAATTGTTTTCCAGCCAAAGACTATGAACCAGTGATGGAAATCACTCCTAATAGCTTTCCATAAAGCATCTAAACCACAAGCAATCCAAAATAAACACTGCTCCAACCTTCTTGTACCTTGCACCATGGTTTTTTATTTTTAAACTATTTATTTGGTATTTTTGTAAATTTTTATGTTTTTTTATACTAAACTGTTTTTTAAGTATCTAAAAGCTTGAATAAGCTTTATAGGGAGCTTATGTGGGCTTATGAGTCCAGAATAACAACTAATTAACAACATTCACCATTAATGAGATTTTTTAAACTTGAAAAATTGCTTATCTTGAAAACAGAACTTGAAACTTGAAATTGATGTTAACAAAGGTTTTATTTCACTTAAATAACTTGAAATACAAAGCTTAAAGCTTAAACAAACACTGGAATTAAAACTTAAACTAAAAACGACATTAAGATTTAAAATTTACACTCGATAGGTTACAACATTGCTTCCCACTTGATATATAAAGATCTTTTTAGTCCTTTGTCGACCTCTGAACAAATCCCACCTATCCTCAACCATTGATTTAGTCCAGATCATCATAATTGCCAAGTGGCGATTTTGGCGCCAAAAATGTCTTTGAGCAGGTTTTCTGCATTAATGGGTCTTGGATTGATGTGGAGGTGGAGGGGGGAGGTGGAAAGGTGTTTTGGGGTGAGTTGAATTGAAAATCAAGTGGTTAAAAACCACTGGTATTGCTCAAACAGCTATGGGGAAGACAAGTGAACAGTGCGCGGTTTTATTTGAATTCAAAAGTTGGGCCGGGTTATTGGATTGGGCTGGATATTGGGTATTAATAATGGATCCGTTTGGTTTGTTAGCTAAATAACCACAAGGACCAAATATGTAATTCTGCCAAAGTTGAAGGTTGAACCTGCCAATCATCCAAAGGTTATTACAAGGACCAAAACTGCTAAACTTGAATAGTACAAGGACTATTGTTGATTATTTTCCATTTTTAAAATGTCCAAGGACTAAAATTGCCAATTTTGTAACTCTAGGGACCAAGCTTGTAATTTCTCTCAAAGTTTATCATAAGGACCATTTTTGTCATTTATAAATAGTACAAGGTTATTATTTGATAGTTTTCAATTTTTAAATTAACCAAGGACTATTATTGACATTTTTCAAAGTTAAGGGACCAAAGTTGTCATTTTGTGATTTTTGAACTTTAAAGGGTTTGTTTTGACAACTTTTGAATCTCATGGACCTTAAATGATATTTTACAAGTTTTTGAATTACTGTGGACTAATTTTGACAACTTTTGTAACTTGGGGACTAAACCGCCAATTATGCAAACTTGATACGTTTTTCACCAGATTTTGATGTTTTTGCATTTAAAACATATAAAACACTTGTTTGTGATATTTTCATCATTTTGATGTGTTTCTGAGTGTTTTCAGATGTTTTTGGCATTCTAACAGTATAAAAATGATGAGTATTTAGACACTCATCAGAGATCCTTTAGAGTTGTTGCACATGGATCTGTTTGAACCTGTTTCTGTTGCAAGCTTAAACAAGAATAAGTACTGCTTGGTTGTAACAGATGATTGTAGTAGATTTAGTTGGGTCTTTTTCTTGGGATTTAAAGATGAAACCTTTGATGTTATTCATGATCTTATAATAGCCCTTGAAAACCAATTGAGACTCAAAGTAAGAGGTATTAGATGTGATAATGGGACTGAATTCAAGAAAAAGTTTATGGATGAATTTTGTGCCAAGAAAGGAATCAAGAGGAGTTTAGCATTGCTAGAACTCCATGCGAAATGGTGTTGCAGAGAGAAAGAATGTAACATTGATCAAGCGGCCGAACAATGCTTGCAGATTCTCTATTACCTATTCAATTTTGGGTTTGTCGTAAGCATCGCTTGTTATGTGTTGAATAGAGTATCACCACTAAACCTCGATGAAGACACCTTATGAGTTGCTTATGGAAACAAACCTAACATATGTTTTATGAAACCTTTTGGATGTCCTCTGACTATTCTCAATACTATTGATTCTTTGGGCAAATTTGATGGCAAGTCAGATGAAGGATACTTATTGGGATATTGTACCAATAGCAAAGGATTTAGAGTGTACAAAAAGGTTACCAAAAAGGTTCAAGACTGTCTTCATGTTGAATTTTTAGAAGATCAAGAAAATCCAAAGGGTAAAGGTCCTGATTGGATGTTTGATCTTGATGTTTTGACTCCTTCAATGAACTATGTTCCTGTTAGAGATGAAAATCAAGTTATTCACAAAGAAGAAGATTTACAGTACATTGTTCATGGAGTAAATATTAGACCTGATGATGTTCCTGATAAAGAACCTATATCTATTGAGAAAGAGAAAAGTACTGATGAACCAAAATCCACTTTGTCTGCTGAAGATCAAGCTATTCAAGATGAACTTAATAGGATGCTTTTTCAAGAAACAATAGCACAATCTTATGAGGATGATCAAAGAAGAGCTTATGAAGAAGCAAAGAAAAGGGTAAGTCTACGACTACTCTCACGAGATTTTGGATCAAAGCATCTTCTTGCACCAATTGACAAGATTGATGATTTGAATGATCCTAACATGCATGGATTAGAAGACACTGATGATGAATTTGATGATGAAGGTATTTTCTAAAATTCCAATGAAGGAGCTGATTTCACAAATTTGGATGATGATCTTGAAGTTCCACAGACTCCTACATTAAGAATTCATAAAGATCATCCTGCTGGTCAAATAATTGGACCTTCTACTTCTGGAGTGGTTACAAGAACCAAAGCTAAAGGATTCTCTAAACCACATAATTCTTTACTTAGCTTTGTGTATAAACAAAACAGGATGAATCATAAGGATCAACAAACGTGTTTATTCACTTGTTTTATCTCTCAAGAAGAACCCAAGAATGTAGCTCAAGCATTAACTAAAGAGAGTTGGGTTGAAGCCATGCAAGAAGAAATTCTTCAATTTAAACTTCAAGAAGTTTGGGTACTATGTGATCTACCAGATGGAAAGAAAGTCATTGGTACAAGATGGGTTTTCAGAGTTAAGAGAGATGAAAGAGGGAATATCATCAAGAACAAAGCAAGATTAGTTGCACAAGGATATAGACAAGAAGAAGGAGTGGACTATGATGAAGTGTTTTCTCCTGTAGCAAGGATTGAAGCCATTAGAATATTCCTTGCTTTTGCATCTTATATGGGCTTTCCTGTTTATCAAATGGATGTCAAGAGTGCCTTTCTTTATGGCAAGATTACAGAGGAAGTATATGTCAAACAACCTCCTGGTTTTGAGGATCCTGCATATCCAAACAAAGTCTACAAAGCTTTTAAGGCTCTGTATGGCCTTCATCAAGCACCTAGAGCTTGGTATGAAATACTCTCTACTTTCTTATTGCAACATATAATGTAGCAATCAAACTACATTTTAAGAGTTCAAAGTTGTTATTATTGTTTACTTTTGGTACAAAAAATTTATGATTTAGATTGACTCATGAGCAAAAAGGTACCAAGTGATTTTTACTATCTTAGTGAGATGATTCTGGCTGGTGTATTAGTTTATGACTTCAGTTTTCTAATTTTTTAGATATTTAGTTATGCGTCTACTTTTCGTATATGTTCAAATTATATAGTTAGCATTTTACAATTATGTTCGACCCCCCTTAAATTGAAATCCTGCCTCCGCCCCTGTTTGAGGCAATTATTTTACAAAAACTTACTTAAACAAACTTCGTTTATTCAGTTGAGTAGCCTGACAGAAACCAACCATATAATAACTAAATGAGCATAACCCTTGCTAAAACCGATGAATTTTTACAGTGAACAAAGCTCGTGCATCGCACTGGCCATGTTGCCTCATTATCATGAAAGATTAGCTTACCACTCACACCCCTCATGGAGAGTCATGAGGGGTATTTATATGCTCATTACATTACAAGTTTGCCACTTAAACAATACTAGCCCATTTCATGTGTAAAATGTTATCTTAACAAACCAGTGAGACTAACAACTCTTTATAAGTAATATAGATGTGGTAGGCGACTTTTAATTAAATTACTAATTTTGTATGTTTGCTTAAGCTGTGGAGATGTTAGATATGCGATTACATAAATTAATACATAAATAAATGAACGAATGGTGGTGTCTATGACGAACTACAATAGATGTATGCTACTGAGAGGTGTTTTAGGTAGACTTTTTACATTTTTACATTACAGAACAAGCATTCACATTTTCATCACTAAAAGCATTGGTTGCTTTTTCGCCAATTCCAGTCACAAAAGAATACGGCAATTCCTGATAAGTTACATGCCCATACCCGATGTACCTATGCCCATTGTCGAAGTATTTTTTTGTGAGTAGTTGCAGTTATCTTTCAGCCTTAGGGATAAGCCTTCTAGATACCTGCTAAGATGAACAACGCGTTAGTCTCGCCCCGGGTGTTATCCCAGGACCCGACTCTGGCGTAAGAATGAGTATGTGTTTTACCGAAAGGTATAGTATGAAATGTGTGTGTGTGAAAAATGATACATGTTTACCAATTACTGTATGCGTATATATACTACTTGATGTCATTATCTGGCCCCAGGACCGTCAGATTCATGGGACCGTTGGTCTTTGCTGGGATCGATTCATCTCGACACCGCCTCTCGCATCACTTCTGACATCCAGGTGAATAAGACGAATTGTATCCAGGCTAAATGCCAAAGGTAATGTCAGGTCAGCGCGTCTTTCGGACGGATAGCTTGCCGGTGTGCCTTTCGGTATAGCATTGAATCATTTCGGCAAAGTATTGAGCCCTTCGGATAGAGTGTTGAGTCCTTCGGTCATTGGACTGATGGACCATATACGTCGTCACCCATTGTAATCATATGTGGATATATCTGGCCGGTCAGTATGAAAGTACGTCGCTGGATCAGTATGGTAACTGTACATGTCAGCATACTGCTGTGTAAATGTAAACGATTCTTGGTTATATGGAAATGGCCATAACTCAGCTTTTTTTCCAGTCCTTCTAACTTTCTTCAGAACTTTCTCCTGATCTGCCCATCCGGTCACTGTTACCTTTTGCATGTTCATGTCAATATCAATATTCTCCACCCCTGAAAGATTTATAAAAAATAGTACGTTAAATTATATGGCTTTTCAATTTCATTCACCTATATGATCTCATGTGACATTATATACGGCCAATATGCATAATCGTTTTATGAAGCCTGATGCTCGAGAAACGGTGTTTACCATCTAAGCTTTGAAGGGCCTTTCTAACTTTGCGCTCACAACCTTCACAGTCGATATTTACAATCATCTCCACCGTCTGAAAAGTAGAAATTAAAGCCATGCCGTAAAATAAAGCTTTTCACCGTCTGAAAAGTCGATGTTTACAATCATCTCCACCGTCTGAAAAGTAGAAATTAAAGTCGATGTTTACAATTATATGGCTTTTCAATTAAGTTCACTTCAGCTTCATCATTATGGCCGTAAAATAAAGCCATGCACTTAGATTGATTAATGGTAGCTTCTGGATATGATCTTTGTATACGTACATCAATTTTTATGGAAGATCTTTAAGGATATTCATCTTTATACAACTAGGATGAATGGAAATTATCATCAAGTTACGATAAATATTTTTTAATTGATTAATTATTAATACTCTCTTTAGGAAATTTGATTGTTAATTACATGGTTGACCACTTGTGTCTTAAGTAATCCAAACCTATGTCTTGGAAGCCACCGAGTAATTACATGCATAGATTATCCAACACTTACAAGCTAACGGTTTGGTGCCAAGACATTACCATATAAACACACTAATTATAAACCAATTAAAATGCGCATATTATATTATGTAATGATTTTAATTAATATGGATTCATGTCCGCAACCCATTGGTATTGCAATGAATACAAATTAATGGTGTCAAAATGTAAGAAATGAAATGTAAGTTTATCGCAGAGTTTTTCAGCTCTTCTAAGTTTTGCATAAAAGCAAGGAAACCCAAAACATAATGATAGCTTTCTTGATGAGTAACTCAACTTCTATATGCAGGAGCATAAGGATTTAAGCTGAAGAATGCTTGGACATTGTTCTAAAAACCCCAACTAACGTAATGAACTTTTTTTATCAAAGCAGAAAGGAATGCATGCATTACATCGATCTTTCTAATATTAATCTACAAATAAATTACTACTCATTACCATTCATCTTAAGTTTTTCACTTTTAAGTTTTAACCTTACAATCTTACACCATGTTAATTGTCAGCTATTTAATTATATTAATCATTACTTATCGCTAACTAAGACTTCATATCCACATCGGGTTTTGTAGTTTATGTTTCAATCATGAAAAAATTGTTTTAATTTTGTCGCAATATGTTATAAACTAATACATTGTTATGATCATTTCATACATTATGTACATTATAATTAAATATGCATCCATGGATATACATAAAAATAAGAGATATGAGGGAGAAAGAGAGAGATGTGCTCACTGTCATGTTTGAGATCGACTTGGTGAGAAATGGTAAATGTCCATGGTACTAGAACCGGAACCGGGAACCGAAAATAAGGAAAAATTGGAACCAAGAACCGTTCCAAGTTTTTCGGTTCGGTTCCGGTACGGTACTCGGATCCGGTACGGGAATTTTCGGTAATTCCCATGAGTACCACAGTGTTAAAAAATATGTTTGGATGGATGTGAATTTACAGATCTTGGTTCGTAGAAGTTCGAAAGAAGTTGACAAATTTTAATAAGATTCCACAACTCGACTTACAAAAAAAACATATATTCAAGAATAAAGAAACTCATTATCCACGAAAATAATTGCAAACTCGTTGAGAATATTATATATCAATCATGGTGACTAGCTTACAATAACTTACATGGTGACAATATATCATGCAGTAACGCTGTAATCGTTAATTGTTTCTCGACTTTTATCATTAAGTTTAATGAATAACAAATACTAATAGTTAATTACAACTTCTTGTTAGTTGTTACCGAGCAACACAGAATTGTTCGATATTCCAGAATTGTTTGAATCTTTGAATGGAATCACTGGATTAAAGGTTAAGGTTTATGGGTTTTTAGGTTTGGGTAGGGTTTTTTCTATTTTTTCTAAAAGGCCACATACTTGCATCTACACAATATCCAAAATAAACCCTATAAAATTACATATTTTCATAAATGTCGGTTCTTTCGGAAAGTATCGAACCGACAGTTCCGACCAACCGTCCCGAACCGAATATTGAATTTTAAGAACGAAATATTGGAATTTTAGGCAAAATACTGAGACGGCTCCGTCACCCTACTGAGCCTTGATATATCTGAGTTGTGTAAGTGTAATGTTGATGGATTTCCTATTTATAGACCAAAGTTCCGCACACGTTTTTGTTACTCAGTTCTTTTATATGTGGTGTCAGTTTTTTACATGACACCCCCAATACTGAGCCTTGACATATCTGAGTTGTGTAAGTGTAATGTTGATGGATTTCCTATTTATAGACCAAAGTTCCGCACACGTTTTTGTTACTTGTGGTCCAAGTTTTATATGTGGTGTCAGTATTACTTCACATACATGTTCTCTTATCTATAACATTATTTTTGGGAACATACTTTATCTTGTTTTATGAGTGAAGAAGTAAATAAAATTACGAGATGCAAGAACACTGAAAATAATAATAATAATAATAATAATAATAATAATAATAATAATAATAATAATAATAATAATAATAATAATAATAATAATATAGGGTAATGAATATGCATTGTCTCACACCTAAACTCATATCGAAACCATCAAATATTTCATCGCTTTAACTAGAAAACATCAAATCTTCTCCATTTGATCATATCTTTCACTATATTAATGTTTTCCTCGATTTCATCACAACATCACTTATGTTGGGTTCATCGTTGATCGTCGCGTAATCTACATCATATTGTTAGGTGTTTTCATTTACTAACAAATTAGTTATAGATTCAACAATGGTTTGATTTAATTCACCATTAAAACGATTCCACTATCGATATATTAGTTCCACTACTAAAATTTTGAAAAATAATAATCAAAATGACGATTTTTAATGATTTTTATGGTTTCGCATGTAGTTTAGATGTGAGATCACCCATATTCACTTTTCCCATAATAATAATAATAATAATAATAATAATAATAATAATAATAATAATAATAATAATAATAATAATAATAATAATAATGCGGATATTGGATATGGGTTTCTCCTCTCATTCTCTTCTTTTGGGACTTGGAAGGATGTTGTGACCTTATTTAAGCGAATCCGAAAGTTTTCGATGACCCAAGACATCGTTGACGCGTCGCTTCTCATATCTTTAGAGGATTAAACTTTTCTATACTAGAGGAGTGGGTTCTGGGTTAAGATCTGAACCCACTAACTTTTGAAATCATTTGCATTTAATAAAGTGATAATAATAATAATAATAATAATAATAATAATAATAATAATAATAATAAAAGATCGTATAAAACAATATATCTGTTAATACCAAATTAAACCTTTTTTTAAACGTCTTTTTCAACGTGAAGCCTACCAGAAAATAAAAAGTTGTATGAAGAATTGATAACTAAAGTCAAAATATTAAAGTTAAATTATAATGCATTGCTATATATATACTATGTAATTAGGTAGCAAATTAAATAATTTGCTGTCAAATGGTTGCAAAATGTTTACAAACAAAAGATAGCGCGTAGTCTGCTTTGCTGAATATGCATGTAAACTTGTTACATTTTGGTAGAGTTTTACTCTTTAACATGGATATTTTTATTTATTTATTTTTTTTCATTATTTGTGTGTATATCTTTATAAAGAAAAATATTTATAATGCTTCTTGTCTATGAACTTTTTGCTTTTCTTAGTGGTGTAGCTAGCTAAACCTTATCTTTCATAGGTCACTTGACAAATCAGAAAAATAATTGTAAGCTTAAGTTCCTAGAAGCTAATAATATGTATTACGAGTATATTTGTATTAACAATTGTATTGTGCTATGTGCTTCTTGTAATTGGCATTTGCCAATTTCAGTTATTGTATTCAAGATATGGATTCGAATGATCAAAATAAAGTCTACTGGATATGGATTTGACTCCAAAAATTCTATGCCCGATCTATTGTCTTATCTTATTGTATTAGGATTTAGGAAGTTGAAACTATATAATAGTAAATATTCAAGAAAAAGATGTTTTACCCTTTAATTTAAGTTTATTTCAGGTTTTAAAGTTGTTAACTGCCTTCAGGTTATGAACACAGTTAAGTTTTACCTAAATACAAGGATTGGATCAATTAATAGAAGACAGCAACGTATACAAAACAACAAGCGCCAAATTTGCAACATACCAATTATCTATATATATACTAAAGGTAGTTGATCTTACTGTAGCAAACAACACATTAAATGCAAAGTTTCCCAAGTTGGCAAAAACAGTCCCTGAGGTTTAAGTGTCATTCTGAAGTAAGTCCAAACATTAAATGCAAAGTTTCATAACTTGGCAAAAACAGTCCCCGAGGTTTAAGTGACGATTCAAAGTGAGTCCTCTACCATTAATTGATATCTATAAGAATTGAGAAATTAGTCCTCGGTTTAAGTTAATAGTTCAAAGTAAGTTCTTCGTTTAATCCCATTGCGATCGCGGGCTTCCACATTCGTTAGAATCGAATGTGAAAATATACTACCTAAAAAAGGTATTAGAAAAACACGTTTAAATTCTTGTCAAACTTAATATTTGAACTGAATGTGAAAATACGTTGTCATGAGCGAGGAGTTTCTTGGATGGTACCGTCTAGTTGACATTTTAGTTATTTAGCTAAAAAGGACATGTCTTTCATGTAATGTTGACATCTTATGTAGAGACCGAGAGAGGAAATTTACAAGTTAAGGATGAGATCTACAATTTTAAATCAAAGATTAGTTAAGTTATGATATAATATTATGATTACTAAACACGGTTTTTGATGGTATACTCAACACTTAATTTTAGTGGTGGCAATTTGTGCTAAAAAAAAATAAATAAATAAATAATAATAATAATAAATAAATAATTTGGTTAAATAGGCAAGTATTTAAAGATTTTGGCACATTTGAGCCCCCTTCTCTTTTTGAAATGGGCATGTATTGCCTATTTATAAGTTAAATGGGCATAATGTCACATATTTTTCTCGAACATTAGATTGTTTTTAAAGAAAAAATTAGACTAAAATACATCGTTGGTCCCTAAACTTGTTGATGCGCATAACGATGGGACAAAGTGGGGATTTTCATCGCCCGGAGTCCCTTTTCCAAGTTTCATACTCTTAACTGGTCCTTTGACCATATTTCCGTTAGTCAACGACGTTAGTTGTTGTTTGCTTTGTCTTTAGTCCAAGGGCACAATTGTCATTTTGTTATTTCAATTAAAAATTTATGTATTATTGCCACATGTAATGTAACCCTCTTCCCACCCCATAAACACATAGATCAGTATTTTTTTCGTCCCATAACTTTCGTTATGAAGAATTATCGAATTCACAAACCCTAATCGATCTCACAAAACCTCTGCTTATCAATCATAAACCGAAACATGGACTTTACTCTATGGAAAGTAAGAAGACATCCGCGTTATCCAGGTTGATGATACCGTCATGTATTTACTCTGCTAAGAAGAAATACTGATCTTTTTTTTTATTATTATTATTGTAGCCCACCGTAAAATTTCACTATTTTAAATCTTCAGTTAATGAACTAGACTGCTTATCAAAATTCATTTGATCTAAGTTGAGCATTTTAGCATGTGCATTTCGCTTTCTTGCATAAAAATTTATGCATATTCGAGTAGTCTCATTTAATTTTGCCTAATATTTATTGATTCTCTATCGGTCTCACAAGAAATTATCTTGTCTTTACTTAATCAAGCACGCGTCTAATTTAATAAAAGAAAAACATGAAAAATAAAAACTAATTAATAAAAATGGAAATTACATCATCATAAATAACAGTCTATTTAAAACGTGTCCGAAAGTTTAAGTATTATAATGTTTCACATTAAGCAATATACTGTTACAAATAAAACAACGGGACACGAAATACTTTGAGTACCAAATAATACACAACATAATAACCTACTATACTTATCAGAAATAATAAAAGAAGATAAAATAAAATCTACTCTACTCCTAACCCCACACAAAAACACACCCATGTGAATACCTACCCACCCTCCTCAAAAACATGCGCCTCCTTCTCCTTCATCTCCTTCTTTCGGCAAGGCTCCAATAGCATCTCTCCACCTCCAAAAGTCTCATTACCACTTTCGAATGACAATGGCTGACATCCTCAGGATGACAAGCAAAACAAACGCTCCCCTGTAATTCGGAAAACAAGTCGACAAGAGCAAAGGTCCCCAATCTTTTTGTCTTTAGGAGCCACGGTTGAAGACAAGCCCATGAGAGCCACGTGAAGTCCTGCACACTCTGGTGAGATTACCCAAAGAAGACTCTTACTCATCCAAGACCAAGGAAAGCCACGTGAAGACCTTCCTCTTTGATTTCTTTTTATACCCATTCGAGGGCTAGAGATCCACACAACTCCAATCTCAATCTCACCACAAAGAATAGTATTCTTAAGTGTATTGTGGCGCCTTGCTTGGTTCTGGCTCAGATTCGGTTGGGATATTGGTTGTGCTGGGTTCTCGAGACTGCCTTCAAACTCATCGACATCACACACTCCATCCTTGTAAAGGTTTCTTTGGTCTCTTTTGTATATCATTGTTTTAATTTTAAGTAGACTAATTTTAATTATGAATACTGGTTGATTGATAAAGTCTATTGTTATTGTTATTGCTCTTGTGTGGCATATAATGAATTATAAACATAAACTTGGGACTTGGCTTAAAACTATTTTCGGCTTATGGTTGGTTTTCGGCTTAATTATAGTTTTGTTTAGGCTAAATTTCTAGCTTATTTGACCTCCTTTCGGCTAATATTCTAGCTTATTACTTTGGCTCATTCGTGTTGTTGTCTCGACCGTGAGTAACACACTCAAAGAGTGTTGTTTGGTTTGACTGGTTCGACTCGCATAACCCCGTACCCACGAGAGATGACGAGTCGTACTCACCATTCGGGTTGTACCTGAATGCTATGGTCAATAATTGTTTATTCGACAATGGTTATTGTTAGTTTGTTTTTCGGTATACAAGAAGCCCCAACAGGTGTAGTAGTTTATGTTGGTTTCGAGTCACCACAAATGCTTGATATTTGTGTTTGCTTCAGGTCAAGGGAGGACACCCAGAGGGTGTTCCTACCCGGTTTACCACTAGACCACGAGAAAGGTTTGTAAGGGTCTCGTTATGAGTGGTGTTCGGTTTCAGTTTAACACTTGCATTTTGGTTATTTCCTTTGCGTAAAAACTGCACAAAAACACTAATCTTGTCTAAACTGGTTGTGTGCTAAAAGGTATTTGGGCCTCAAGCCCATATTTCAAAAGGGTGTGTTTGTTTTACCCGCTGACAACAGCCAAGGGCTGTTTGAGTTTGCTTATTAAACCGCACAAAAGAGTGCATTTGGTGTTGCGTATAACAGCCCCAAAAGGGGTTCGTTTTGTTTGCTTATTTTCTGCACCAACAGTGCATTAGTAGCTGCTGAATTCAGCCCCTAAAGGGTCCATTTGGCCACTGATTTTCAGATCATAAAAGGGTCGTTTGCCCGCTGAATCTTCAGGGCAAAGAGGTGCGCTTGCCTGCTGATTTTCAGCTCCAAAAGGGTGCGTTTGCCCGCTGATTTCCAGCCCCGAAGTGGGTGCGTTGTCAACTAATTTTCAGCCCCTAAATGGCTAAGTTTTTAGCCCCTAAAAGGGCACGTCTGTTGCTGATTTTCTGCACCAACTGGTGCGTTTGGTTGGCTGAAATTCTGCACCAACGGGTGCGTTTGGTTCTGCGTTTAGCAGCCTCAACAGGGGTGTTAGTCTCGAGTGTGGTTACTAAACCAAAAGGAGTATTAATGTTCTTGCGTTAAAACGTATTCGGGTCATGTTGGTTCTTGCATTACTTGGTATTCAACTCCTCTTGTGTACAACTGTTAGGCAAATGTGTCCCAAATTCAGTTTTTGTAAAACTCCACTTGAGCCTAAAAAATAAAAATTGATTCTGAGAGTGTGCTTGTAAATTTTTATTGGGCTGCAAAGCCTAGTGTTTTAAGGGTCCGGTTAATTGTGACAGCCCATCTGGGCATGTACGTTCCACGACGGCCCACTATGGGTATTTACCGACTCAAGTTAACCCTCGACTCATCCAATTCTAACGTAAAACACAAAGTATGGTAAAATATTAAAAGGAACATGGAACAATTTTCTAAAACATAAGCATGGTTTGAATACAAATTACTAGAATGAGATCACTTTTACTACTTACAAATTAACTAGGAAGTTGTCACACTTCTAACAATGTCAAACTATAAACATGAAAATGTACATCTTCAATTTCTAAACATGATAGTAGAAACTCAATAAAATCTAATATATATACTTTTAACAATTAGTCATTTCGGATAAATAGAATATACACTCGTGTCATGCCAAATTCTCAACAACATATATGTTATTTTACAATTTACAAATGAAATTTACTCCTTGAACTTACATTGGTTTTGAAATTTCAAGTGTACATAAACTACACTTAAACTTTTTCGGAATACATTTATCATAGACAACAAATGATATGTATATATATGTACACTTAAGATATATATTTATTTCGTTCGTATCAACGTCTCACATTATAATATTATCTTTCGTACATCATCATTCGATTATCATCGTCAGGTCTCGCCTTGCTCAACACTTTTCTTTTATATACTCTTTGACTACCATAAGTTTGAAATACATACAAACTTTTGAAAACCGTTTTAAACTTAAATCTTTGCCACACAAGAACAACAACAACAAACACTTGAAAACTTATCTTAAACTTTATCGAGTCTTAAGCATGAATAAAGACTAAGCTACCGTACTAATCTAGGTTGCGTGACGGAGCCACTCAATTTCACTACTTGATATATTGCACTGCATATTGTGAATTGCTAAGGTGAGTTCATAGCCCCACTTTTACTCTTTTAACTGTTCTATAAACTCTTTGGGGGAGATACATGCTATAAACTAGAACACAAGTCTTTTCTTAAAATGTATGCTTGCCTGATTATTATTATTATAGCCTAAGTTTCCTGCCAAAAGTCCCTTCATCATGAACCATTAATCACTCATGCGGTGAACGCAAATATTGCGGATAGTACTATGGGAATTGACGACCCGACTCGGTTATCTAAATAACCGGGAGCACCATATTTGATTATCTCTATGTAATTGGCTATTACATCCGGGGCAATTTTATTACTTACACCAAGAATTAGGTGTATGCGCTAGTATTGGTGTCATGAGCTTAGTGCATAATAATAATCTCTATTTTCTATGGTAATTGTCTTCGAAGCAATTATCATCTCTTACTTGTGTTCAACTATTTACTAAACCTATGAATATCACTCAACCTTTGTGTTGATCTTTTTAAGCATGTTTATCTCAGGTATTAAAAAGGCGATAGCTAACTCTGGAGGCGCTTGGGCATTGGCATGGCATGGTCATAGATGACTCTGATTTACGTATGGGGACCACATTTTATTAATGGGCCATTTTTCCGCAACAAATCAACCTTTGTAAACTCTATTTTACTTCAATAAATGAAATCTTTTAAGAAAAATCTTTATTTTTTACTTTGTGTTATGATCCAATTGAGTAGCATCCCAAAAACCTTTTCTTCCGCTGCAAACCATTTTTGGGGGTGTTACAATTATAGTCATTGGAATTTCTAATTGGGGTATTTATTGTTTGGCAATTAAGTTTTTAGAATGTGCTAAACATATATTGACATGTTTTCAGGTGGTAGATCTAATATGTTTAGCATGAGGGTTCATCACAACGGTTTCTTTAAATACTGGTCTGATAGAATCTACGTTGGAGGTATGGAAAATTTAGTTGATTTGGTTGATGTTGATAGTGTGTCAGTCGAAGAGTTGGATGTTCTCATGTATGAATTAGGTTATGAGCTTGGTTCAAAAAATTACTATTACTTTGTTAAGCCTGGTAGTAATTTAGATGATGGTTTGTATAGCTTAAGTGAGAGTGCAAATTTAGAAATATTGAAAGATCTTGTTGATGACCATAAGATGATAGTAGTTTATGTTGAAAATGGTAAGACAACATTGGATGTTGATGAAATGTCACCAAAGTCAATTATGACAGTTATTGCTGATGTGGATGCAACAAAGAAAAAGACAGCTCTTGCTATTGTTCCATATTGCTCAAACAAATTGTTCTTAGAAAACATTGTTAATAAATCTGTGGTAGAGGATATATGTCAGGTTACACATCAACCTTTGGAAGTCAATACTTTGGTACAATCTAGTCGATGCCGTAAATGTAACCCTTTTTTCCTCTTTAAAGGTCATCGGATCAAGATGTTGTAGGTGATGTCAACCAGCATATAGATAAACATATTTAGCATATCCAAATAGATAGTCCTGAAGAGGTATGTCAAAATGATCAAGAGTTAGGTCATCAAGAGGAGGAAATATGTAATCCTGTTAAGCATATCCAAAAAGGTAAATATGTACAGGTATGTGAAATCGTTGAAGCTTTAAGTGATGACAATGTGAGTGAAACAGATAGTTATATGAGTGATGATGATGATATTGAGAACAATCGTGATGGAAACACAGTTGTCGATGAAGCTAATACTTTTGAGGAGCCTGATTTTGATGTTAATCTGTTCAAAGTGACTGAGACTTGATAAGGTTTTAAAATGTACCTTTTTTAGGGGTCGTTTAAGCCCTTATTTGATCACTTTTGTATCCGTTATTACTTAATATCGTTCCTTTTCACTTTTTAGGTCTCTTGAAGGTAAATTGCTGGAATGACACTTATTTGGACGAAAAGGCGGATATCTGAAGAAAATGGCCAAAGTCAAGAATCGAGACACTCAAGTCAAATACAAGGGGACGGCATCGGTGTTACTTTGGGACGCCGTCGGAGCATTTTATGACGGCTCGTGTGAAATTGCTTATTTACAAGAGGCGGCGTCGAGTTTTAAAAGAGTAGGTCGTCGCAACTCGGGCGGCCTAGATTTGATCCAGACGGCGTCGGTCAAGAGGACGGCGTCACAAGCATAAGGTGATGTCGTCGCAAACTAACGTGGCCAAGACGAAACCCTAATGACGGTGACCGGCGGCGCCACAAATCATAAGGTGACGCCGCAAGTGTAATCTTATATATAGAATCCGAATTTTTCAAGATTTGTGTGTAGTCTTTTGAGTAATCTTTTGGAGTAAAACCTAAACCGAACCAAGGCATGCCTTGTACAAGATTTTAGGGTTCCAAACCCTATCTTACACCAAGATAAGTTCTTTACTTCATTAATTCAATTATGTCTTCAATTATTTGTGTGTATGCTTGCATGTTCTCCATGTCCCATTAATTTACTTGTGTGTTTGCTTAGGAATATGAAACTTAATTATTGAATATTGATTGGTTGTCTCTTATCTTAATTGTTAATGATCTAGTAATGTGATAGGTCATTCGTTGTGTAGTTAATGCTTGATTAATCTTTGTGAACCTTAGACTATAACACCTAGAGTAGTTGTAGGCTAAACCATCCAAAGAGTACCTTAGAGTTAGAGTTTATAATTCCTAGAGATTTTGTAGACGAGACCCTTTGGTAGTTTCAAAGAGTTAGGAACAAACGCATACCCTACGACTTTAGACACACAACGCAATTAAGAATAAGGACGTGACAATTCAACCATCAATAGGAGATAATTAAGGAGTAATAAAACCTAAGTAAACACATCTTTAAACCATCATACGAGCACACAATAATTAGACATAGACTACCACCACCTTAGTTTAGATCATTAGATAGTAGAAGTAATCGGTAGAAATACAAACCCCCAAATCCAAACCCCGAGATTCGTACCTTTCCATTTTCTAAAAAACATAGAAAGATAAAAAAATAATCTTCCTCAACCCCAACCTTAGCGTAGTAACCTCTTACTAGCATTCCTATTCCCCTAGAGAACGATATCAATTCCGTGGCTTACCCTAATACTACACTACAACGATTAGGTTCATCGCCTAGGGTGTTGAAAAACTTGCTCGACGAAAAGGAAGTTCTTTTGACCCCAAACGACGCGTGTAGCGTTATCAAGTTTTTGGCCACGCCGGGAATAGAATAGCCGCTAGTAGTCCACCTCGTTTAGGTTTCTTTGCTTGATTCCTATCAAGTAAATTTTTCTCATTTTTAGCTTTCTCTTAGTCTATCCCCCTTCTTCGTGACCTTTGTTCGTAATCCCGTCACTTTTCATCATGGAAGGTGATAACCCACCACCATTCATCAACGTACCACCAAATGACCCGCCAAAAGCTCGTACTCTTGGTGAATACTCCAGACCTAGCCACCAAGGCTATAGGAACACCATTGAGCTTCCCGACCAAGCCCAAACTACGGCCCTGCGATCCGACACCATCCGGTTGGTGCAAAACGGATGTGCATTCCATGGACTTCGTTCCGAATATCCTACTCAGCATCTTAGGGATTTCCTTAAAATTGTTGATTCCATCGACCTTGATGCTACTACTCGGGAGACCACGCGCCTGCGTCTCTTCCAATTTTCTCTACGGGACCAAGCTAGTAATTGGCTTGAGCGACTTCCCGCCGGCTCCATCTCAAGTTGGGATGATCTCACCTCTCGATTCCTTGCTCAATTTTTCCCACCGGGGAGAACCACTAAACTTAGACGAGACATCTTAACGTTTCAACAACTTCAAGGTGAGTCTCTCTACAAAGCATGGACTCGATTCAAGGACCTACTCCGTAAACTCCCTCACCATGGCATTGATCTTTGGCATCAAATCCAAATCTTCTATGACCATATCGATTTCATCACTCGACGATCCATTGATCAAGCCGCCGGTGGAAGGCTCAGCGACTTTAATGCAGAGAAATCGTGGGATATTTGTTGATCAAAGCTACGAGGATTGGAATGAATCCCCTGAAACCCCTGTTAACGTGTTTAATGCCATATCAACTTCTCTTGAATCTTCCAACATCACCGAAGAACAATTGAGTGCCATTGAGAGAAGGATTGATTATCTTATGGAAAGGCATAAAAGAGCTCCCGTACAAATCCCCCGAGAAGCAGTCAATTCCGCCAATTCCACCAACCACCCAACACCTTTTTCGGAATCCCCAAGTCGTGAGCAAAACCCTAACTCCGAAAGGCGCTTCCGTTCTACTTCCCCAATACCACTCTCACCAAGTTTTAAGGAACAAATGAGGGAGTACATGGCATCTCATACGGAGAGATTAGCCAAATTTGAAGAGGAGGTTTATAGGCAGAGAGAGGAAATGCAAGCAAAAATGACGGAAATGATGAACTTGGTAAAAGAATATACCAAGACAAAAGTTCCCGAAAAGGTACTAGTAAGAAGCAACGATTGTCCTCCCACTTCGTTTGTTAACGCCATTTCCATTATGCCTGAGGATGGAGAGGTTGAGGTGAAGAAAACTGAGGAAAGCAAGAGGGAGGAGGCTGAACCTAATGATGAGCCCGAGACCATTGAGTACTACCTTAAGCACGAAATTAACAAAAAAACCATTGCGAACCAAGTAAACAACTTTAGGTACAATGAGGTTCTTAGGGAAGCCCTTGAAGGAAAAATAACAGAAGAAGAGTATGACGCCCTGCCTATGGGACCTCTGTATGAGTTGGTTCTAAAAAAATCATTAACAAAAAAACGGGACACCACAGGGAACTTCGTGATACCATGTAGCATAGGTGATATTGATAACATAAATGCCTTAGCTGATCAGGGGTCTGATGTGAACATAATGCCATTATCGATCTATAATAAGTTGACTAGGGAAAAGCCAGCCAAGACCGATCTTAGACTTTCCTTAGCTAATCACACCTATGTCTACCCCATAGGAATCGCGGTGGATATTTTAATAGAGGTGGCTAATATCGTTTATCCGGTGGATTTCGTGATCATAGATGTTGAGGAAGATAGAAACATGCCACTCATTCTTGGGACACCATTTCTGGCCACCGCCAAGGCAACCATCAAATGCGGGGAAGGCATCATGATACTTAAAAGCGGAAAAGGGTACGCTAGGATACCCATCGTTCCAAGATATCCTCTTAAGATCATGGAGAAGATTACGGGTGAAAGTCCACAAGTCCCTAGCAATATAGTTAAGAAGAAAATGAATGATTGGGAAAAAGGGCTTAGAGATTTTATGGTTCAAGGATTGCATGCAACATTGTGGAAGCCCGATAAGAAATTAGGAAATAATCCCACTTCGATACCAAAGGCACAAAGGAACCCTAAAGAATTTCTAAAGGGAGACAAAGTACTTCTGTACAAATCACGGATAAGGGCATTACAAGGTAGAAACAAACCAAGATGGTTTGGGCCTTTTACAGTGATGAAAACCAATCTAAAGGATAAAACCGTCACCATAATAGACGACGTTGGCAAGGAATCCACGGTAAGCATACAACGTCTACGCCCTTTTGACGAAGTGAAAGCGAAGGAAGAAGGTGACGGTAATGAAGTCACGTAGGGGCACGACTACGAGTCTAGCTACAAGACTCATAAATAAAGAAAAGCGCTTCGTGGGAGGCAACCCATGCTTAATTGTTTGCTTGTTAGTGTCATATATCTTTTATTGATTGCTTATTCTCATGTTTGAAATTGTAAAAATGCTTTATTTTGTTTTTAACCTCGTCTTAATTGCATATAAAGGTATTTTACATAAAGGATAAGTGTAGGGAGGATTACACACGTTTTCAAAAGAAACGTAAACATGAGAATTTCAATTAATTAAAAGATATATATATATATATATATATATATATATATATATGTGTTTGTTCGAGTCAAATGCTTGTATCGAGTCATAATGGATGTTTTGCGTAAATTTTTCCGATTCTAAAGATGTAAATTTTCCGTAATTTTTCCCGAAAATCGCACCGCTTTTGTCGGGAAAACGACGGCGCCGGAAGGAGTAAAACAACAGATTACTTTTTTTCTCGTTTTCGAGCTACTTATAAATTTTGGAATTTTCGGTCTTAATTTTCCGTAAATTGTAAACATCCATTCCACAACATTATATCCTAGTTTAGTAGAGTCTTATATATATTATTACCGCCGATTTTACGAAGGTTTCGTTTGTTTTCTTCAAGTGTGCGTGTTTTATTTATCAAGAAGAAGATACATAAGGTTGGAAGGAGCTTTTCACGCATACATTCTTCTTGGAAAGGATTTAACCACTACTTCACACACGGATCCTACCGAGCTAATCGTGGGAGTATTAGTTTCTTTCATTTTAATTACCTTCCATTATCATAACTTTGATACTTTTGGGAACATTGGGGACAATGTTCGGTTTAAGTGTAGGAGGGAAAATAAACGGAACTTTGAAACTATGCTTATCCTTGATTATTTGCTTTGTCCAATTGTATTTGTGTAATAAACCATGAGAAAATGTCGGTTAGGGTAATTTTGGCACCAAATTTAAAATTTTCATAACATATAGGAGTGGGCCATTAGTCTTAACAAAAGCGCCTCACGGATAGGAAGTTGCATGACTAGCACAAAACCCTTTACCACCTAAATTCCACCCAAAATGTGAGGATCGCCTTAGATTAGTAGGAATTAAAGCATTCATCTTTAATGCTTAGTGTGTGAACCGGTAGTATATTAGATTCTAGAACTTGTTTTGTGATGCATCCCGAGATCGCTAGTAAGACTACACTTGTGTAGTTAGGAATAACTAAATGATAAGAGGCATTAGGATAACCCTTGTTTGATACTCGTAATATAATTACTTCTTCCACATCGGTTGAGTAATTCCCCCACACCTTTGCGTTGTACTCATCTTTAGTACACGATACCCCTAGTTAAACCCTCAGAGCCTATCCTTTTCACGGTTCTCGTGATGTTTCGGTTTTCCGGAATATCAATGAAGAGCATTCTTTACACCCCACCCCCAAATGTACACCCAAATCGCCTTAGCCTACCTTGTATGCACTCACTTTTAGTGCATTATTGTTATCACCCTAAAACCCTTAGTTCAATTATCTAGTTGCTTGCATGAGTTGCTAAGTCGAGTCATATCCTTTGTACACGCTTTGGGACGATTGGGACTCATGGGAAAAGTTAAAGTTTATGAAATGACGGAAGGGATCGTTAAATTCAAATTCCTTTATTTGCGTAATAATGTACTCCAAGTGTTTTGATCTTTTCAATTCGGGTCAAATTAGTGTTAGAGTAATAAAACTCAAGTGTATGGATGTGCCTATAAATCCCTATCATTTTGATGTTACCGTAGAGGATGGTAGAGTAAAAGTGTATGGAAAAAAATCGAAAAAAAATAGAAAAAAAATAGAGTGAAAAAAAAAAAAAAAAAAAAAAAAAAAAAAGGGCTACCATCCTACATCTATCCTTTAAATTTATGTTTGTTTGTGATCTCAGATAAACCGTCAAGTTATCTCACACAAGCTAGCCACTTGTGAATGACTAACCGTAAGAAACTTAAAACAGTTCAGACAAACCAATAATAAGAGAAGTGTGTAGTATGTGGGTAACTCAAACGTGTTAGGTTTGAGCACCGAGATCGTTCCGAACGAGGGTTGAATGGAATTTCCAACTCACGTCCCGATTTTTGTGATTTGAATGAAGAAAGGGGAATAATATGATAATTCTAAACTACGGGATAAGGAAAGTAAATGGGACATCTAATCTACGGGAAAACCTAAGAATTATGGCAACTACGCAATTCTATACTAAAACGCAAATACGGGATTAAAAACGAAACGCGATTAAAATGCAACTATGTCTATTCTAAATCCTAAAAATAACCTAAAATTACTTTTACTCTAGAAATGATATTAGAAAACTATTTATGAATTAAAACTAATTTTTAGGAATTTTCTGGATTTAATTTGAATTAAAAACTAAATTTTAACTATTAAACTAATTTAAAATACTAAAAATTATAAAAATCAAAGAGAAAAATATGAAACTATTTTCTAAAAATCTAAAATAACTCAAAAGACTTTTTAAAACTATTTTTTTATTTTTCAGATTAATATTCTATTTTTTATGAATTTAAAACTATTTTAATCTAATTAAAATTGTGAAAAATACCAAATAAAAGGGGAAAAATATGGAAAAATATTTTTTATGCTTTTCATATTTTTCTTAAACTGAGAAAATTGAAAAATTATTTTTTGGAACTTTTTCTTAATTATTTGCAATAAAAGCTATTAAAAAGTGATTAAAAACTATTTTAAATCTAGAAAAATAGCAAACAGTGACCAAAATTAATGAAAAATCTCAGAAAAATTCTAAAATTAATATCTAAATCTATGAAAAATAAGAAATCAGCAGCTTATGTGTGAGATTTAAGAGCTGCAGTGTAAATGGATGCTAAATAAGCACTTAAGAATAAGCAAATAAGCACAACTAGACACCAAACTTCTACAGAAGCAATATTATACTAAAATGAGCTAATATCAGCTAAATCAAGCTACTCCTAATCTCTAATAAGTAGTCTACTCAGATTTGATGCCAACTGATTTAATAAGCCAAAACAGTGAACTGGTCCCTAGTTTGAGCTTAATCACAAGCTTATTAGAAAAGCTTAAGTGAAAAACAGATAGGTGGTCTTGAAGACCACCTAGCAGACTATACCTAAACCAAACTTCAGATCCTTACTATTTGAAATGATCAATATGCAAGGTTTGCAAGATCTGCAAAAATTCAGGTTTTGACAAGTTTGACTTCTGAAAACAGTTATAGTTCTTTGACTTTGTTGAGTTTTAATCCAAAGTAATTAACTGATTTTGATGTTTAAAAACTAATGATGATTAAAGCAAGCTAGATCTACTTGTTTCAAGCCTATGAGCAAATTTATACCTACTGATCTTAACAGTTACTAAATCAAAAGCAGTAACACAATGATTTTGACTTTTTGAGTTAGTGAGTGCAATAACAAGACTGATATGAATGACTTAGACCTTATTAAGCATATAGCAATAGAACTAAACCACTGAATCAACCTCTATCATAGCAAACAGATTCAATCCAAACACTACTTAAAATCTGATTTGTGAACTAATAAACAAATTAAGACTAGATTATGCTAAACTAACATTAAACACAGATAACAAACTACAAATTATCACTAAATATCAGATGCAAACAACAGATTCAATAGTGAAATGTATAAAACAGATTGATGAACTTACAAGTATCCTAGCCACTATGGCTTGCAATCATGAAACATAGAACCTCTAACCTATAAAACCCCTAACCTACTTTAATTCCAGCTCAACTTTAACCCAAAACAGCTACTGCATCATACCAATCCATGATCAAACACCAGCAGAACATAACCAGACATCAGAGTAATTGTAGTTAACGATTTTTGTGATTTGAGTATGAAAAGAAGAATAAGCTCACAATAAGCTATTAAAAGCTTATATGAACCATATAGAAACAGTAGATCAGTATGGATCAATCCATAATATAGATCTAATATGATTTTTTTATTTTTCAATGATTTTATTTGATTTTTTTGTATTTTTGAGTTTATGAAGAAAGAAGCTAAAAACAGATTTATAAAACTGAAATAAGCACTAAACAAAGATAGTAAGGAGATTTAAATCATAAAAACTTAAACAAACACTTGAAAATGAAATTCTAAATTCTATTAATATGAGAAATTTGAGTACAAAATAGAATTACAAACTTAAAACATTAAAATGAAAACTATGATTAACTATACTACTAAAAACTAGAGAGAAGAAAAAAAAATGAAAAGATGATCCCAATGTGAGTGAATGAAGGTCTTTATATAGCTGATCATGAGGCCTTGGAAAGATCTAGAATTCCCAATGTGTGCTTCTTTGAGTAATTTTCAGCCCTTTGATCAATCATACACGTATCCCACTTGATATCCACCCTTGGATTAAATCATCCACGCATCTTCGGCCAATAGGAGAGCAGCATTTGAGAGATTGCACGCGGATCGATGACATGGCAGTACCCATGTGTCAGAGAATGTCAGGGAAAGTACATATTTGCCCTTAATTGCTGTAACTTTGACTAATTGACCATGTGGGTAATTTAGGGTTCATGGATGCCTGGGTAATTGGGGGTAGAAATGGCGGGGCTTGGTTTTTTTATTATTCTTTGATATCTTTGACCGGGTTTAAAGGTTTGACTCGGGTTATAATAACGGGTTGGTTGGGTTTCGGGTTTAATATTAGAACCGGGTATAGGTTGGTTTTGTTTTGGACCCGGGTTTAACATATTGGGCCGAGGGGTTTGTTATGAATTGGACTTAGGATTATATAAGTGACCAAAGGTGTAATTAAGGGGCTAATCTTGTAAATTCTGATTTCCAAGGGACCACAAATGTAAATCTGAAAATGCTCATTAAGGACCATTCTTGTCAATCTCAAATAATCCAAGGGTGAAATTTGTAACTTCTGAATCTTCAAGGGTCATTTCTGCCAAATACTAAAAGCTCAGGGACTAATCTTGACATTTCTTCAAACTTGACTGAAACTTCAAAAATCATCTTTAGAGAATAAAATCTTCCTTAATGCACAATCCCGACCTTCCGGCTCAGCTCAAACTCTCTTGATCTCTCGTGCTTGGATTTACGTCTGATTTGGTTCCTTTTTGTGTGTTTTTATATATCCGTACCTGCACAAGCACAAACTCAAGAAAACCACAAATATTAGCAATAAACGGCTCTTTCTTGGTTGTTTTGGGTCAGTTTTGATAAAGAAAAGGTATGTGTTTTAGCACATACCAAAATACCCCAGACGAGACCATTGTCGTGTCCTCACGCAATGCAATCAACTCACGCTTCTAAAACCAAGGATTTCAATCTCTTTCTACTAAACCTATGAAGAAACTTAAATTGGTATGTCCAAACCGTCAAGTTATCTCACACAAGCTAGCCACTTGTGAATGACTAACCGTAAGAAACTTAAAACAGTTCAGACAAACCAATAATAAGAGAAGAAGTAGCAAAGATTCCTCAAAAGAGATTAAGAAACCCTTAATTCTAAAAAAACGCCCCGTTTACCTTTTAATTCACAAGTATAGATATTACGATTAAGCACATTCCGGTTATGAATGACGGTTTGTTGAACTTTCATGTCGATCAATAACTCAAACATTTTTCAAACGACACGTTAGGATCACGGAGCAGAAAACACAACACAGCGTGAAGTGACCATACGGATAGAATACATCATCCCTGATTTTTCACAAGTCCCCAAACTAAGCGTAAAACCGAAATCATTGTTACATATGACTCTAGATGCTAACACTACCCATGGAAGTTACTTGTGTAATACCTTTTTTTCCCATTTTCCTATTTTCCTCTATTTATTTTATTTTTGTGAGAAATGAATTTCTTTAAATTCTCGTTTCGATAACTTTTATTCCGATAAAGATACAAAGCTAAGTCGATAATTAGTTGTCCGCCTTCTCTCAAGAACCATTGTCCCAAAAATGAGGTCCACATCAAGGAATTTTTATTCACTAATATTTTTGACTTTTTTTCATTTTTCATACATCATCATTAATATATTTTTTTTTTTTTAATATGAGAACTTATACTTTTTATTTATATGAGCTATGAACTACGGAGCTTCACGGGGTAATTCCAAGACTATAGGCTTCATGAAATGAGGATCCCGGCTGGCTAGGCTAAGACCTCACTCAATCCCGGCTAAAGATCCAAGGGTCCGATCGCGACACCGCAGCTCATAACTTAACTTATTACTTTATCACTTATCACTGATTGCTTATTTATTTATTACGGATCCTTGATGTGTACCCAATTTTTAAAATAAAGATTCTTTTAAGAAGGTAAAGAACTAACTATCGCCAAAAACTCGACATCTCTAATTATTATTAGACAGATATGGGGTGAAACAATTTTGTGGGAACAAAAAGCCATAAGTACCTTCGATGGGCTCTAAAGAGAACCAACTACTCCACGCTTAGCATCTAAACTCATAAGTAACTCTATCATTTCTCGATCTCCGCAAATTTAAAATCCCAAATAATGAGATCCGCGGATGCTTAGCCGATAATTTTAAGATTACCTATGGTTAAGGAACAAGCTAGGCTCAACACGCCCGGTCAAGTCGTAATTCTATTCCTACTCTCACCAATGGAAAGTCAACAAGGTGTCAAAACATATATTAACTTAGCAAATGCTTCGCCTAATGAAATAAAGTTATGCATATTTAAAGTCACTCGGGAAACTTGCAAAATCTTGGCCTTGTGAGCTAGAATTGCATTTTATAGCTTCTTGTCTAAGAGACTAGCAAAACTTTTCAATCAAAAAGACTTAACAAAAGCTTACAAAAAATTTTAAATTTTTCTCATTTTTGCACAATTTTTTCATTTTATAAGGAAAAACGAGGTTGCGAGAGTACACGACAAAAATAAGCAAGTGCGGTCAAATCAAATCGAAGATTACCCTACCCCAGACTAGAACGAAACATTGTCCTCAATGTTTAAAGCAAGGGTATCACGAAAATCTAAAAGCCGTTTATTAAGTATGCTCAAAGATAAACGTTAGTCGATAAGATTAGGATATCGGATTTCCATCAGCAACGATCATGAAACTCGACTGGAGAAAAGATAAACTTCGAGCACGAGAGTCTTCATATCGGGAAAATCCTACACAAAACATCACAAACAACCAAACACGAGAAATCAAAGAGGCGGACCCCTTCACGTCACTTATTAGAAAATAGAAAGAAGATAGAGATAAGCATGGGGTGCCTCCCACGAAGCGCTACTGTTTTTGGTTACCGAGTCGCTAGCTTGACTCGATCCCCGTCGCTTGTCCTTAGGGAAAGTTTGGAGATCCGGACAACCATAGATGGAATGTCCCTCCGAAATAATGTTTCACACGATGACCATTGACTTTGAAATTTGGGCCATCGGTGAGAAAGCTCCACCGCTCCATATGGGAAAACTTGAGCGATGGTGAATGGTCCCGACCAACGGATTTGAGTTTGCCCAGAAAATCTTCAATCGAGAGTTAAAGAGGAGAACTTGATCACCAACGTTGAAAACGCGGTTTTGATTTTAGCATCATGAATCCTCTTAGTCTTCTCTTTGAAAATCAAAGAATTCTCGTAGGCCCGATCCCTAAGCTCGCTTAATTCATTCAATTGAACTTTTCGGTGATCACCATGGTCTTAAGATCGAAATTAGCATGTTTCAAGGCCCAGAATGCCTTATGCTCGAGCTCGATGGGCAAGTGACAAGCTTTTCCATACACCAACTTAAATGGGGTGCACCCAATGGGTGTCTTGTAAGCGGTGCGGAAAGCCCATAATGCATCATCTAACTTATCGGCCCATGAAGCTCGATTTTCTCCTACGGTTCTCTCTAAAATCCTTTTCAAACCACGATTCGAGACCTCAACTTGTCCGCTCGTTTGCGGGTGATACGCGGTAGAAAGACGATGGGTAACTCCATATTTAGCCATAACTTTAGCAAATTGCTCATTACAAAAATGGGTACCGCGATCACTGACGATAGCACGAGGTGCTCCGAATCGGGAAAACAAATTCTTCAAGAACTTAACAACCACTCGGGCGTCATTGGTGGGGAGCGCCTTCGCTTCAACCCATTTGGACAAGTAGTCGATGGCCACGAGGATATACTTATTACCTCTAGATGATGGAAATGGTCCCATAAAATCGATGTCCCACACGTCAAAAATCTCACAAACTTGAATAGCATTTTGTGGCATTTCATCCTTCTGTGAAATTTTCCCTTGACGTTGGCAAGAATCACAAGATTTGACTAAATCATGAGCATCTCGATATATGGTAGGCCAATAGAATCCGGAATCAAAACCTTCTTAGCGGTGTAACTTGCACCATGATGGCCACCAATGGGTCCGTTATGGCAAGCATTGAGAATATCAAGAGCCTCTTGGCCATGAACACACCGCGGATTACTTGATCCGCACAAATCTTAAACAAGTAGGGATCGTCCGAAATAATGCTTAACATCTTTGAAAAACTTTTTCTTTTGTTGGGACGACATCCCTTTTACGATGAAATTGCCCGCATGGTAATTTGCAAAGTCGGCAAACCATGGGGTGTTTGGGTCTTTCTTAGCAATCATCCCAAGTGTCTCAAGAGGAAATGTTTCGTAATCTCCTTTTCTCGAGCACACTTTGATGGGGATTCTCAAGTCTAGAAAGGTGATCGGCAGCCTGTGTTCTCCGCTCCTTTTTGTCAAGAATAGTAACATCAAACTCTTGAAGGAGGAGAACCCACAAGTAACCGTGGCTTAGCATCTTGCTTTGCCAAAAGATACTTAAGGCGTAATGGTCGGTATAAACTATGGTCTTCGACAAGACAAGGTAGGGTCGAAATTTCTCAAAAGCATAAACAACGCCAATAATTCCTTTTCGATAGTCGTGTAATTGTGTTGGGCCTCGCACAATGTCTTACTCGCATAGTGTATGGGTTGAAAATGTTTTGATTTACGTTGCCCCAAGACGCCCCAATTGCGTAATCACTTGCATCACACATGAGTTCAAAGGGCAAATCCCATCGGGGCAACTAAGATCGAGCCTCGCTTAATTTCTTTTTGAGAAAATTAAATGCTTCAATGCATTCATTGGTGAAGATAAACGGAGCATCCTTTTCAAGGAGATGGGTCAGAGGGCGGGATATCTTAGAGAAATCTTGGATGAAACGGCGATAGAAACCGGCATGACCCAAAAAACTCCGAATACCTTTGACGGTAGTGGGATGAGGGAGTTTAGCTATAACGTCGACTTTAGCTCGGTCGACCTCAATCCCAGATTTTGAAATTTTATGGCCGAGGACAATGCCCTCTCGAACCATGAAATGGCACTTCTCCCAATTCAAGACCAAGTTGGTGTCTTCACACCTTTTGAGCATGTGGTCTAGATGAGAGGCAAGTGAAAGAATCTCCATAAACCGAGAAATCGTCCATAAAACTTCCATAGAATTTTCGATCATGTCATGAAAAATAGCCATCATGCACCTTTGAAATGTTCCAGAGCATTGCATAAACCAAATGGCATTCGTCGGTAAGCAAACGCTCCATAGGGCACGTGAAAGTCGTTTTCTTGATCCCGCGGATCAATCGAATTTGAAAGTAATCGAAAACCATCGATAAAGCAATAGAACTCATTCCCGCTAAACGCTCGAGCATCCGATCCATAAAGGTAGCGGAAATGATCCTTTCGTAGCATCATTCAACTTTCGATAATCAATACACACCCTCCATCCGGTGACGAGGCGTGTGGAAATCAACTCGTTATCTTCATTAGTAACGACGGTCATCCCTCCCTTCTTTGGGACACAATGGATAGGGCTAACCCATGAGCTATCGGAGATTGGATAAATGATTCCGGCATCGAGGAGTTTCAGAACTTCCTTTTTGATAACGTCATGAATTTTCGGATTAACCCTACGTTGTTGTTGAATAACGGGTTTACAATCATCCTCCATCAGAATTTGTGGGTACAGAAACGAGGATTGATTCCTTTGATATCAGAAATTTTCCAAGCGATAGCACTCTTATGTTTTCGAAGAATATCCAAAAGTGCGGTTTTCTCCTCATCTTTCAAGTTTTTAGCAATGATGACGGGAAATTTGTTTGGTTCTTCAAGAAAAGCGTATTCAAGATGAGGAGGTAAATCCTTGAGCTCGGGCTCTAAAGGTTTTTCGTTAGACGTTTGTACTTCTTTGATTTCTTCAATCATAATTTCTTTTGGAGGGAGTGACGGTAATGGATCTTCATTCAACAATTTTTCAAGATAAAGGATATCTCCCTCCGAATCATAAACTCCATCATCAATTCCCGGTGGAATCGATTCATCAATAGCAAGAAACTCATCGATCTCTTCCAAAAGGAAATCACCTCCTCAAACGGAGTGAGAGAAGGGAAGAGTCGACAATGATTGGTTCGGAAGGTGAATCGGAAGAAGTAGAATTTCTAGCAAACCGAGAACTTCTTGAGCGTACTCTCACAAGAAACATCAATAACGTCGATTCGATTGATGGAAGCATCGTCAAAATTTGAGGAGTACCTCATCGTTTGATTAATGTTGAATGTGACGGCTTCTTGATTAACTCGTAACGTAATCTCTCCTTTATAGACATCAATCAACGCATGGCCCGTCCTTAAGAAACACCTTCCGAGAATTAAGGGTACTCGAGGATCGGCATCAAAATCGACTATAACAAAATCAGCAGGGAAGTCGAACTCCCCTACTTTAACAAAGACATCCTCAGCTATACCCTTTGGTTTCGTAGTAGTACGGTCGGCTAGCTCGAGGGTCATACACGTTGGGGTAAGTGGGGTAATGAAAGCTTTTAGAGATTGAGTTTGGCATCAAATTAATACTCGCCAAGATCGCCAAGGCGGAGCATTGAATAATTCCTTGAAAATCGCATGGAATGAGGAATTTGCCGGGTCACCTAACTTTACGGAAGTTTCTTGAGGATAATCGCGAACAATTCTCATTCGTAGATGTCGTAGCAAGCTCATATAGTTTCTCCTTGTTCGTAAGCAATCCTTAATCGTAGAAGCAAGTTTAGGCATCAAAGAAGGGCATCCGCAAAACCGATCTCCACATTCAAGTCTTTGAAGATTTGGAAAAACATTTCCATTTGATGATTCGACTTCTCACGAAGAGTTTGATCTTTAAGACGAGACGGGTATGGGATAGATGGTTTCGGATTAGCTTTCTTCACATTAACGGAGCATCTTGGCTCGAATCTTGGACAACCGTGGGTTGGACATTCACATCTCCTTTATTAGTAGGAAGCACCGGTCCTTTGTCACCCCGGTCTCACGGTCTACCACGAGAGGAAGAAGAAGAATTAGTGGTAGGAACCGAGGTCCATCATAAGCAACACCACTTGGTAGTGATTGCTTTTATGTCACCTCTCGGGTTAGGAATCGACACTTGAAGAGAACCGAACCCGAGGGTTGAGAATAAGAAGTAGACGGTTGATTGGCTTGAAAGAAACTAGCCATCATATTCTTCATTTCACTTATCCGCTTGTTACCGTGGCAAATTCATTCCCGATGTCGGTGATTTGATTCGCAAGCTCTTAATGGTATTGTCGAGCTCTTCATGTAAGATAGAAACTCGTTGTTCGAGCAACTTGATGAGAAGGTTGTTGATATTGTTGTTGAGGAGGAGGTGGTTGTTGGTAAACTTGAGGTGGAGGAGCTTGATAGTGTTGATTTCCATGATTAACTCCTTTGTTTTGATTGTTGTTACCATTGAAACGGTTTTGATTATGGTTTTGTTGTTGAGGTTGGTTGAAACCGGGAGGTCCGAGATAATTGTTTGAACGGTAGCTAAGAAGATTTCGATCTCCTTGCGGTTGATTGTAGTTTCTGTAGCAAAGATAAACATTCTCATGTGCGTAGCCACCGACGGCCGGGCACTCGAATAAGAATGGGGACCTCCACAAGTCTCACAAGTCGGATGTACCGCTTTCACTTGTTGAAGTTGATTCTGATTATTCATTTGATGTAGCCTCAAGATATCGTCCATCTTTTTGTTCAGAGTAGCTATTTCGAGAGAAGAAGACATATTTGATCGAGACGATTCACCCCTTGCAGCAGAAGAATCCCAATAATTATGATGAGCGGTCATGTTCTCAATAAGATCGTAGCATTCCTCGGGACGTCTTTTCATGAAAGTTCCACCGGCAGCTGCATTGATCGTATCACGATGTCTCAACGTCAAACCATTATAGAACGTATCAATTTGGGTGACTAGCAACATATTATGATTTGGACATCGATCAATAGCAAGCTTATATCGTTCCCAAGCTTCAAACAAAGATTCGTCGGGATACAGTCTGAAATTACTGATATCGTTTCTCAACTTCGTCACCATCGATGGTGGAAAGTACTTTGCCAGAAACTTCAAAACCATTTCCTCGAAGGTATGAATCGAATTCTTCGGGAGTCGATCAAACCAAGAAGTGGCATGATGAGTCAAAGAGTATGGGAAAAGATAGAGGCGAAGGCGCCATCGGAGACCCCATTTTGTTTCATACTCGAGTAACGGTTAGAAACTTATCAAGATGCTTGTTTGCATCATCATCGGGTAAACCGTGAAATTGACAACCGTTCTTTACTTGTTCTATCATATGATGTTTCAAGCTAAAATCGGTAGCTTGAATATTTGTCGATGCAATGGGTCCTCCCTCCCGTACATGGTAGGTTGACATAACTCCTCCATCGCTCGAGATCGGGAGCTACATTTTGATTAACGGGAGGAGGATTAGGACCGGGTGTGGTGGTACGTTAGCGGCAGCCCATATTACGTAACTTCGGCACGCTCGATTCGATTCAAGTCGTCTTGATCGAGAGCGAGTGCGCATGCACTTAAAACCAAGGCAATTAAAAGAGACCGATATTCGAAAACACGGTGAACTTAACCAATAATCCCAAGTGAACAAATCACCTCTACAAGACAAACGCACAAGCGAGCGGAGAAGCTTTGTAGGTCGTGTGAAGCTTATTAAAACCCGCTTTTTTCACCGCAATTTAATGTCGCCGTCCTTATACCCACCACACGCTTTGTTTATCCGATAGAAATAAATCAATTCACAACCGACACAAAGGCAAGTTTTTGATCTTTAGTTCTGGAACTTATTATGATAACACCTCCGTTGAGAATGTTATATAATTGGTGTCTTCTATTTATTAGCAAAAACACAAGAGAAAATCTTTTTGTATTTTTAATCTGATATATATATATATACAAAAGAAAAAGGAAAATATTTTTTACTTTTTTTATTTTTATAGAAAAATAGTACTTCACGAATGAAGGATCTCGAGTCACTAATCGTCAAACCTCAAACGATATTGTCGTGACACAACCTCCCCGGCAGCGGCGCCAAAATTTGATACTGTATAAACCGTCAAGTTATCTCGCACAAGCTAGCCACTTGTGAATGACTAACCGTAAGAAACTTAAAACAGTTCAGACAAACCAATAATAAGAGAAGTGTGTAGTATGTGGGTAACTCAAACGTGTTAGGTTTGAGCACCGAGATCGTTCCAAACGAGGGTTGAATGGAATTTCCAACTCACGTCCTGATTTTTGTGATTTGAATGAAGAAAGGGGAATAATATGATAATTCTAAACTACGGGATAAGGAAAGTAAATGGGACATCTAATCTACGGGAAAACCTAAGAATTATGGCAACTACGCAATTCTATACTAAAACGCAAATACGGGATTAAAAACGAAACGCGATTAAAATGCAACTATGTCTATTCTAAATCCTAAAAATAACCTAAAATTACTTTTACTCTAGAAATGTAGGATCGTTATTTTTATTGTGTTGATGATTCGGGTGGTCTTGGGAGATCAAAATACATGTTTCCCATTTTAGAGAGAGAAAGTAGAGAGAGAGGGTGTTCTTGCTAGAGGTTTACACAATGTTGAATGTTAGATTAATGAGAAGCACCACCCCTTCCATGGATGGAAGGGGTATTTATACTTACACACTACACGACCTCCTATCGGCCTGTGGATCAGGGATACAGTGGGTAAAGACCCGTCCTTCCTCCACGGTGTTGCACTAAGCTATACTACGCTACAAACTATTAAATAAACTACTAAATAACGTAAATAACGATATGTCTACGAGCTAACTTATGCTAGATAATATTAGGGGTGACCGACTCTTCACTATGGAATTTTCTAATTCCTAACAATCTCCCCCTAAGGGAGGTCACCCCATGTTATACATTTCGAATCCTAGCATTCTATTCTTGTCTTTGTTCTTGAGCTCGTAGACTACAATTCTTCAATTTCTGCAATCTTTGTGCTTTTGTAGCGATTCTTCAAAGTCCGCATTGATTTGTACTTTCAGTGGAGGCCTTTAACTGATCCACATCTTTGATGATCTTCGAGCTTTCATTGAGATCATCACCACGATAAATCTCTCGGATCATCCATAGTTGTGTTGCCTTCATGTGATGTTGTGACTTTTGGACCGACATGCTCATACTTTTGAATCATGACATCTTTCCATCGAGTAGCGGAAGCCTTCATCGGTTCATGATATTTGCAGCAATGAAGCATAAGCATAGTATGAAATATCGAGCCGGGTTATGTAGATATGCACCACCATGATTTCTTCAAATTAAGTGTGGAAGGCGTGAGCATGCGGCTTTGGATTGACTCCTCAATTACGATCACCGCAACCGTCAAGTGTACCGCAAACAACGCTTAGCAATAAAACACACGAAAGTGTCTTTGATCACTTTCACCGAATTGAGGTACACGACCCACGGTTCCCGCTGATCGAGACAAGTCTTTTCGTGATCGTGTATGATTCCTAAGAATCTCCTTGACAGGGTTTCGCAATGTTCTAGTCGTTCTCAAACCGAACGCCTCAAAGAAGACAACACGGAGTGAGTGAACCAAATAATTGAGATTCACCGATTGATGAAAATTGATTTGAAAACAATCGCGTATTGCTTAGAATAAAGATTTTTGCAATACGACGAAGGTTTTATGAGAAAGATCAATTTTCAATCAAAACACTTTTTGTATTAGAGAATGAGTACACATTCGACGTGCTAGCGAAATGAAGAGATTCGCACATCGAACGATTTTTCTAAAAGTATTTTTCAATCAGAGATACTTTTTGAATTTGAAATGAATACACATTCGACGTGCTAGAGAAAAGAAGGTTTGCACATCGAACGGTTTTTCCAAAAGTATTCGTCAATTCCATTCCTGGACCAAGGTTGATTCAAGACCGAATCGCCCCATTGTTTCTATCCGGTTGTCACAAGTTTGATCTTCGAGAAGATCTCACATGTCACCCACCAAGAGCTTGTTTGATGTTGGCTCTAGAAGGATTTCCATCTTCATCGTGAATATTTTCATATCACTCGGATGTTCCGGCAATACCACAAGGATAATGCGTGGGACTCTTAATATATACTTACTTTCCACATTGAGTGAAAAGCAAGTCTTCAAGAATTTAGTGTCCTAATGAGATATTGTGGATGATCTCTTGGCTCTAGACTCAATAGTGCACATTTGGTTCTCGTGTCGGAGACTAGGGAGAGGGTCTCCTTCTTCAATATCAACAATCTCTAAGAGAAAGTCGATAGATAATGTCGGTTCCCGTGAGAATGAAACAAGCCCTTTAAGAGGAACTTGAGTGGTTTGGAAAGTTTAGTGCGATGCATCACCGGGTCCATGATGTCTTGTCTTCAATACCGGTGTTACCTTAGTAACCACCAAGAGTATATGAATTGAACCCGTTTACGCCCTAAGGTTGAATTGATGGAGGGCTATTTCTTTTCACCCTTTATCATTCATTTCTTTTTCATTCTTCAACCCTTCGGTGCTTACCGAGACTTCATAACTAGAACCTTGTTGGGTTTATTCCAAGACTAGCTCGTCTCATCCGCACTCTTCCCATATTCTCATTTTCTCCTTTTTCATCGCACCTAAGGACTCTACACTATCTAGTGAATTGTCCTCGGTAGATCCCTCCGGCTCGGCGGATCGTGGAACGAATACCTAACCTAACCATCCTTATAACTCCATGCATAAAGAAAATTGGTCGGTCTTTTGGTATTGTTCTTTCCTTCATGAAACCAATTGAAAAATCATTTGGAAAAACAATCAAGGTACTTGTGATACGAGATCAAAGCATTTTGTACCTTAATAGTTTTGATCATTTAGAAAACCTCCCCCTCAACATGAGCGTGTGATTTAGAAATTGTTTGGCACAAGGAGGCAAGAGGACTTTGAAATATTTTCTTTGATCACAATTTTCATACGAAAAAACCATTTGATTTTCTTGGTAAAATTCTCCCCCTCAATATGTGCATAGGATATTTTAAAACATTTTATCACATAGAGGCAAGAGTTCTTTTGAAGCACATCCACAATCACAAAATCCATTAAGAAAACCATTTGAAAACACAATCAAGGTACTTTATAATCTCTTTTAAAAACTTTTGTACCTCGATGGTTTTGCTCCCCTCAATATGTGCTTCGAGATTCGAAAGCGTTTAGCACATATGAGAGAAGCGACTGCACAACCGAATCAAAACGATCAACTTTTATCAAATTTCATTATTAAATCACAAATTCTCCCCGATCAAAATATCAAATCCTTTGAGATTTTGGATCCCAAGTGATTTAATTAGGTTTAGAAAACATGGGAGAAAATGTGGCCTTGTTTAAATACTCATCCGGTTTTGGATAAATCCTCCTCCTCAACATGTGCATTATGTATATTGAAATCGTTTGGCACATGGAGGCGGGAGTGCCTTTAAAGGACTAAAACCAATTCCATTTAAAACAGATTTGAGATTTAAAACACGATCTCTACCCCGATCGTACATATCAAACCATTTGAGATTTGTGATCCCATCCGATTTAAATCATTTATAAAATTTTGGGAAAGACGTGGCAAGATTCAATTTTGAAATATGATGATATGGACCATTTTAAGACATTAAAGATTGTTAGTGTCGTATGATAGTTTTAAGAGATCTTTTAAGTAAAACAAAACAATTTCACAATCAAACAAGAATGTAAAAATTTCATTTTGAAAGACCTTGATTCTAAAGAAAAATCATACCATGACATAACATTAAATCTTTAGATCACCACATTTTAACGTATAAACCGGAACTTTTATGAAGAAATATTGTTTGAAAATATTAAAATATTATATTTTAAATCACTCTCCCCTCAATCGATGACCAAGTCGATAATTGAGTGACTTAGGTTTTGATAAACATGAAGTCCGTGATTTTCAAAATTTAGTCCAATTTATTTTCAAAAACAATATTTTCCATTTTCAAAACAATTTTATTCAAATTTATCAAAATTGTTTAAAATGGTATCCCCGCACAAAGATAAGTTAGGTGGTTGAGAAGCTTCCGTTGTTGTTCTTGTAGGGTTTGAAGAAAACCGTCTGCTGAAGCGATGAGACTTCTTCTTCGTTGCATTTTGAATGCCAACCGAGGTCAAATTAAGCTCGCTTCTTCAATCACTTAGAAGAAAACGTCTCACGATGCAAGGAGACCTCTTACGTTGCATTTATGCCAACTCTCCATAGAAGTCCAATTAAGCTCCGCTTCTTCATTTGTCAACCCAAGATATAGTTGCCCTTTCCTTTCGCATCCAATCATATTAACTGGGATCCGGATCGGGAACATTCTTATAACCAATATACCGTGATACGTTAGTGAACACACATACATATATATGGTGGTCGACATCACCCAAACAAGAATCGATCGATAAAAGTCTATGCAACATATCAATCGATCATTTAAATGTATGGGAAAATGTGTTCATCAAACTCTAATAATCTAATCCTAGCAATCATATCCTTGGCACCTAGTCCTTCAACATAGGTTAACATCATTTTAATTAAGCATATTAGGATAATTAAGAAGGCTCGTTAGAAGATATAGATTTGAAAACATTTTCCCCTCAACCAATAACTCATTTTATAAAAGATTTTAAAAGTGTCAAGTCATTGATTGAGTTTCCAAATTTTATAAAAACTCGAATCGATTGATTTTAAGCAACTCATTTACCACTATTTTAGAAAACACCAAATATTTTTCAAGAATTTTAGACGGAAAACATTTGTGTAGGAACAAAGCAATGATCCTTCGACATACTTTCCTTGTTTTGTTTTTAGGATAAGTGAACGAAATTTGTGAAAAACGTTTAAGCGTAGCACTTTCCTTCCTTTAAGAGCGGGTTGCTATCTGAAATAATAGCAAGCCATAGTTTTAGCACGGGTTACGATCAAATAATCGCAAGCCATTTTTTTTTTGAGCCCCGTTACATCAAGTAATCTGTAAGCCATAGTTTGAGACATGTTTTGAAAAGAATATTTACACCTCCTGCTCGAACTTCATCTATGGTCCGTGGAATTATTGAATGACATTTCTAAGACCGTAGATGTTATCGATACCGAAAGACATGTCTTGAGAAAACATATTTTGGTATTTTGAAATTTTCTTATTTTTATGGGTTTTGAAGGTTTTATATTTTTCTATTTTGTTTTGTTGGTTTTATAATTTTGTATTTTGTTTTTCGAATAAATATATACAAGGATAGAGTAGATGATATAGTTAAAGAGGATGATGATACGAGTACCGAGATAAGGATATCGAGCGAAGACGTCGTAGAAGATAGAAGTCATCAACTCTTAAACATTCACCACCAAAGCTTCCGGGGCTCTTGAATCAAGAAAGAAATTGAACCATCCGAAAGTGAGACTCGCGCTTCCCCAAACCGAAAATCCTTTGGATGAGCGATTCAAGCTCTATATCAAGCTTTCCTTAGCGGTGCATGAGAAGCACACCATTATCATAAATCCACGCTCCTTTTAAGACCGATAATCGAGAATCTCCGTCGGGTTATATCATCCATAAGAATAGCAACGTATCATCCCACACATAAATAATCTTCTCAAATTTCATAACCATCAAGTCTCAAGCGATCCATTCCAAAAGGTGTCAAGAGAACACTTCCCAGTGTAGTTGAAAAGATGCGGTCCGCCTCTTAGTATAACGCCAAGAACTCTCCGAATACACTTCATAAGGGGAATGAAGAACACCTTCCCATGTTCACATTTTTCTTCCCCGATGAACGTGTATGAAGCTCAAGAACCCGGTACACCAATATCCAAGAACTCTCCCGAATACACATCATGAGGGAATGAAGAACACCTTCCCATGTTCACATTTTCTTCCCCGATGAATGTGTATGAAGCTCAAGGACCCGGCACACATTCCCAAAAAGAGAACAACCGATAACATTGAAGAAGCAGCCGAATCATCGATTATCTCTCGGATGACAATCTCTGCGGATGTCAACTCCGAATAAGTGATTATATCTACGAATCACCGATTAAGCCCTCAAGTGAAACAATGAGCCCCCAATGTACACAACTCTCTCCTCTCGATGATTGTGATAACATCGAGATCATCACGCACTTTGTGTACCTCTTTCATCTTCGTAAACTAACTCTTCCATCTCTTCCCCACGTCGTTGGAATAATAACACAAAAGCCTTCATGAGTAAAACCTTGAGTTTCTCTCGCGGTCATGACATTTGTTTTACCGGATATCTTCAATCACTTAGAAGAGTTAAGTTCATCAAGTTTACTCGTCATGAGTCAAACCTTGAGTTTCTCTGCGGTAATAACATTTGTCTTCCCGGGATATCTTCAATCACTTAGAAGAATTAAGTTCATCAAGTTTACTCGCTTTGTGTTTATATGTGAGTCTCCTTTCTCCTTGCTGGTTTTGACACTTCAGAATCAGCCACTCATTGTAAGCCCGAATACTAGAAATTTGTTGAGAAGAACACTTGAACTCTTGTGGGAATCAACTTGCTAAAGTACATTGTGAGCAAATCTAATTGGGGATTAAATCTGACATATCACTTTCCCCCAATTAGTGCTCTCCCCTAAACCGACAATCTGTTTGATAAATGCCCAGATTAAGAAGAAGTCTTTAGATCGTTAAATGCAACTCGTCTTTTTAGTCTTCTAACATGTATCAGAAAATGTAGAACCGACTGTAGACTCGACCTTCTTCAAGATTGTCCGGTTGGGAATAGAAAGTCAACATCTTCAACTCACCAAAACAAGAACATCACCAAAAGCATCCCAATCAACTTACATCTTGCAAATCCCTTAACTAAAATCCTCCCAATCAAACAAGAACGTAAAGATGTTCATCAAGGAAATCAAGAATCGGGCTACAACGAACACATAAGATGGTAACACCAAACTACCAATCACATCAAACAAGAACAGAGAGATTGTTCGAATCATCATGTTGATGTGTACGTGAAGCATTAACCGGAAGCACTTTGTCGATAAACTCATCAACTGAGTGAAGATGTCAACCAACGGCTCTTAAGAAGAAACTCCATGTAAAGATGACCCGATAAGAAGAAGCTCGGTTCTTACATGAGTTAGGAGCCGTATGACCATATATTCTCATATTACAATCAACCATGCAGTATTATCATACTTCTTCTCCAATTCTTGATTAAACAAGTGAAAATCATCCAAATGTAGTTTATTCACACTTCTCCCCTGCAACATTAGCACATGATGTCTCCATCTTCATTATAGTTGAGCAAGTGGAATAAGAAAACAATCGATGGTAGCCCGGTTCACTTGAAGACCAAGCGCATGGAAAAGTATGAAGCATGTTGATGAGAATGGTCATAATAAGAAGATTTCTCTTCTTCAAGATAATGCGACCAAACGTATACATTTCTTTTCTTTGGAGTACGAGGCCCGAATCGATGTGAATGACGTCATAATCTCTCTCTTTAACTCTCTTAGCAAAACATGTAATCATCCCCATTATCATTCTCAGAGGCCCTTTGTCGTAATAAATGATGGAGAAAACCCAATATGATGAATCGTGACTTAAACTTGACTTAAACTTGCACAGATGAAACAAAGAGCGTGCCGATTTCCATTAGCATCTCTAAGTACTCTATGTACTCTATACTCTTCAACCAACCAACCATCAAGTATAAGACGACATTACCTCTTGAAAATCCACAATTGAATGTGACATCGAGCACTACAACGTAACTCCTTAAAGTGATAGTTATTTTGTGGTGGTATGAGCCCAATTCCCCCAAGTGGTAAAAGAAAAGGTAAAAGACACCCAACAATAACTAGATTTCCAAGTCTTCGTTTATGATAATAAGCTCGAACAAGGATCATGAAGAATCTTCATCCAACCATCCCCGATACCTTCAGATACTAAGTGCACTCGCCCGTGATAATTCACTTCAACCTCAAATGAATAATACTAAATTAACGCCGTTGTCACATCATCTGGTTAACTGCTCAAATCTGGCCTTCTTTGACATTTAAACGAACTTTGATAATGGTTTCATCCCAACCATGGTTAAGAGCACATTACCCCGTAAAACCATGTAATAACCAAACTGCCATGATGAATATCCAAACACACATCCAATTTATGAAGCACACCTTTTATCCTTCTTCAAGCGTAAACCGTAGCACCAAAGATCGAAGAACCCGAATACGCCTTCCTTCCTCCGTGATGGTTCCATCATTACGAATTTTACAACTCAATGGTTTAAACCGAGAAATAGTTTCTTTCATGGATTTTACAAAACCAAGAATAAACCATAAGATATATCCGAAATGCACCTTACTATTATCGGGATGTTTCCATTGTCACGGATTTTACAAGTCTATGATTTAAACCGAGAAATAGATTCTTCGCGATTTTACAAAATCAAGACAAAACCGTAAACAATGTCGACTTGAATGTGTAATGACAACTTTGGTTTCGTGAATATCTGCTTTAGGGAACATGCAATGGTTCATCAACGGTTCATTATCCAACAACATCAACATCATCAACCATCCAATAAACACTTTGGTAAACACATCATTCACGATTCTCGCTTGGCTATTGTAGTGACCACATGGAGAAGTAAACCCGATATACCAAACTTGATCATGAAGTAGAATTCCCAGTTTGTTACTTAAACTTGTACTCATCCTTGTGAAGAAGAAACGGTGTACCCAATGTACAAAACCTCTTGACAAATCCTCAATCGTGAGACACGAAGTGATAGTTACGTTGTGAGTTAAGCGAGAAAGAATCACAAGAGTAACTAAATAGCCAAGTCTTTATCACACTCTATAAATGCCCAAACAAGTCATCTTCGCGGAAGGGTAGAAAGAAAGAAGACGAAATAAGTAAACGTGCCCGGAAAACCTCACATCAAATCCAAATAAGAAATGCCGTCCAAACAACCCCGTAGTAAACTTAGTTCCAATAACAATCCAAGCCTTGACATATTACCTTTCGTGAAAATGCATAAGCCAAAGTATTGCCCGCACAACACAACAAATCTCAACAACAACTCAAAACATCAAATCTCATGTTTCAAATCTCATTATAAAAAAATAAGCATTTGATCCAATAATCCATTAAGCCCATTCCAATCCAATCCAAATCAACTCCGGCACATCATTAAAATTTCGGATTTATAAAGAAGGTTCAACATTTTCGATAATATTCAAGTTCAATCGAACGTGTGTCCCCGAGAAAGTGTAATCCAACCATCCGTGAAATTTAGCTCAGGCCGAGAATTGATGTATCCCTCGTGAAACTAATACCATACCAAAAATATATCACTCACTCAATATTAAAAAATTGTATCCAAGAATTTGTAACACAAAAGTTGGATAACAAATTTTCCATGTACGTTCATAACATCATATTTCGAATATGCATAACTCAGCCCAGTCCGAGTAACATCACCATGCCAATCATTTAATTTCAGCCCACGAGTGAATTAGATGCAAATTCCAAGTCCATTTTGTGAGAGTCCAACCCACGATCCAATACAAATGCACAATAAAAGGCTCTTAGGCCCACGAACCAAGCTGAAATCACACATGGCCCATCCAGAAAGTCATACCCGGTAAAGAAATTTAGGCCTGATCATATCAACTAAAGGGATACCCTAATATTTAGGGGTATAAATCACCTTATATCACACATTTACCAACCCTAATCTCAAACTTGTCCGCCCCCTTCATGAACTCAGTACAAACTTATCCTTCAAACCCTAATATCTCTCCAAAAAAATCAGCCACCATTTTCATTTTCTCATATCCGAATAACAAATAACATGCTTCAGCCATCTTAATCTTTTGTCATTCATCAATTAACAATCCCAAGAAGCTCTTAAGTACGCCTCAATTTCGTGTTTGGAACACACAACGCAGCCACACACTCGCCACAGGGATGGCTCGAGTTATTTGTGTCAGCCACAATATCAATCAAACGCATCAAGGTAGGTACTTTTAATCTTTGTTGTGATTAGATTGAACGAACGTTTGGCATGGAGATGACTTCATAGTTATATTCCTTGTCACTTGTTGTTCGGATAGTTAATTAGAAGCTTAGACTTCATAAAACAATGGATCCGTGATGATAAATGATTGAAGGACAACCTTTGAACTTGTTCCAGTGATACACACGATGTCACTTTAATTAATCATGAATAATTTTTCTTCAATTATGTCCTTGTGAGACAGAGAAATACCGAACATGAAAGAGGAGTAACATAATTGTTATATCTTCGATTCCTTAAGTTCGAAAAGAGATGAAGCTTTGTCTTCAAAAATTAAATCAATGATGAGTCCCCCAATTTTTTCTTTCGAATAAAACCTTAAAGGTTTTGATTTGAGCGAAAGAATAAGGGCTTCTGAGATTCATTTGTTTTCATTTCGTTTTCGTCTTGACATATGGATCTGTGATGTTGAATAAATTTCGTGGGTAAGGACTCATGGAATTCTTGATATTTTCATCTTTGAGATCCACGAAATAAGAGGCTGAGATCAAGAGTTGATTTGTAATAATATTTTACAGTTTAGAGTCTTGTATGAGAAGATTAGGACCTGTGATGATATCATTCGAGTGTATGACCATTAAGTCAACATGTATAACATTGAAACAACACCAAGAATGAATCTGAGATCCATGATAATCTTGTTTATGTTTGTGTCGTGTGAGTCGTTTTAGTTGATATGGGTTAAGGATAGTAGAGTTTGTTGACTGATGATGGAAACTGAGGTCAAGTCTCGTTGTTTTGGTATATTGTTGCATCAGGTTGCGGTCTTTGTGTCGATTCTTCTTCTTCCTTTCTGTCAAGTTGTATCAGTCAAGGGTCATTGCCAAAAGTCGCTAGCCCAAGTCGCTAGGACAAGTCGCTAGCCAAGTCGCTAGGACAAGTCGCTAGCCAAGTCACTAGGACAAGTCGCTAGCCAAGTCGCTAGGACAAGTCGCTAGCCAAGTCGCTAGGACAAGTCGCTAGCCAAGTTGCTAGGACAAGTCGTAGCGACTTGTAAAGACAAGTCGCTATAAGAGGTGCAATGCATCCGTCGGTTTTGTGTCAAATCGCCAAGAAGATTTTTATGTTTTCCGATGAGTTTTCCAGCTACTTTTCCGACCACCTTCATACTAAACCCAGAAAAACTATCATAAAAAATGCTTCATTTTTTTACCCATTTTGACCAAGAAACAGCATACCAAAATACTTGTAACCCATTTGACCACTATTTGCCCTTAAAAATCTGACCATATGACCACTTACATACACGGTTTGGTAACAAGATGTAAAAAAAATTTGTAAATCTGTTGGACCAATAAAAATGACCAAGACTGATATGTAACATGTTGAGACCATTTGACATCAATGTCCGGATACAACAAGCATGTAAAACAAAACTGTTTACCAAAATAACAAACGGAAAATATTTCCGACCAACCAAAAATACACAAAGCAGTTAACACAAGATTCAAACACCACAAAAATTAATACAACACAATAACCTTGGCTCTGGTACCAATTGTAGGATCGTTATTTTTATTGTGTTGATGATTCGGGTGGTCTTGGGAGATCAAAATACATGTTTCCCATTTTAGAGAGAGAAAGTAGAGAGAGAGGGTGTTCTTGCTAGAGGTTTACACAATGTTGAATGTTAGATTAATGAGAAGCACCACCCCTTCCATGGATGGAAGGGTATTTATACTACACACTACACGACCTCCTATCGGCCCGGATCGTGGATACAATGGGTAAAGACCCGTCCTTCCTCCACGGTGTTGCACTAAGCTATACTACGCTACAAACTATTAAATAAACTACTAAATAACGTAAATAACGATATGTCTACGAGCTAACTTATGCTAGATAATATTAGGGGTGACCGACTCTTCACTATGGAATTTTCTAATTCCTAACAAGAAATGATATTAGAAAACTATTTATGAATTAAAACTAATTTTTAGGAATTTTCTGGATTTAATTTGAATTAAAAACTAAATTTTAACTATTAAACTAATTTAAAATACTAAAAATTATAAAAATCAAAGAGAAAAATATGAAACTATTTTCTAAAAATCTAAAATAACTCAAAATACTTTTAAAACTATTTTTTATTTTTCGATTAATTTTTATTTTTATGAATTTAAAACTATTTTAATCTAATTAAACCGTGAAAATACCAAATAAAAGGGAAAAATATGAAAAATATTTTTATGCTTTTCATATTTTTCTTAAACTGAGAAAATTGAAAAATTATTTTTTGGAACTTTTTCTTAATTATTTGCAATAAAAGCTATTAAAAAGTGATTAAAAACTATTTTAAATTTAGAAAAATAGCAAACAGTGACCAAAATTAATGAAAAATCTCAGAAAATTTCTAAAATTAATATCTAAATCTATGAAAAATAAGAAATCAGCAGCTTATGTGTGAGATTTAAGAGTTGCAGTGTAAATGGATGCTAAATAAGACTTAAGAATAAGCAAATAAGCACAACTAGACACCAAACTTCTCTGTAGCAATATTATACTAAAATGAGCTAATATCAGCTAAATCAAGCTACTCCCAATCTCTAATAAGTAGTCTACTCGGTTTGATGCCAATCGATTTAATAAGCCAAAACAAAGGAACTGGTCCCTAGTTTGAGCTTAATCACAAGCTTATTAGAAAAGCTTAAGTGAAAATGATAGGTGGTCTTGAAGACCACCTAGCGACTATACCTAAACCAAACTTCGATCCTTACTATTTGAAATGATCAATATGCAAGGTCCGCAAGATCCGCAAAATTCGTGTTTTGACAAGTTTGACTTCAAAACAGCTTATAGTTCTTTGACTTTGTTGAGTTTTAATCCAAAGTAATTAATCGATTTTGATGTTTAAAACTAATGATGATTAAAGCAAGCTAGATCTACTTGTTTCAAGCCTATGAGCAAATTTATACCTCATCGATCTTAACAGCTACTAAATCAAAAGCAAGAATACGTTGATTTTGACTTTTGAGTTAGTGAGTGCAATAACAAGACGATATGAATGACTTAGACCTTATTAAGCATATAGCAATAGAACTAAACCATCGAATCAACCTCTATCATAGCAAACAGATTCAATCCAAACACTACTTAAAATCGATTTGTGAACTAATAAACAAATTAAGACTAGATTATGCTAAACTAACATTAAACACAGATAACAAACTACAAATTATCACTAAATATCGATGCAAACAATGATTCAATAGTGAAATGTATAAAACAGATTGATGAACTTACAAGTATCCTAGCCACTATGGCTTGCAATCATGAAACATAGAACCTCTAACCTATAAAACCCCAACCTACTTTAATTCCAAATTCAACTTTAACCCAAAATACTCATCGCATCATACCAATCCATGATCAAACACCGGTAGAACATAACCGACATCAGAAAATTGTAGTTAATCGATTTTTGTGATTTGAGTATGAAAAGAAGAATAAGCTCACAATAAGCTATTAAAAGCTTATATGAACCATATAAACAAGAGATCAAGATGGATCAATCCATAGTATAGATCTAATATGATTTTTATTTTCAATGATTTTATTTGATTTTTTGTATTTTTGAGTTTATGAAGAAAGAAGCTAAAAGCAGATTTATAAACCGAAATAAGCACTAAACAAAGATAGTAAGGAGATTTAAATCATAAAACTTAAACAAACACTTGAAAATGAAATTCTAAATTCTATTAATATGAGAAATTTGAGTACAAAATAGAATTACAAACTTAAAACATTAAAATGAAAACTATGATTAACTATACTCACGAAAACTAGAGAGAAAAAAAATGAAAAGATGATCCCAATGCGAGTGAATGAAGGTCTTTATATAGCTGATCATGAGGCCTTGGAAAGATCTAGAATTCCCAATGTGTGCTTCTTTGAGTAATTTTCAGCCCTTTGATCAATCATACACGTATCCCACTTGATATCCACCCTTGGATTAAATCATCCACGCATCTTCGGCCAATAGGAGAGCAGCATTTGAGAGATTGCACGCGGATCGATGACATGGCAGTACCCATGTGTCAGAGAATGTCAGGGAAAGTACATATTTGCCCTTAATTGTCAGAACTTTGACTAATTGACCATGTGGGTAATTTAGGGTTCATGGATGCCAGGTAATTGGGGTAGAAATGGCGGGCTTGGTTTTTATTATTCTTTGATATCTTTGACCGGGTTTAAAGGTTTGACTCGGGTTATAATAACGGGTTGGTTGGGTTTCGGGTTTAATATTAGAACCGGGTATAGGTTGGTTTTGTTTTGGACCCGGGTTTAACATATTGGACCGAGGGGTTTGTTATGAATTGGACTTAGGATTATATAAGTGACCAAAGGTGTAATTAAGGGGCTAATCTTGTAAATTCTGATTTCCAAGGGACCACATATGTAAATCTGAAAATGCTCATTAAGGACCATTCTTGTCAATCTCAAATAATCCAAGGGTGAAATTTGTAACTTCTGAATCTTCAAGGGTCATTTCTGCCAAATACTAAAAGCTCAGGGACTAATCTTGACATTTCTTCAAACTTGACTGAAACTTCAAAATCATCTTTAGAGAATAAAATCTTCCTTAATGCACAATCCCGACCTTCCTCCACTCAAACTCTCTTGATCTCTCGTGCTCGGATTTACGTCCGATTTGGTTCCTTTTGTGTGTTTTATATATCCGTACTGACAAGCACAAACTCAAGAAAACCACAAATATTAGCAATAAACGGCTCTTTCTTGGTTGTTTTGGGTCAGTTTTGATAAAGAAAAGGTATGTGTTTTAGCACATACCAGTTTGTTTCATTTATCTAGAGTTTAGAGTGTCGAGTCTTGGCTTAGCAACGTCATTCTTCGTATGCTTGTAACATAGAGATTTTTGACTTGCCACCACTAAATAGCCTATCCCACCAAACCCTTTGTTTCCCTACCGTAAGCCTAACATTACAACCCTTTAAAGACCTCTTTGATAGTCTTTCCTAGGTGCTTACGCCGAAGCAATGGAGGTTTGATCTATTCTCAAGCCTATGGTAATCTATGTACTAGGACCGGTTAATGAGTGTTTATCTTCCATTTCCAACTTGTTATATTTAATATACACCCGAGAGATGTGAGTATCCAAACACCCCATGTGAGGTGCTGGTATGTAATTTCCGTGCTTGTTATGACTTTTGCGGGGCTTATATGTGTTGTGGATTGTTTTAAACCAATGCTTCAAGACCCTAACTTATAAATTAATTGGCTAAAAGCACATTTTCTTGAGGACAAGCAAATACCAAGTGTAGGGATATTTGATAAGGTTTTAAATGTACCTTTTGAGGGTCGTTTAAGCCCTTATTTGATCACTTTTGTATCCGTTATTACTTAATATCGCTCCTTTTCACTTTTAGGTCTCTTGAAGGCAAATTGTCGGAATGGCACTTATTTGGACGAAAAGGCGGATATACAAAGAAAATGGCCAAAGTCAAGAATCGAGACACTCAAGTCAAAAATACAAGGGACGAGTCGTATTACTTTGACACCGTCGGAGCATTTTATGACTCGGTGTGTGAAATTGCTTATTTACAAGAGACGGCGGCAGCTTTAAAAGAGTAGGTCGTCGCAACTCGCACGGCCTAGATTTGATCCGAGACGGCGCCGGTCAAGAGGACGGCGTCACAAGCATAAGGTGATGTCGTCGCAAACTAACGTGGCCAAGACGAAACCCTAATGACGGCGACCCGACGGCGTCACAAATCAATAGGTGACTTCGTCGCAAGTGTAATCTTATATATAGAATCCGAATTTTTCAGTATTTGTGTGTAGTCTTTTGAGTAATCTTTTGGAGTAAAACCTAAACCGAACCAAGGCTGTCTTGTACAGTATTTTAGGGTTCCAAACCCTATCTTACACCAAGATAAGTTCTTTACTTCATTAATTCAATTATGTCTTCAATTATTTGTGTGTATGCTTGCATGTTCTCCATATCCAGATAATTTACTTGTGTGTTTGCTTAGGGAATATGAAACTTAATGATTGAATATTTATTAGTTGTCTCTTATCTTATTTGTTAATGATCTAGTAATGCGATAGGTCATTCGTTGTGTAGTTAATGCTTGATTAATCTTTGTGAACCTTAGACTATAACACCTAGAGTAGTTGTAGGCTAAACCATCCAAAGAGTACCTTAGAGTTAGAGTTTATAATTCCTAGAGATTTTGTAGACGAGACCCTTTGGTAGTTTCAAAGAGTTAGGAACAAACGCATACCCTACGACTTTAGACACACAACGAATTAAGAATAAGGACGTGACAATTCAACCATCAATAGGAGATAATTAAGGAGTAATAAAACCTAAGTAAACACATCTTTAAACCATCATACGAGCACACAATAATTAGACATAGACTACCACCACCTTAGTTTAGATCATTAGATAGTAGAAGTAATCGGTAGAAATACAAACCCCCAAATCCAAACCCCGAGATTCGTACCTTTCCATTTTCTAAAAAACATAGAAAGATAAAAAAATAATCTTCCTCAACCCCAACCTTAGCGTAGTAACCTCTTACTAGCATTCCTATTCCCCTAGAGAACGATATCAATTCCCGTGGCTTACCCTAATACTACACTACAACGATTAGGTTCACTGCCTAGGGTGTTGAAAAACTTGCTCGACGAAAAGGAAGTTCCTTTGACCCCGAACGACGCGTGTAGCGTTATCAAGACTACAGAGTTACCATATATAGGTACCTCCAGCCAGATACCAGATTATTTTTTTAATAAAAGTGACTTGGATCCGTTAGATGATAATGATTTTGCAAGTGGTTCTGAGAATAAGGATGAGTGTGTTATTAGGAAGAAAAAATGAGGGCATACAAGAAACAAAAGTTAAGTGAGGCAGCACAAGGAGAGGACGAAATATATTTTTTCTGTGGTCAAACTTTTGTAACTGCAAAAAAAGTGAAAGATATGATCTACCTGCTTTCAATAAAGACTAGGAGGAAATTGCAACTCATTAAGAATGACAAACAAAGAATTAGGGTTAGGTGTCTTGGAAAATACCTGTTTGTGGAATAACTGAAGGTGTTGGGCTGGGAACATCCCCAAAGAGGAAAACTGGTCCGATAACTAGAGGCCTTGGAAGGGATGTATATTTGTGATCACTCAAGGAGCAAGCAATAGATTGCTCATGGTTGTTTTATGTAGCCAAAAATACAGCTAAAGATGTATGGATTGTTCGAACTTTCAGGGATGAACACAAATGTTTGCAATCAAGAGAGATTAAAGCTTGTGACTACAAGTTTCTTTCAAAGCAAATAGTTGACCAAGTTCAAGTCAATCCATATATTTCAATCAAGGTTGTTCAAGATCAGCTCAGTAAACAGTTTAAAGTTCAGGTGTCTATGCAAACGGCATTAAGGGCAAAAAAACAAGGTAGAAAATGAGATTAGGGGTGATCATAAGCAGCAATACACCCTTTTAAGAGACTATGTTGAAAAGTTGCAGAAACGAAACCCAGATACAACAGTTAGGATAAGTGTACAAACTGCAATAGATGCAACAAGTCCAACTAGAGTTTTCAAGAGAATGTATGTATGCTTAGGTGCTTTGAAGGAAAGATATAAAGCTTGTCAAAGAGAGTTTGGGGTTAGATGGTGCTTTTATGAGGGTCCTTTTCCGCGCCTTCTTACAAGAGTCGGTATAGACAAGAACAATGGAATATACCCTTTAGCCTATGCGGTTGCGTGTCGAAAGCAAAGAGTCATGGATTTGGTTTCTTGAATGTCTAAGAGATGATCTTTACTTGCAACCAAACTCAAACTACACTTTTATCGACGGGGCAAAATGTGATGTTACCTTTAGTTGATTAGATTCACTAGTATTTTCGATAAATGCAAGTTTTATTAGTAATGAATTGATGTTTATTTGTGTAGGTATCACCCAAAGATTAGGAGCAGATTCCTAGTGTCGAACACGGATATTGTTTGAAGCACATCCATGATAATATGAAATTGCAATGGAATGCTAAAGCATACAAGGAACATTTGTGGAGATGTGCGCAAAGAACAACCGTCCAACACTTTGAGGCGACCATGTCGGCATTCAAGAGGTTTAGCGAACTTGCCCATGCTTGGTTAAGTAAGATACCACCAACCCATTGGTCAAGGTCGCATTTTTCAGGTACTAACCAAATCTATGTCTACGTGTACATCTTTTGTTCTACGACATTGTTCAACACTGTTGTTTGTATAAATCAAACATGTTGTATAAATGTGTAGGGAGGGCTCATTCTGATGTGTTACTTAATAACATATGTGAGGTGTTCAATGGGAAACTATTGGGAGGTAGGCGCCAACCCATCATTACTGATTTGGAATACATTAGAGAATATTGTATGAAAAGAATAGTGAATGTTGTGAATGTGATTCACAAGTGTGCCAGACCATTAACACCAAAGGCAACACTCATGTTAGACTTGATAAAGAAAGAGGCTTATAAGTACACCGTTTTACGGGTTGAAGGAGATAAGTATGAGGTCAGTAGATGGGGAGATAAGTGTTTTGTGAATGTTGAAGCTAGGGCTTGTACATGTAGAAGATGGGAGCTTACAGGTATGCCATGTAAACATGCTGTTGCTACCCACCGGTGTATGAGGTTCAATGGAATGCAAGTAGGATCTGTTGAATCATGGGTTCATCCATGTTACTTGCTTAATACTTGGGAAGAAACTTACAAACACCACATCCAGCCAATAAATTGTTATCAACATTGGAATAAGTCACAAGTGCCTACATGCATTCTTCCACCTAAAAATCATAAACCATTAGGTAGGCCATGAAAGAAAAGAACTAGGGCTTTTACTGAAAATAATAATAGTGACAAAACCAGTAACTTGTCACAGTCTAGTAAGAGTGTGGTTTGTGGTATATGTGACAATGCTGTACACAACAAGAAATCATGTCTTGGGCAAGGAGGTGTAACAGGAAGTCAAGGCAGTACACAACAGTCTCAAAAAACATGTTCATCCCAAACAAAAGTTAAAGCAAAGAAGAAGGCAAAGGTTACAGTCACAACTTTGAAGGAAATGAAAACCTCGATGTCAAACCGATGCTCAATCTCAAGGTGATTTTCAACCAAGTGTGGTCCAGTCTCAACTGGAAGTCAAGTTGATGTCGCTCGGTGGGTCTCCAAAACAATTTTGGACTAAGACCAAGATTATATCAGCAAAGCTGTCTTCACCACAAAAAAATGTTGGTTAAGCATATGAAAGCCAATGTTTTCCATCCAATATGTATTCCCCTAAACATTATTTGCTATCTTTAAACAATGTCTGTTTCTGAACTTTGTAGACTACAAAATTTTATGCATTTGGAAATATATCCATTTGCATTATGTATGAAATCATGTCATGTTAGTCTATGGGTAAAATTGTGTTTTTATTGTATTGATTTGCCACTTTACCGTGTATTTCTACATATTGTTACTAGTTCATACGCATAGTAACTATTGACTTTTACAAAGTGAATTACTGTTCACCCATCTTTGAAACTTCATACGTCTATGATACTTGGATCTGTTTTTCTTGGATCTGTGTTTTGAGTTGGATACTATTATTCTATTATCACAAACAGGAATGAAGAATCAAAAATGGATGAACAACACCATATCAAGTTTATGTTGATACTCAAAAGTGGTGTCTGTTCATCTATCTCTGATCATTCATCCATCCTTGATAGTTGTATATGTGTTATGAGTTGGATCATTTTACTAGTATTTGTGTGGCAAGTGAGACGGATATATGAATTTTTGGAGCAAAAGGCCTATTAGTAAAGGCAGCACAGTATAAAGACCAAAGCATAAAAGAAATATAATATTACCACTGTACAAGGACCAAACATTATCAACCAAGAGACTATTCTTAGTCAACCTACACTAAAACTTCTTAAACACAACTATCAACATTGCAGACCATCTACCACCGATCCAAAACACAAAAACCAGTAACTTTCTAAACCCTATAGAAGAACCATAGAAAAACCAAGAAGATGACCATCCAAGACAAGACACAAAAGTTCCTGAGACGGCAAACTTTCTCCTTCTCAACAAGGAGATCAGCCAAGGCTGCTTGGTGAGCAGCCTCTACCACATTTGCCCGGTCACCAGCGTTGACCGCCTTCATAGTCTCATAAATGAGGGCGGTTTGGCATTCTTGTAATGCCGCCTCATTCCTGTAGATTGTTCTCTGCAAGTAGATGATCACATCCCTTGCTCTCCTTTGCATGGGTGGATCGTACCACCCATTGAACGGACATGTCGTAGGCTAAAATTGATAATCAAAATGTTAGCATCTGTTTGCAGCATTAACACCAACTAAACCCACTTGTATAAAAACACAATTATAATAAAACAGATATTACTATAATCAACACATTTAAGGTAAACCATTACAAGCCAACTTTAAAATAAAACAAAATTAAGTGTCCCAACCTGTCTAAGACACGCATAGAACCTCCTTCCTGGGTTCCTGTGGTTCCAGCATGTTCGAAGGACAGCCCTTTTGTTGCATGAACACAACACAATTTTTTAGATTTTACAGTCGGTGAAGAAGATAAGATTTTAGGGGATAGGAAAGACAAAGGATGAGTGGTGATAAACTTTCCCTTTAATTAAAAAGGTTTTACTGTAGCGCCCACGGTAAAAAAGCGGACTGACACGGTAATATTAATTAATTGACAATGGTAAAATGACAATTGTGCCCTTAGACTAAAGACAAAGCAAACGGCATTTGACGTCGTTGACTAACGGAAATATGGTCAAAGGATCATTTAAGAGTATGAAACTTGGAAAAAGGACTCCAGGCGATGAAAATCCCCACTTTTGTCCCATCGTGATGCGCAGGAACAAGTTTAGGGACCAACGGTGTATTTTAGTCAAAAAAATTATATTTAATTTTTTTAAATATAAATGAGGTGTTACGTTCGAGGAATTTATTTCGTCGTTTTGGGTCTTTTTAAAAATGATTCGTATAACATGAGTGATGAGTGTCTAAATACTCATCATTTTTGTACCAATTAAACTGCAAAAACATCTGAAAACACTTAGAAATGCATCAAAATGATAAAAATATCACAAATAAGTGTTTTATGTGTTTTAAATGCAAAAATATCAAAACTGTGAAAACGATCAAATTTGCATAATTGGCGCTTTAGTCCCCAAGTTTCAAAAGTTGTCAAAAACAGTCCCTGGTAAATCTAAATAAAGAAAAATGTTATTCAAGGTCCCTGAAATATTCTAATTTGTCAAAAATGGTCCTTGAATAAATCTTTTGTAAAATGGCAGAAAAGGTCCCTGAACTTTCAAAATTGTCAAGTTTGGTCCCTGGGAAATGTGAAAATGACAGCTTTGATCCTTGAACTATTGATACTTGTCACTTTTAGTCCTTGTGTCAACTTTGGAAAATTACAGTTTTGGTCCTTGCATTTTCAGTAATTACAAAAAGGCCCCTATAATTATTAAACCAAACACTTGTCAAAATTACCTTGACCCCCTGTCATTAACCCTTTTTGGACCCCCTGTCACTTCCTTTTTGACCCCCTGGTCAAACCCAAGTCAAACACTGCACCTTTGCCGCCCACCTATTCACCTCCTTCCCCACTTGGCCTGCAAAACTTCTGCAACACCTCACCAACACTTATCCCTGCACCTTATCCCTTCCAACCCCTCTCCTCATCATCATACTTATCAACCCCCCCCCCTACTTGCCAAAACAGTAGCCCTGTGGTCAAAACCACTTTTCCCGCCAAAATGTGAAAAGAGGCCAAACTGCTTAAAAACCTTCCATTGGTCAAAAGAGGTGGTGGGGAAACGCTCAGAGACACGTGGCAAGAGGATTGGACTATAAAAGAGGAAGAAAGACAGAGAAGAAACTAACTTTGGTTTTTACCAATGTTCACGTAGTGTAGTTTTACTGCTTTCTTTAAATTAATGTCTTTTAAATGTTTTAAATGTCAGAATTTACTTTAAAGTAGTGTAATGAAATGTTACTTTCGGTTAAATGTCGCTTTAATTCCGCTTTTCAATATTGCTTAATTTTCTTTAAATTTCCATGTTTTTAATTCCAAGTTAAGCAGTTGTTTAGTGAACTCTTTAAGCTCCATAAGCTCTTGACAAAAGCTCACTAAGCTTTTAGATTCATTAAAACCTGTTAGTCTTTATAATTCAGAAAAGTAATAAAAAAATCCAAGAAAAACAAATGGAAATCATCATATGATCCAATAAGTAGTTCTGGGGTGTAAGAAGCTAAGCTGGATGGTTTTCTGGTTCCTAGCTTGTTGACACCAAGCTAGGAGTGGTTTTTGGACCTTGGTACTCATTTTTCACCTTGATCACATGTAAGTTCCATTTTTACTATTTTTACCCATTTACTGTGTCATTACTTTTTATGCTATGATTTTCATGTTTTCCTGTTTCTGTGTTGTTGTGTGATGTTATTATAGCATAATATTAGTAGTTTGTTCATTGAGATTCACTTGTGCTTAAATTGGAAATTACTCAGTTGGATTATAAATTTGACAAGTCTGTGTTCTTGCTTGAGTTCTTGAAGATTTATACTCATTTAGTCTCTATATGTTATAATATAATGTTTGGAATCTGTTCTAGACTCAAATTCATTTAAAACTGTGAAGTTCATTTGACAAATGATAATCATAGGGATGTTTGGATTTGCTGATAAAATGGAGCTCCAGACCATATTTGTTGTTGTTTATACTTGTCTCATGTTTCTTTAGTACCTTATAACTCGCTTAAGTCATAATATTCGCTTCTTATTTTGTAAAAGTCAAATCTCTTTTAATTTGTTCTTACAGCTCATCGTTGGAATTTTTAGTTGCCAAATTCATAATTTTAGCTTAAAAGTATGTTATCTAGCTTACTTTAGTTTCATTATAGCTTAATATAACATGTTTAATCAGTAGTTTAATTTCTTAGTTCATATTAGTCAAACCTTTTATGTTCTTGTAAAAGTCAACTTTGTTAAGGTCGGTTTTGAATTAAATGTAGAATTTTATTGTGTGCTCAAGATTAAGTTTCACTTATGCCCTTTTGGGATTTCAATATTTAGCTGCTAAACTTAATTATAAAAATAATAGTTTGTCATTTCTCGCTTTCAAATAGCTTATTCATTAGCTTATTTTCTGCCTTTGTTCATTAAAATGCCTCGCACTGATGACTTTAGGGTCAAGTTCATGAGCTTGCATAAGCTTCATTACTTGACCCTAGCTTGTGTACTTGGCTTATTTGTGAAGTCTTTATGGTCTTTTATTATTTGTATTCATGTTTTTACATTTCCGACTTATTTAGGTAGCTTAATCACCCAAAACCTTTTGTCCTATCTCATCTACTACATCAAGCAAACAAAGGTAGTAGAGTTGTTTCAATAGCTTATAAAAGTTCCTAACTAAGCTTGAGTTTGTGTTATTTGGCTTTTCACAAAGTCGAGCAACATATTCTCTAGTGCGTTGATTGTAGAGCTCTTATTAGCTTATTGGATAAGTCCTATAGAGCTTGTAGTTTGCCCAATCTCATCGGGCTCATTTCATCGAGCTTACACCATTACCTACAGCTTCTTCAAAAGCTCACAAAAGCTTATTCTATGGATTTAGCTTGTGAATTAGGTTTCTTTTGGAAGCTAATCTACTTGACTCTAAGTTCCAATTTTAAATTCTACATTGTAGCTTATTAATAAGTATGCAATAAGCTTTTTGGTTGTCCCATAAATGAGTATATAAGCATACTCAGTCAATTAGTAGGATTTTAATAAGCTCCTCAAAAGCTCATCTGTGATCCTCACAGATTTATTTTTAGCTTTTTGGAATCCTAACCAACCCAGCTTGCTGCTCCAATTTCTATTTTGCCATGTTAAGCCCATACTCTTAGCTTAATTTGTCATTCAATATGTATGCAAGGTCTGATTGCTACTGCAGTGTAATTGAAATAGCTTATTAGCTTATTACTAGCTTATAGGTGAAAATCAGTGCACTAGCTTGTTTATACTTGTCCATATAACTTGTATGCATATATTTTTCCTTTTATTTCTGTGTGGAGCTTGTTACAGTGCTTTAGAGGCCTCAATTCCATCCAAGTCAAGCCAAAAGCTTGATTGTCAAACCATAAGCTCACACCATTTCGTCCAATTTTCCTGCTTATATTGATATATTGGACTTGTATTTAGCATAGTTTACCTTTTGTTTTAATCAGATAGCTTATTTTCACTTATTACTAGCTTGAGCTCCAACAACAAGCCAAAAGCTTAACTGTTGGACTCATAAACTTGTAATGTGCTTATTTTCAAGTTTGTAAAGTCTTGTTTTCAGAACCATGTATATTATCGATTTATTTAGTTCCGAAAAGAAAAACCAAAAGAACCACTATAAGCTCAGTGATAGCTTCTTTTTAAGAAGCTTATTGCCCATTAGCTTATTTTTGCACATAAGCTATCATTTTATACTTTTCCTAGCTTCTTTTAGTTATTTTAGAATTTTGTAAAAGTTTCAGATTTTTCTTTAATCATTTAGTATTTTTAATAAACCGCTTTTAGTTTTTAGTAATTAATAATAGTAAATAATTAATAATAAATATATAAAAGCATAAAAATATCTTTTCTGTTTTAAAATTAGTTTTATCATATTTTAGATTTTCAAAGTTTAAATTTTATTTTTCCAAGTTTATTTTATATTTTCTAGTATTTAAGTGTATTTTAAATAGTCATTAATTAGTAATAATTAAATAAAAAGTGTGAAAATATATTTTTAGTTTTAAAATTAGTTTTATAGTATTTTAGATTTTTCTGAATCATAAGTTTATTTTTCTAGCCTTATTTTGCATTTTCTTCTATTTTAGAATAATTATTAATAGTTAAAATAGTTTTAATTAATAATAAATAAATAAATAGATGTAAAAATAATTTTCTTTTCTAATAATTTTATTTTATTATTAGGATTGTAAAATGTCATTTTCATATTTGTAGGCCTTTTATTTCTTTGAACTCACGTTTTATTTTGTACGCTTACGTAATTATTTAAACGTCGTTTTAGGTTTTAAACGCTCATCACTTTAAATATAGTGATAGCGTTTATTTAATAGATTTTATCTTTTATCTCTTTTAATTTGCATTTAAGTCGCTAAGACATGCAAACCCTACTATAGTTATAATCGTTTTGCTTTTATACGCTTACGCTTAATTTATGTTAAACGACGTTGTATATCTTTACGCTTTTAGGTTTCGATTGTACGCTTTTAACAACGAGTGTGATGTAGCTATTACTATTCACATTTCTAGTGTTAGTCAATCGATTCTGCTTTTGTACATTCTATATCCTTTCAACAATTTACAAGTCATTGATTCGTAATATCACGCCTCACCAGACATAAACGATCCAAGGATATTTTAATCCTTGGTAAACTTGTATTTTCTCCCGGCCGCCGCTTTTATCATCTGTTACGGTTGACCGTTCGCAAGCGGTTGGCTAGTGTGACGGAGAAATAAAGAGGGTGGTTCGGAGGAATCAATGAGCTGTTTGGCCGTGCCCGTTAGCCCGCGCCCGCTTAACCCGCGCCTGCTGGCCCATAGCCCGTGGTCCGTGGCCCGTGCCCGCCCAACCCGCCCGTTTTGCCACCTCTACCTAATTTATAAGGGGTGATACTCACACCACATCTTTTGATGCATGCACCATAATTTGTGCATTACAGTATTGTGAGGTACAAACTGTAATACACAAATTGTGTTGCATGTATCAAAAGGTGTGGTGTATGTATCAATTCCCCTAATTTATAGATCTAAAATATATTTAACACATGATTATTTAACAATTGTCCTCGAAGCATTGTTTTATACATTTAAACAAAGAAACTTGATGTTCATTATTTAAAATAAAATTTAATTAAGGTAATTTTCTAGTTTGATTCATTTGTGTTAAATGAATTTTCTAATCGAAAAAAAAAAGTTTATGTTTAATTATATATTTTAACAAGTGTTCTGAGGTCACTCGTTAGACAAATCCATTTAGATGTCAATTTCTTTAAAAAGGAAAATTCTCTATATAAAAATATAAAAAGAAACAAAATATACAACAAAAGCAAAACCAA